>CM068829.1:86879544-87331177 GCA_028554795.2 Sinohyriopsis cumingii | reverse complement strand
TCCGCCAACTTGAATAAATGCTGTAAAAGTATGAATCTATAAATACGGTTTGTTCTATAAGCCTATCAAGAGAAAATAAACTAGCTAGAAAGAATGTTACACGATGGCGTACTGACTGCATGACAGCCAATGTAGGTCTCCAAATATTTGACATATGAAATCTATTGCCTGTACAAAATGGTGAATGTTTTCAACCAAATAATATTTTCCAAATGAACATGTTCATGTGTAAACAGTTTTCTCCCTAAAGGGGTCTGGAATTTTCTGTATTTATGATAGAATTAAACTTTTTGCTGGAATTCTTACAAGACTGGAGGACCAAAATGGATGGCCACTAGTAACTTGATATTGTAAATAAAGGGGTAACCAAGGAGACTAAATCTAATTGTAAGTACTTCCAAAATGTTCTTCCTATATCTAATATTTGTGCTGTGATATATCTAGCATGTGTTTATTTTATTTCCCGTGAATAATGTGGTTAGTTTATAGGTTGCTAAAGTAAGTATGACTCACAAGACGGAGGACAAATCAACTCAGTCGATGTCAACATCATATTCTTGCCTGGATGCAAGTGGTTGTAATATTAGCTCAGCTTTTGAGGGATTCTCTCCCAGGGATGATCCATTAGAAATAATAATCGACTCAGTTAAAGACAAATATTACTCCCAGATCTTGATAACATTCACATCTTTATGTTTCTACAAACAATTTTAGAAGTGACAGTGCAGAAATTTAAAACAAAAGACAAAGTTCTAGACAGATTTATAGTATCAACATATGCTATTGTTAAAAATGTACTCTGTACTTTAGTGAAAAAGAAAAGTGATTAAAAGTTAAGGGAAAAGGGGCTAAAGTTTGGAAAACCAAACTCGTCTTTAAAATGGCACCCAGTTTATTTTTAGATCATAACTTTGTAAATGGTAGTATACTGTCAGAGATGCCCAAATCATCTGATGCTATATATGAAAAGCGGCTGGGATCTATCAGATATGATGGATTTGAAAGATACATTACAGATAGTGACCATGAAAACCAGCTGTGACCTAATACCTACATTTGGGGCACAGGAGGGCCAAGTGTCAAAAGACAATACTCCAGTAAATCCAGCACCAGGCCAAACAGTATAAGTTGGTTGTGACACTAATATGTTAACGAGTATTATCAGTGGACTTCATATTCAAGTAGAAAAGAGAACAAACGTCAAAAGAAAAATTAGTTGGAGAGATAAGTTGATCCACATTTAAATGGAAAAAATCGAAACTAGGTCTGGGTTTAGTCAGACTAATGCTGGAGTGAGACGTTCACAGGCAACACAGACTGTACCCATTACCAAGTCCTGTACACAAATATATAGTGTAGTCAGCATACAGGAAGAACTGCCACATGCCAATGTAAGTAATACACAAGAATGTGGTGAAGCATCAAACACAATCTGGCTCATTTGTAAACAAAGTAGGATCTCAAGCACCAAAGAAAAAGGTACTCATAAAAGGGTGCTCCATTCTACATGGAGTAAATGCCGTAGGATTGAAACAGAATGAAAAACATATGCAGTATCAGGTGCTACTGTACAAACCATACATGCTGCGATTAAGCTTTATAATCTTCGAAACCTTTCCGCCGTTGTCGTATACATTGGAGAAAATAATGCATCGCAAAGAGATTATGACCTGGAAATGGCTGAAATAATACAGGATCATATTCTGAAACATATACATATTCAAAATCCTAAATGCAAAATAGTTCTGTGTGAAATGGTACCACTTTAAGATTGTGATGTATGGGATACAAATAAATCCATCAGATGACTAATAATGGACCTGTCAATTGGTCTACAGCTAGCAGAATTTCATTACCCAAGATGGCCATATAGACAAGAGACTTTATGATAAAAATGACCTAATTCTCCTTTTATATCATGGAGTAGAACAACTTGTCAAAAATATAAATGAAGTTATCACAGCTGTGAACAGTCACAGTGATATCACTTTCAGAAGAAGAAATCAGAAACTTATAACAAAGTCAAAACTTTGTGAACAAAAGTAAACAGTTCCAATATTATGTTATGGATAAATCAAAGATGTAATCTGTGTGGTCAAATAAACCATGATGTTGCTGACTGTAGGCAGAGGATTACGGGTTAAGGGTTTAGATGTTGGGTATATTTCGAGGAAGACCACAAGCCAAAGTTCATTACTCGGGTCAATAGGACACAAGCAATGATGACGTTACTGTCGTTTCCATCAGTGGTGCAAGTAGCTATATACCAGACTCTTGTCAACTGATAATTTACAAAAGCTGACTGGTAAATCCACATCACGCTTATGTAAGCAAATTCAACATTTTAACTTCTGTATGTGAATGCATCCAACATATGTGTAGAATGTAAGTATTCTTCTAACAGTAAATATGACAACACAAGTGGACAGCATTTATACCAGGAATAAACAGACTGTAAATATCAAATCACACAGGACCAAGAAACAAGCTATGCATGAGAATGGGTCCGACAATATAAAAAAGAATAACAATGACAGAAATGCAAGCGATGTTAATGCATGTAAAAACAAAGCAAATAACGTAAAATGTTTGTAAAAATAGTTATGTTTCCTCGATAGTCATTGCAATCCTGTTAATTTTACAATTATAAATTTATAAATTTCTGGGAAAAGTGTCAGTATAAATAATATATATATATATATATATATATATATATATATATATATATATATATATATATATATATATATATATATATATTCAAGACATCAGATGGAAATGGATAAAGTTAAACTCATGTTAACGTCTCCAGATAATAAAGTATATTTGCTTGGCATATTAGAAATTGATTGAAAAAAAGTCAAACTGATAATTTTGCTGCATTGATCAACATGATAAAGCCGTTTGCAGAGACAGGAATGCAGAATGTTGGGGGAGGGGATCATCGTGTACATCAAAATTAGAACAGTTTACAAAAGGAGCTTGGATCTTGAATGTAAAGACTTTGAATCAATATAGATTCAGATCACTCCAGAAAAAGCCAAACCCTATCAAGTGGGTTTCGTATCTATGCATCCATCCTTAAATGTTGACTGGGATAAAGATTTTAAATTTCAGATAAAGAAAGTTATAAATTAAGATAAATAATTTTACATGTTAGGTGACCTCCTCAAATAACAAAAACTAAACGAATGTTTGTTGGATTGTGTTGAACCTTTTGGAATTTTGCAATTAGTTGGTGCTCCCACTTGGGCAATATCCAATTCAAAAACAATTATAGATCATATAAACACAAATGCGAAAGAAAATGTTTCAATCACTTTTGTTTCCAAAATTGGTTTAAGCGAACAATTTGCAATTTTTCAAAAAACAAAGACATAGTAACAATGTAGGAAAAACGAATGTTCATAAATCTACCAGATGCAGGTGGTCGAAAACTTTCAATAATTTCGTATAGGATTTATAGCAAATACCCTGGGATGGTATCAACATTTTTAATGACACTGAAGATATTTAAGCATTTCGTCTGCTCTAGTTTTGGACGTTTTCAATACACATGCACCTTTGATTTCACAAAGAGTTAAGTATGATCATCAACCTGGCTGGACCACCACAGAAATGTTAGATACTATGTATGGAAAAGAAAGATCACATGAAATATGTAGGTAATGAAGATGAATACAAATCTGGAGAAATAAAATAAGCAAACGATTTAAACAAGCAAAGAGGAACAACAAAATGATTTAACAAGCAAAGACAACCCCGAAAATACATGAAATATTTAAGGAATTTGCAGCAGGAAATTAAAAAACAAATAAGACCGACATATCATCCCATACCATTTGTATGAAACATATAACGATGAATATAGTTTCAATGAATTCTTTGTAAATATTGTCTATAAAATTACAGAAAATAATTTAAACTCTGGTCATTCAGAACTAAACTGTTTTTGTGTTCCACAAACTTCTAATTGATCCTAAATTTGAAATCCCTGGAATAAGTTCCTAGTTTGTTTTGAATTACCTAAAATGCACGGATATTTCTAAATCTATAGGATTTGGCATGATAGGCCCACGACTTCTTAAGGCATGTGCATCTTCCATAGCTGATAGGTTTACCTCTCTATGTCGTCAAAATTTGAGAGCAATTCGATTTCTCCATTCCTGGAAAACTGCCAAAGTAACAGCACTATATATTGCGGATCAAAACAAGATGTAAACAACTGTAGACCAATATAAATTATTCCATCCCATTCCGAATTACTAAAAACGCGTGTACAAAGTTCTTTGATAAACTATCTCAACGATCACAGTCTATTTCATGAACATCATTCCGGCTTTCGGAAAGATTCTAGTGCGACTGTACTTATCTCTACGACAAGGAAGTGGATGAAAGCCTTAGATGAAGGAAAGGAAGTGTGTTATGTAAAGATTTATGTTGGACACACATGCAAAGATAAACCGACAGTTTTAACTTTTAAAGGGCCTTGAAAGCTTGATGGGAGATGAATGAATACTGTTTGCGTTATCGTATCAAGGAAAGGTATGAAATTATTAAGGTTTATGTAAAATCAACTCTGTCAATTAGTAAATCCATTTGTAATAATACATTATTAGATGCAGAACACTGCATCATTCGCGGCGACGCATCACACCAATTCTGTCCATCTCCCTGAGAAGATGAAAGAAATTCTGCACATCCTTTTTATATTCTTCTCTGATTACAAAATACTGACCTGAATAATGTTATACGGATACTTTCCATGAACATTTCTTATGCAATGGACTAGTGGAGAGGTCGTGCATTTGCACTTTTGACTCATCACATGCAAAGAATGTCACACAAATACAACAAAATTAAATATTACCACCACAGGAACAATTATAACAACAAACACAGTCCGACGATATCAATCAATGACAACAGCAAAATAATATTCATATATGTAATGAAACACACCGATATCATCCATTGTGTTCATATATGTAATGAAACATATCGATATCATCCATTGTGTTCATATTTGTAATGAAACATATCAATATAATACATTGTGTTCATATATGTAATGGAACATATCAATATCATCCATTGTGTTCATATATATAAAGAAACATACCGTTATCATCCAGTGTGTTCAGATAATGAAACATATCAGTATCATCCATTGTGTTCATATTGTAATGAAACATATCAGTATCATACATTGTGTTCATATATGTAATGAAACACATCGGTATCATCCATTGTTTTCATATATGTAATGAAGCATAGCGATATCATCCATTGTGTTCAGATAATGAAACATATCGATATCATCCATTGTGTTCATATATGCAAAGAAACATACCGTTATCATCCATTGTGTTCATATATGCAAAGAGACATACCGTTATCATCCAGTGTATTCATATATGTAATGAAACAGATCGATATCATCCACTGTGTTCATATATGTAACGAAACATATCGATATCATCCACTGTGTTTATTTATGTAATGAAACATATCGTTATTATCCATTGTGCTTATTTATGTAAAGAAACATACCGTTATCATCCAGTGTGTTCATATATGTAACGAAACATATCGATATAATCCATTGTTTTTCTTGGCAAATGCAAAAAAAAAGTGCTTTGTAAAATGACATATATTATTCATCGGAATCTAAAATCCAAATTATACACTTACACATAGAGGTGACAACAACAGCGCCGATAATCAGTATGACGGCTTGCAGAGTATCTGTGTAGATAACTGAAGCCAGCCCGCCTGGAAAAAAATGTATAATTTGATCGGTAAACACCTCTTTGTGTTTGCGTTTGTATGTTTTCCGTTCAAAAGAGATGAAGGGAAAAATATTAACCAATAGTTTCTAGTTAACTTAAATACTACAATATTTAGAGTAAATCAAAGATGTAAAACAATAATTTTTATTTGTCTGGTTTGGTTGAGCTAAGCCTACTATCAATGTTCAGTTGGGTTAAGCCCACTTTCAGCGATTTGCCGATACGTTTTGTTGGATTAAGCCCACTTTCAATGATCTGCAGACACGTTTTCATCAGTTGTGTTAGGCAATGAGAGGAAGAAGCCATGCCGAAAATACGACATGACTAGTGTACAATAAATCCTATATAACACGGATAGCGTACAGTTAGTCCTATAGGACATGGCTAGCATTCAATTAGTCCTATACAACATGGCTAGCGTACAATAAGTCCTATACAGCATGGATATTGTACAATTGGTCATATATCATATGGATAACGTACAACTAGTCCTATACAATATGGCTAGCGTACAATAAGTCCTATACGGCATGGATATTGTACAATTAGTCATATATAATATGGATAACGTACAATTAGTCCTATATAATATGGCTAGCGTACAATTAGTCCTATATAATATGGATATCGTACAATGAGTCCTATATAATATGGATATCGTACAATTACTCCTATATAACATGGATAGCGTACAATGAGTCCTATAGGATATGGCTAGCGTGTAATTAGTCATATAAAACAAAGATAGCATACAATTAGTCCTATGCAACATGAATAGCGTACAACTGGTCCTATACGCCATGGTTAGCGTACAATTAGTCATTTGCAAGAGTCTAATAATGTGCATGAGAGATACACAAACAATGGCAAGTTATTTGTGTTAATATCGCTTTACTCTATTTACTTAAAAGACACAATGAAGCATTTTCATTTACAAGAGCACACTCTCTAAGTGTTATTAACGCTGCTTCCCTTCTTGAAATGGTATTAACTGACAACAATGAGTATTTCATTAAAAATTACATTTTCAAAATTTATGAGATCTGTTATTGTCAGTTTTCAACTGATAATATTTACGATACAAAAATCTACACATCCGTATCCAGAATGGGGAGGATATATATTTCCGAAATCGTATGTAATTTCCATAGAGTGTAAGTAGTGAATGGCCAAACACTAGAGGAAGGACAAGAAACCGTTTTAAGCAGGGATATATGAACGTAAATGAACAATAAATACAAGTATAAACAACTAATTATTTTTTAAAGCTGTTTTAAGCAAGGATATCTGAATCAAAATGAACAGTAAATACAATTATAAACAATTAATTACTTTTAAAAGCTGTTTTAAGCAAGGATATATAAATTAAAATGAACAGTTAATACAATTGTAAACAACGAATTATTTTTAAAAGCTGTTTTAAACAAAGATATATAAACCAAAATGAACAGTAATTACAATTATGAACAAAAAAAATTTGAAAGCTGTTTTAAGCAAGGTTATCTGAACGAAAATGAATAGTAAATACAATTATAAACAACACATTTTTTAAGCTGTTTTAAGCAAGATTATATGAACGTAGATGAATAGCAAATACAATTATAAACAACAAATTACTTTTTAAAAGCTGTTTTAAGCAAGAATATCTGAACGAAAACGAATTGTAAATACAATTATAAACAACAATTTTGTTAAATAAAAAAGGCTGTTTTAAGCAAGGTTATCTGAACGAAGATGAATATCAAATGCAATTATAAACAACACATTGTTTTTTTTTAAAAAAACTGTGATTTTTATCACTGACGCAAAAAGTGATTACATATGGGGTTTTCCATTGGCATATGAAATGTCAACTTTTAGAAATGGCAAATGACAATAATGGAAGAGTAAATATTTTATCCAATCTCATCTATTCATATAATTAAATACGGAATTTAAAAGTGAGTGAAATAAAGGTTACTCTTAAATATTGATAATTCACAACAACTGAAAAGTACAATTGTCATACAAGCTTATTTTCTTCCTGTTTGAACGTACATTTCACTGCGGCCTTTAATTTGTGTTTCCTTTTATTGAAATATTTGTATTTTACATCTGTCTTAATTTCTGTGAGAGCTACAAAGAAGGACGGAAAAGTACGATACATAAAGCGTTTCACTTACCTGCCACAGTGTATAACGCTGTTATAGCCAGTATGATGGTTACACAAAGATATAGATTCCATCCCAGAATAAGCCTCATAAAAATCGCCCCTGAATATATCTCAATCTGCAAGAACAAAACTAATAAGACTGCGCTATTTTTTTTTTCAATCTAACATGCCAATAGGGCATCTGTGCAAAGATTATGTCACAAACACAATTATCAAGTATAGTGATGTACTCAACGCGTATACTGTGAACATTCGTGATTGTTTTTATACGCGCATGCGCGAACAAGTCACATAAGTTAAACGCTACGCTAAGATTTTTAGACAGTAACTTTATGATTTGAACTTATTCATTAGAACACCTGCACACCTTTAATATTTTATAGACAGTTTAAACAACTTACATCCAACAATAAAATTTACATTTAATATGTCTAAAACTAAAGTATCATTTTTGGACGAAGAGATTGTGAAAAACGATAGTAATGACATCAATACCATGGTTCATGCTAAAAACACGAATATTCATCAATATGTTTAATATTCTTCATCCCATCCTAAATCATGTAAAAACGGGATGCCATATAGTCAAGCAAAAAGATAGAGAAGAATTATTTCGGATGACACTGTTTTTAAATCATCTTTGACGTATTTAGGTCATCATTTTGTAAATAGAAATTACCCTATTGACGTCATTAATACTGCTTTCCAAAAAGTATCTTCTCTTACACAACTTGAATCTTTACAATGTAAAATCAAAAGCAGACATGACAAAATCATTCGTTTTGTTATTGAATATAATCCATGTTTGCCTACTATATGTAATATCAACAGTGTTAAATCGCTATACGAAAGCAAACCCACATTTGCTTATAAAAGGACTAAAAATCTTACAGATTCCCTAATTAATTCTAAACTAGAAAAAAAAACATCATCTTAAAAGGGATCATCAACAAAGTGTAATAGATCTAGGTGTTCGCAATATTCTTTCAATAATGAAAATACTTCTTTCAATAGTAATGCATTATTACGTATTTCGTATTGAAATAAACTTTTAATATGCGTTGTGATACTAATTGTGCAACATCAAATGTTATTTATTTGATCACATGCAAAAAATGTGGCATCCAATATATTGGACAAACCAGTCAACAAATATCTAAACGTATGAACCAACGTAGATCAGACATAAATTTTTTTTATATCGATCAATCATTTTCGTCTCATGTTGTCGCACATTTTAACAAGAGTTCCCATACTGTGCAAGATTTCTCTTTTCAACCTATTATTATAGCTGATTCTGAGATGGAACGTCTGCTAAAGCAAATCTACTGGATTCACCGTCTTAATACGGGATATTTAAAAGATCTAAATTCCAAAACACTATACGACATTCATTAATCTAATTTATATATATATATATTACTGTCCCCTATTTACAATTATTTAAGAATATTTTTATAATATTCTAATTTACATAATAACTTCACTAGTGAAAGTATAAACTAATATCATAAAAAAAATGTTTACTAATTCTTTAAAATGAAAGGGCATTTAAAATTAATTCTCAATATATTATGATTAATTACTTATAAAATACTTGATTATAAGTAGCATGAACACCATAATGTTTTATTATATACATTGAGTTCTGATGAAATATTGAACATTCGTCAATGATATATCAAGGAATAATACTTTAAATGTGCATTATACGTAATAAAAATATTAATAAAACTGTTTATCTCTATTCATTGATATTTTTTTTGAGATAGTTATCAGTAGAGATATATGTATTAAGTATTTTTATGTATTAAAATATCATGAATATGTGTTATATATGTATATTTCCTTGTCAATTATTCGTTATTTTGTTTATGTCATTGTTTACATAATTGATCACTTAGAAACAAAATATATATAATGACGTAAGCAATAATATTGAAACCAGTCTGAATTCAGTCTGATGAAGCAATAAAGCGAAACCGGTCATACATCCTACGTGATGGTCTTGTTTATTTTATACTTTATATATCTATAATTCATTTTTAGGACGACGTGTCCTGAGAAAAAGTTTTGCTTGGATCATTCGTATTACATTCAAGGTAATTTGGTATTAAACATGTAACTAGACTTGCTTATTCCGAATTCAGTTTTGATATCAAGATGTATGGCTCTTCGACTATCATGAATTTCAAGCATCGGTGTGATCCTTATTTTTTTTTTTTTTTTTGGTGTGTGTGTGTGTGGGTCTTGATGTCTCTCTAAAATTTCCACACAAAAAGTACTCAATAAACACTGATATTTGTACAGGTAATTTCAACGGTCATTCGTAAGGAAGGTGTATTGTAGTAATAATACTCACTGAAATATTCGTAAGAATGTATTCCACCAGAGCTAGCACCGAAGAATAAATTCGTATTCGACGACCTCCAAACCGCTTCCGGAGATATTCTGGCATAGTGTAAGCCTACAAATATTTTCAAGTTAAAAGGGTCACTTGTATTAAAAATAATATCTAATTCTCTTTAATGGAAGACTGACATTATACAAAAAAGAACGAAATAGGAAATTTCCAGCTGACCTTACCTTGATGGAGAATAATTTTGATTAATTTTTTTCTGGCCATCAAGGACTTGAAGATGAAAAAATGCCCCCAAAATGAGGTTACTGGCGAAATGGAAGGGAAGGGAAGCATAGTTTACATCTAAAGTTCTCAGGACACTAAAATATTCAGCATATGGAAACAGTCAGACTGATTAATGCTTTAGATGCAGCTGTCAGATAGTTTTCTGACACGTCAATATCTTACTTCGTGGTGTAAATACACCTTATGATTGAATTTAACTGTCTTCTCTTTTTAGCAAGATGGCCTCGTGGTCAGATTTTAAATACTGTGTTACTATAAACTATGTACCAGGTATTAAACAGATTATTCTTAAAAGCTTAACAATGATAAAACCACTCTGATTGGTTAGCCCGCCGACACACAAACACCCATATCTCTCTCTCTCTCTCTCTCTCTCTCACACACACACACACACACACACACACACACGTACAGGGTAAAGGTTTTCAAAATCAAACATTTTGCAGAATAATGCTTACCCCACAAGCAACGTAGACAGGAACAAACAACCATCCCAACATAATCAGGAAATATACTGCCTAAAAAGATGACCAAGAAAGTTAACGCTATCATATAAAATACAATCTCAAGAAATATATCATGATAAATACAATATGTGCACATCATAATGTATCTCGCATAATCTTGTTCAAACGACATGAAGAAATAAAATCATCCTTGCTTGCGAAGATATAATCTCCGCTTTACACGATCCATATTACATCAAACAAGATGAGTTTTAAGTACCAATGTCCAGTAAATTGTGTAACTAGACGGGGACGTTTAATTTACCTGAACAATTTCAGTACATGTGATTTCCATGTACTTTATATGCCAATATACGGTGATAGATGCGGTTTTTTTATTCAAGCATACGAATCCCAAAAGATTATGGAAGATGCCGAAATATCCTCTTTGGGTACAGACCAACACATTGCTACCTGGTGTGCGCGATATTTCTGAGATTGCATCTGCCTATTTCCTATCGAGATATAACTTGTCATCTATTATGTCTAGTCTAGAATTAATTTTTATTTATTTATTTTATTTTTTTTAACAAATACATTACGTATATAAAACAGTTACTGTGGTGTAATAAACAATGTCGGTGAACATAAAATAAAGGGGAAATTATTTTTGGGGTGGATTAGATATTACTGAATCTTCAAAATATGTCTCAATGTCTCAATTAGCATAAATTAGCGAAGTCAAGAAAAATTATACTGTGGTTATTTTCAAGTTCTCTTCTCATTTGTTTCCTCTAATTATAATTATCACGCAGGCTGGATAAAGATGAACAGATGAACAGCCATCTATCTTATATATATATATATATATATATATATATATATATATATATATATATATATATATATATATATATATATATATATATATATATATATATATATATATATATATATATATATATATATATATATATATATATATATATATATATATATATATATATATATATATATATATATTATTTTTGCAACAACTGTTTCTTATGATACCTGACTGCGAATGAACTTAATTATGTAATAACAACAGACAAAACTATGTTGACGGCTATACATTTATATCGCTCTCTAATGTATCACCGTGTTTCTATTTATCAATACATATGTACATACAAACAAACAGTCAGAGATATGTAATAAACAATAGATACATGCACACATACGAACGGACACAGACAAAAAGCAGTAACTAGTTCACAGCATTATAAGTATGTGGCTGCTATAGTATCTTAATTCTTACTTTCGATTCCATCTCGAGAAGACAAAAAGTTGTTTGACGGGAAATTTTGGTCCATCCCCTCAATCATCACCTCCACCACATGTGGGCCTGCAACACCCCCCACCCCCATTGCAGTTGCGGGCGCTGCATGGGCGTCTGCTAAGCCACTGGGCTTTTCGCGTTATGTTAGGTGTATTAATACAACTTTAGACGCGTATCTCATAAGTAAAGGGTCACAAATATCCGAGTTAACTCCCTTGTTATTATTGATAAGGTCAATTGCAAATGTTTCTATTCAATAAAGTGCCCAGATCTGGAAGACCTGGTAAATAAACGGTCTTTTTTGGTTATGAATACATTGATTTTTACTAAATACAGTTTCATTTCTATATTCAGCAAGGGTTCTTCTGGTAACGTTAAGCATGTTAAAGGTAAAATGATCAGATGTCGTGTGCAGGCTATTGTTAGCCGCCACTGCAACCTTTATAAATTCCACCAAACAGCGTATAGGATTTTGGTTAATGAATGTATATCGAAAAACATCCCAAAAACAGAGACATCCGGATCTAGCAAGTCTGCCGAAGATGTTTTATGCGAGAACTTTAGCTTTTTTCAGTAAAAGCGTGAAGGCCTCATAGTGGTTAAAACAGCCACAGTTAATTACTACTGAGCACATAATTTGTTTTTCCCGTTCTCGAGATCACCTGGTACAATCAAGATTTTGTAATTAATAAAATAAACCTGTACTTCTGTTTGGCACGTTTAGCCATTACAAATATAGGTTGAAGCGTGCCTTGCATTTATATATATATATATATATATATATATATATATATATATATATATATATATATATATATATATATATATATATATATATATATATATATGTATGTATGTATATATATATATATATATATATATATATATATATATATATATATATATATATATATATATATATATATATATATATCCGTACAATGATATACTTTTATAGATATTTTCTACACACATGCCACTCGTAGATTGTCACAGAATATCCAGATATCGCCGCAGTTCCTGCTAACCCTATAAACATTGGGGCACCGATGTTGCTTGCGTAGATTGAGGCACCAATCTGTAAAATATATCATTTATGTAAATATGTATTTAAGAAACGGTAAAAGTATAGCAACTGTAATTTCTATGCCTTCTTTTGCAGATCACAAAACCTTTCCCACCACGTGACCAAGGGTCATTATGCAAAGAGCCCTCACTTATATGGTATGAAGTTTGGTAGGTGCATATGTACAAATGTCGTTATATATATATATATATATATATATATATATATATATATATATATATATATATATATATATATATATATATATACTGAAGAGTTTGTTTTTGTGAGTTCTCATGGTTAAACCATCGCTTTATTGCACATAATACTATTTCAGGGACATAAAGTTAAATATTTACGAATCCTAAACATTCTTAATATAAGCCTCATAAAACTATTGCTATCCTTTTATCACTAATATTTTATATCAATAAGTTGTGTAGCTACCACGATCATAATAAAACTCCAGAATTGCAAAAATCAATACAACAAAGGTTCGAAATGACGTAGACATCACAACTGGAATAATCTTTAGCATTTATTAGAATATTCGTTCCAACTGCTTAGCAGCTGGGCACAACTATTGTACTGACATAATTGGTATTTTCCAAAGGAAAGAAACGAAAGTAGATGATGATATGTCTATTTGTTTTATTGCTGTAATCCACAACTGTTTGAATATTAGCATCATGGTTACATATAGGAACCACTGAACTCCACCATTACTACGTATGGCTGTCTCACCTGCTATCTTAGTCTACTAATATCAAAGGTTTCGCAATTCATTAGCAAGGTATGAGAGGAGACTTGAAATGTAAATACTATTTACGGTAGTAATAAACAATTCTAAAACAGCAGTGACTCCTACTCACATGCAATTAAAATTATTATTACAACAATTTTCGGTATTAGTGACTCATCTGCTTTGCAATGGAAATCAAAATTGGAATCAATATTAAAAATGATAAAGTTCTGAAAAATGCAATAGAGAAATGAAATGATGGAATGTTAGATCCTTTCAAGACAAAAATCCACAGTTTTGATAATATTACAATTGTGATTTTAACCGTTATGCAAAGGAAACTCCTTTTCAAATAAATGACAACATTATTACAATTCAATTGTTCAACATGTGTGAAACAGAAAAAATTACTGTATCAAAGATAATCGATGCAATTGACTAATCCAGGGGACGGCAATTAGCAGATGATACATCGTTGTAATAATATAAAGTTAGTGGTTCCATCTGCCATGAAATGGAAATCTATTGCAATAATACTAGAGTAGTGGTTCCATCTGCCATGGAATCAAAGTCTATTGTAACTACAGTAATGGTTCCATCTGCCATGGAATAGAAGTCTATAGTAATAATACTACAGTAGTGGCTCTAACTGCCATGGAATGGAAGTCGATTGTAATAATACTACAGTAGTGGTTCCATCTGCCACGGAATTGAAGTCTATTGTAATAATTATACTGTAATGGTTTCATCTGCCATGGAATGGACTGCCATGGAATGGAAGTCTATAGTAATAATACTACAGTAGTGGTTCCGTCTGCTACGGAATTGAAGTCTATTGTAATAATACTACTGTAGTGGTTTCATCTGCCATGGAATGGAAGTCAATTGTAATAAAATTACAGGAGAGGTTCCATCTGTCATGGAACCGCTCCGGTGGCCTAGTGGTTAAAGCGTCCGCCTCGGATGCATGAGGTGGTGGGTTCGATGCCCTGCTGAGTCATACCAAAGACTTTTAAAAAATGACACTAACAGCTGCTTCGCTTAGATCTCAGCATCAAGAGGTTAGTGTAAGGTCTGGTTGGCCTGGTGTCAGGATAATGTGACTGGATGGGACATCATGCTACATGTCTGCGGCATGATGCTCCAGTACCAGACATCACTTAAACTGTCACACTGCAGACATCGTAGCGATACGACTTAAAAATTGTTAAAGCTACGTTAAACATCAAAATCACACACACACACAAACACACACACTCCATCTGTCACGGAATGGAAGTCTATTGTAATAAAGCTAAAGTAGAGGTTCCATCTGCCATGGAATTGATATCTACTGTAATAACACTACAGTAAATGTTCCATCTGCCATGGAATGGAAGTCTATTGTAATAAAATTAGAACAGAGATTCCATCTTCCATCGAATGGAAGTCTCCTCTTTAATCGACTTCATCATTGTTACAATAGTAGCTCCTACTTCAGTGCAGTTAAAACCACCACTGTAATAAAATAATACAATGTAATATTCTATTATAAACAGTAAGAGCAGGCTATGTCAGTGTTATTCAAGGCAGTAATTCACTACTGCAATAATATTACACTTTCGTTTCCAAATACCGTGCAATGGAAACCACTACTGAAAAAAAGTTCAGCCTTATTGTAATACTGACTCGATCTGTTGTGCAATGGAAACTGCTATTAACATTAAAAATGTTTAGTAATGCAATTTTCTAAACGAAACCATTTAAATGAAAGGATTATATATCAATTCATACCATACAACTGTAGCTGCATTACAATATCAGTTCAAACTGCTGTGCAATGAAAATTACTGTTGTAGTGCACTTCAGCAGTTGTACGATTGAGGTTTAACATGACGTGCTCAAAACCAGCAATGCGGTGTTTCCACAAAGACAATGATAGCTAATGTCATCTCAGTACGTTTTAGGAGAACATATATGCAATGTTTTCTGTTAACTCTGTTACCACAATGGTTAATATAATAGGATTACATCGTATACACTATTGTTAACATGTCACGACAGTAATAACGTTTATGAAGCAAAAAGATAAACAAACTTGTGAAAGGACGAGGAAATGTGTTGTCATGCTAACTGCAAATTAAATTTAACGCTATCACCTGATTACCTGATAATTATAAAATATATTATAAAGAACAACATCTGGAACCACTGTTGAAATACATTATGATTGTTATAAAGTCTAATCAATACACCCTCCTCGATCCAACTGTAAGTCTAGTCAAGTCTAATCAATACACCCTCCTCGATCCAACTGTAAATCTAATCAAGTCTAATCAATACACCCTCCTCAATCCAACTGTAAGTCTAATTAAGTCCAATCAATACACCCTCCTCGATCCAACTGTAAGTCTAATTAAGTCCAATCAATACACCCTCCTCGATCCAACTGTAAGTCTAATCAAGTCTAATCAATACACCCTCCTCGATCCAACTGTAAGTTTAATCAAGTCTAATCAATACACCATCATCGATCCAACTGTAAGTCCATGAAGGCCAGTTTATTCATCATTGCCTTTGTGCTAAAAAGGGGCAAATAATATTCGATATATACTTTGTAGATAGTCACCTAAACATTTGTTGTGTACCGGATTTGGGCTTTCTGTTTTTAAAGTGAAGATCACATTGTAGGTATCCTTACCCTTTTCTTCGTAACTCAAAAGGAGTTTTATTTATGTAAGTTTACATTGGTACTTTTATTACTCTTTAAATAGAAGAATACGTGTCGCGTACACGAGTCTATCACTTAAAAAGATCAATGACCAAAGTAACTTACTTTTCCTGAATGCACGACCAAAAAGAAAACGGAATCCGAACCAAAGTGTTTTCTCGAGGATGTCAATGATCCTGCTTTGGGTATGGCAAAGGAGGTCTTACATATACAGCATACAATGTAGACAACATTGTCAGAGTCGATATGGTCGCATATTATCATGCATATTTTCTCGGTCATGGAGATTGTCAGCTTTACTTCTAACGATTGGTCCTCCAATGCATGATCTCACAAGTATCCATCAGCGGACAACTTACGAAGAAATTTGATCTTGAAGCGAAGGTTTCT
Source organism: Sinohyriopsis cumingii (assembly GCA_028554795.2). NCBI lineage: Eukaryota > Metazoa > Mollusca > Bivalvia > Unionida > Unionidae > Sinohyriopsis > Sinohyriopsis cumingii. The sequence continues at coordinate 87,313,911 of CM068829.1, read as the reverse complement.
TTAGCGAAGCAAGGAATAAAACATATTTCCTCCAATACTTGTTAGAAGTATTTTTAGATAAAGGTTTTTTATTTATTTATTTATAAGTCAATATCTAATTCGGATAGGAAATTAAAATAATTGCAGGTTTATAAAACGATGGTATAAGAGATAACAAAAATTTCAGAGGGAAATGGCGCAAATGAAAAGGGAAGAGGGAGAAATCCAAACACTGAAACAAGAAAGAGAAATGCAATTGCAGTAAGATGAAAAGGAAAGAGAAAGGGAAAAATAAGCAAATGCAAATGGAAGAAAGGGAAATGCAAATGAAAACGCAAACAGAAGAAATAGAAAAATGCAGTTTAGATTAAAAGATTGATCGCAGGCTGAAAGTACTCTTTTCGTTTACACACAAGTTCAGGTTGTAATGTTCCCAGAAATATTAGGTTAGAACCCTCTTTTAAAGAGAAGGAAGTAGATCTATATTTTCCTCATTTTAAGAACTGCTGAATTTCTGCAATGGCCATTATTATTACAAAGTGTAATTATTGGCAAAGCTCGTGATGTCTACACTTCACTGTCGGTACGACAACGTGCTAATTCTGATGTGGTTAAAGGATGTATATTGAAGGGTTATGAGCTGACACATGATATATATCGACAGAGGTTCAGGAAATGTGGAAAAGAAACTGGACAGAAAATGTCGAATTTGCAAGGGGACAAGAACAATAGTTTGAGATGTGGTTCTAAGCAAAGAACGTTTTTCAAGATTACAATAACTTCCGACAACACGTATTAGTTGAAAAGTTCAAAAACTGCGTCCATAGTCACTTCAAGGCCTACCTTCATACGCAAAAGGTAGCAGCTTCGGAAAATACTACTCGTACAGAGGATGACCATTCCGTGACTCCACAAATTTTCGTTTCCCAATAAATCTTCCTCTCAGCAGAGTTTTTGTAGAAACCATCTCAGACTCGTGCGTGTACTTCTAAATCGCATTCTGGAATAACTTTAAGGAATCAAACTTCTGATAAAAATGATCATAAATCCTTATTACTTCTTATGTGCACTTACTGTAAGAAGAAATGGCAATTCATTTCTGATTGCTAAAGATTGAAAAATAAGAAAGAGAATAGGGACAGAGCTATTCGAATGATCGTATTTCTGAGACGTCATGGTCACGGTACTGTATTGAAATCAATAAATATATGGGTTAACAAACCACGGTTATATTGTATTATGGAGAATTATGAACCATTCATGTGTGATCGCTGATGATCGCATCGATTTGTCAAATCTATCATATCTAGCCGTGTCTCCAGTCTCAAAATCGTACTCGTATGGGTCGAAATGGTACCGGAAAACGAAAACATATTCATAATAATTCCCTCATTAGTGTACTTTATACACAACGTGCCGTCATCTTCCTATCTAATCAAAGTTGCGGACTGCGCTAGTACCTTGCAAGCGAGTCACGACAAAATATATATTTCCTTACGCCACAACTGACCATGACAGCGAATTAATTAGAATAAAAGCTTGACTATTGTACATTTCAACGTGAAAGCCTGGCGAGTGAAACCAGTACGCGTAATAAATTCGCGACTACCCGTTATGGAGATGATCTCGACGATTTGGTCGCTGGTCTTTTTAGAACTGCAGCATGTAAGATGTTATCAACGTCGCAGCCCTTCGTAAAACAACTCGGAATGAACGCTCTCGGTCCGGTAAAAAAACAAAGCGTTGGACTCAGCTAATAACCTAGCCAACTGAACGTTTTCTTATATAAAAGAACGAATGGGTCAACTGGTACCTAGGCGACTTCTTCGCCCGTGCATAGAGTTCCTGTTCTTGGAGTGCAAGCGCTCTCACGTCGGGCTGAATTTGGATAGTAAAACGTCCCGCAATCACAGATATGCTTGCACCAATCAAAAATAATAAATGATGCTGTGAACAACAGTTACAAGCATTAGCGTATTTTCCGCTCTCAGCATTGTCCGACAAGGTGATTGCCATTCTATTTGCGGGTAGTGGGTTAGCCCACAATCCACCGGGACTGGCATTGTGTGACGAACACGGAAAAGATAAAACACTAAAATTCAAATATGTATGACCCTGTATTTGTCATGGACGCTCCGGTAATGAAAGAAGAATCTGTCAGAGATTATTCATTTTATTCTTACGACGCACGAGGTCCCAATGACCATGGATGAATAGAATTACAAGTTCAAGATACCAGTCGTTATTTTCTGCCAAGTGAGACCTTCACTTAAATCGATTCGTACTCACCAAGGTCCCACCTTTCGCACAATCGCCTGGAAGAATCGATTTTTTTTAAAGAAAAGGGATAATGGTTCTTTTTAACAGCGAACGATACCACATCGATGGAAGAAAGAAATTGAACCATGTCTAGACACCGATGACATTCGTACGACAATTTTGGGATGGGAAAGGTACGGGACGAATACGCAATAATTGCTGGTCCATCTATGATGTTTCACATGAATATAACTAATGAACCGGAAATTAGATTTTTACAAGCTGCGGGGACAAGCAGCAAAAATTTTAACTGGGATTTGCAAATATGTCAATTAATTTATTTTCATGCGTGATTCCACTGGTCATGCAATACCAGACTGGGTGTCCTCTGATTCTAATATTTTCTAAAGTAATAATCGCATGGTTTTCCGCTATAAAGTTATCATAAATGTACCTGAGAGTAAAGTGTAACACAAAAAAATAAACTGATTTTATACCAGACCACATACGTGATAAAGTAGCATCTGGACTATATACGTCTAAGCCCCGAAACATATTTACATGCCTAAAATCCTCATCTGTTTAATGGTATCGAACCACGGGTTTTTTTTTTGAGTGTGCACCGATGCATCATCGAGACCAGTATGTCAGATAAAGATCTATATTGTTTTATATATTGCAGGCCCGCTGACGACAAAATGAAATACTGTTCTTATATCACCACGAAATTCTAGAGTGACATTATCTAGATAAGGGAGGTAAATATTTACACTGAATTGCACTTCGACGTCGTTACACTTTGTGAATTACACTCATGTTTAACAACTGTGTTTAATACAACAAAAAAAAGCCTCTGACGACGGTACAACTTACAACTGCTCTTGTAGTACCTGTTATCATTGTATATAGTTTATTAAATGTTATGATATGGTAAATTTTGTGTTGTCTTTTTTGGGAGGCGGGGGGGGTGGGGGTGGCTTTTAATGCAATTGGCCACCATGTATTAAGACATGCAATGACTATTTTGACAAAAGAAAGAAAAAACCCAGAGCATTAAATCGTCACTCTGTGAAAAGGTCACAGCGTGGCTAGGAATGAGTTCTTTCTCTAAAGGAGATTTGTGGAATGGATGCAGGATTATGTCGCGAGCCTCGGCTCACCTCGCTTACTGCTGATGTACAGTAGGAAACTTCACTTCTGCTAACTTAGTTAACATTGTCATCCTTAATTTAATACATTAAGTTTTGGATTTAGATTCTTGTATCTGACACATCTGTTTATATAGATGTGAAATTTGATAAACGTATTTGCATAGACTTAGACGAATTTGCATGCTTGTGTAGATATGAAATTTGATAAATGTACTGATTTTCAGAAATTAACATAATTTCTATTTTTAGTGATTTCAAAAAGGTTATAAGGTTTTGGACCAATGAGCTCACAAGTCATAGCTTGCCGCTGAATTCTTGATACACGACTGGTCCCAAAGAAATAACAATTACATTAATAATTTCTTGCAACTGGTACTGAAAAACTATTTTATCTACTTTCGTAATCAACGTTTTTTAATGATATTTTGATTTTGAAAAATGTATTTCGAATGTTTTTCATTCCAAAGGTGGAAAATACAGCCAAATCACAGTTACCGTAACCCTTGTTATTATAAACGCCATTGCCGTCGTGGTCGTTCATGAGTTTTTTCCTGTCATGTTTCATCCCAGCCTTGTCGAGGAAATTATATTCGCCAAGTAAGACAGAAGCATGTTAGATTTGAAGATATATTTCAGAAGTTGTTGGAGTTATTTGCATGTAATACGTGGTTTTTACCTACCTAGGGCTATATGTACATGTGGATTGGAGTATTATCATAACTTTCAAGATATGAACAACACTTTTAATTACGAAATTTAGTTGCTAATTTTTTTTAAACAAATATAAGGGCCATTATGAGGAATCAACATCCGTATGTCCCAGTCTCCACAATAAAAAAATTAATTTGTACCTAATGGAAATGGGTAAACATATTTACTATAAACACTAGAGTGCAGTTACTGCAATAACCGGTATTGCAGCTTTAATGTGCTAATATTGTATCGACGAATCTCGTTAGTTGCGTAAAATTCTGCATTATACGGTGTTGTAATAACTAACCAAGAAGACTATAGGGAACACCGTATCTAGCAGCTTGAACACGTACTGATATTTTATCAACAAATAACATTAGCTGTGTAAAATTATGCCTTACCAAACTTCATTATAATTATTGTTATCGGTATTTAGTGTGGGGTTCTTACACTCATGGTTCCCGACTTGTTCCTATTATTACGTCATTTGATTTTACTTACAATTGTAGTTGCTACAAAATTAAGTTAATTGTCTAGTTAACCATAAGACATTTGTACGCTAGTACACGATTTGCAGTATTACCGGAATCCAATGCATGGTCTTCCCGGCTAGAAAGTATCCGGCAGCATTCCCACGGTTTGGTCTGCACGTGGACTGCATAAAATGGAAATGACAATAATAATAATAATAATAATAATAATAATAATAATAACAACAACAACAACAATAATAATAATGATAATAATAATAATAATAATAACGACGTTTTTCTCGCAGATAAATATCACTGAATGAACTTTAAATCTCAAGCAATCAGAAGAAAAAAACTGATGAAAGGCCTTTATCTTAAAAAATGGTATCCATTTGGCATTGGCAAAAAAACGCTGCTTCACCTAACATTCAGCGGCTCTGGGTACAAGTATTGCTTGATAACCACGTTTTAAAACGTCACACATTTGAAATTTCTAAAACATGGAACTATACAACACAGTGATCAAAAGAGTTTTTTGTATGCATCTGTAGCAAAGCTTATTTTCTTTATACTTTCAAATAATTTATTATTGTTGTCTGGATAGAAAGAAATATGTCGCCTAACTGAAAGATGCACGAAACGTACCTTGAGAATAAATAAATAAATAAATAATCAAATAAATATACAAAATAAATAAATAAAAATATAAATTAATAAATAATTAAATAAATAAATAAATAAATTAAAAAATAGAACATCTAAATAAACCTAAGTCAATAATGTTCACGTTTCCAGAATGATTTGTAAAATATCTATTCCACAGAAACTCATGAGTATCATCGAAACTAGACAATTTCCAGAAAACTCTACTTACTTATTCAGCCCCTTAAAATAACTCATATTCTAAAATTGTCACAAATACTACAAAATAAATGCGCCTGTAGATTATGCCCTATTACTACCTAATAAATAACCAGGTAGACAATAGCTAGACAACCATGTTCTTGTTTATTTACAGTTGTGGGGGTTTCGGTGGTAATAGTTGCTTTTTGCTGGTTTTTTGTGATTTTTTTGTGGAAAAACACGGAACCTGACACAAAGATGATTTGCAAGAAGGAAGAAAACGTGATCTATTATAAACTTCCCTCTCAATTTGTCTTCTGAATTAAGACTGATCTTAGAGTTCACCAAACATTCCGCGGGCCGGGGTAGCGTTAGCTATTTTAGTATTGAAATTTGAAAAGTAAATTATAAACAATCACACAAGCTGATTTACCAAGTGAAGTTACCTTTATTGCTTGCCTTCAAACGTTATAAATATGGTAATATAAAGAAGGTCACACACGTCTAATTATAAACGAATATATTTGAAGAAAATGTCGTTCACGCTACAAACCGATTAACGTGACTTGCATACGATAGCACCTAAACACCTAGAACCGACTCAAAAGGTGCAGGATATTTATTAATAGAAAAATATATGAGAACAATCTCACCAAATATAAGCTCTTTTCTTTTCTGTGGCGGTCCTAACTTGTCTTTTTTTTCTTTCGTATTTTAGAAGCAATCATTTGGGTAACCTAGAAACGTGGATTTCTTTTTTGCTAGAAATGACCGATTGGTTCCAATTAATAAAGAAATGTCGGGCGCCTATGCATGTATTTAGAGTGTTATATACTTCACACACTCTTTGACACTTGCATTGAAAACTTTTCGTGACAAGTTGCTCTGTTCTGTCGCTCGGTAATTTATTAATAGGTCCCTTGAACATCATTTTATACTTCTCTTTAACATTATTTTATATTAGCGCTTAACATCATTTTATACTTCTGTTTTACATTTTTTTTATACTTTCCCTTAACATCATTTTATCCTTCCGTTTTAAATTTTTTTATAGTTTCCCTTAACATTATTTTATGCTTCCGCTTAACATTATATTATTGGATTGTAATATTTTGCATGAAAGCATAGCAAAGCTCAATATCTAAATACGCGAAAGTGTGCCAGTTAATCATTCTAAAGGCTCAATTCCTGAAATTCATTTTCACCAAATAGTTGTGTATTTCCACCTGTAAGTGTATATTTGCAAATATCATTTGATCCAATTCACGTATTATGTGTTGCTGAACTTCGGGGCATTTCATGTAAATCACAAAATCTACACTGGGGTATGAATGGCCCCTCAAGTTAAGTATAGTTTGATTGGATTGGTGGGGTGGGGTAGGTGATCCAAGAAAAATGTTAGTAAATTTCTCACATTTGAAGATCTGAAGCAGCGGATGCAAGCTTTTGGAAACAAAAGGACAAAACTTATTAGTAAAGCGATGGAGAGGGTAAATATGGAGATGGAGGATGTGAACCAATGATCTTTCAATCCCGAGTTTAAAAAGAGCGCACAGCAGCAGCTTTGTAAGAAACTGAGTCGCTCGTCCATGTATGAATTCCTATCTAATAATTTCGTGGAAAGGACGTAAGACATCCCTCAAAGTTCTGGAACTCGTTCCTTGTGTTGTCAATGTATCATTCACACACACAAACACACACACACACACACACACACACACACATACATAATGTATATAGCTTGCATATGTATATCCTTTGACCGCCTTAAAACTGTAACACTATAAATCTGCAATTCATCTTTAGACGGGGGAGAATATTCTCCAAAAGACTGTTTCCACATCTTTAGCTTTTTTAAAATATAGAGTAGATATGACTTATCTGCTAATCTGATATCTAGTTATATTAGTTGCAAGTAGTAAGGTGGGATACTATACGTACAATGGGAATTAGCATTAAAAACACCCTTGGGTCAATATACGTACAATGGAAATTTAACATGGCGAAAAATCGTGGATCAATATACGTACAAGGGGAATTAACATGGCGAAAAATCGTGGGTCAATATACGTACAAAGGGAATTAACATGGCGAAAAATCGTGGGTCAATATACGTACAAGGGGAATTTAACATGGGGAATAGAGTTTGGGCTTGTTTAGGGACAAGGGGATTTTTTTTAAAAAAAGGGGTAGGCAATTGAAAAGTCATTCTCTTTTCGAGAAATATGGCTGGCCCTGAAAAGGGCCTTTGGGTTTATGTTAATGTTTCCATTAACATAAAGGGCACCGCATTGGTCTTCTTCTTGTCCTTAGGCTGCGTCTCACTGTTGGCCCGTAAATCAGCACTCTTTTGAGACATCCTTGTCTTTCGACGTAGATCCTACGTATCCACAGACTGGTGTTTGTCCTGTGGACAACGGTCCACTTGGATCGGACATACATGAGCATGTCCGTCCTGAACATCATGGAAGACACAAGCGTAGAAGATTGCACATCAGTCCACATCTTGAAGCGACGAGAACAGGTGAATCAATGCAGTGAACTGCGCTTATTTATAGGTAGAGGTAGGATTGAAACGGATTGAGTTCATTCACCAATCCGAACACGCGTTACAAAATTCAGTCAGCCCGCATCCAATCCGAAGAGAGCAGTCTGTGACGTCACGTAGTCTATATAGATTCTCTAGCGCTTGTGTGCAGTCAATCTATGCGACAGTGATTCAACATGACGGAAACTCAGAAAACGATCCATTGGGGTGCACCAACAGGGGAGACTGCCCAAGGGAACCCGGACTTACTTTCAGAAGAGGTGAATTGGGATTTTGTGGATTTTCTCTCCTCGCAAGAATTTGTTCCGGAACCTTCGTTACCTTCTTAATTACCGCAAGTGGAGAATTTTAGACAGAGACAGAAAGAAGAATTGGAGAAATTTATACAACGACAAAAGGAAGCGGAACAAGCTTTTCTCCTACAGCAACAGCAGCAAGAAGAGGTAAGAAAAAACAACAGCAACAACAGCAAGAAGAAGTAGCAGCAAAGAAACAAGAGGGTGAAAATCAAACGGTCACGGTACTGTTGGACATTTTAGCGGAGTTAAGAAGTCTGAAACAAATGTATCAGACTTCTTTATTACGACCGAAGAGAATACGACCTTCCCGAGCTAAACACGTTAACCCTATGACTAAGCCTACCGTACCACCCTTAGTGATTTCAACCCAATCATCATCATCATCAACATTACGCAGTCCAGAAGTAGGCCTTGGCCGTGGCAAAGGCTTAAGGCAGTTAAAGTTGATTGCTTAAACTCACCCCTACACCAAAATAAAAAGGCCCTTTTCAGGGCCACCCACATTTCTCGAAAAGAGATAGCCCTTCAATTTTGCCAATAACTCAAAAAAAAAATAACCCACTCATTTTACCCTTATAGTACGTGTCTGTGTATGAGTTCGTGAGTGTAGCTTCTTATTTTAAAATCAAAAACTCAAAGACACTTACCTTGTATCATTAATTTATTCTTTTCTCCATTTTTTACAATCCAATTCACAATTCACAACAGAACACTTTAATTAAAAGTTCATTGACTTCTTCTGTTTCCTTGTTTAGTCTCTCTGTTTTTTGAATGTTTTCACCGTCACACTCTTTTTCTCTTCTTCTTCCTCCTCGCTTTCTTCCCTTCTTCTCTTCTTCTCCTGTTTCTTTTTCTTCACCTGTCTTCTTTCTTCCTCAGAAGAATCCCTTTCTTCCTCTGAAGAATCTCTCTCTTCTTCTGAAGAATTCCTCTTTTCTTCTGATTCCTCTTGTTTCTTTTTTGGGCAATCTGGAGACCAATGTCCTTTTTCTTCACAATAATAACAGGTATCTTTACTTTTGTCTTTTTTAGCCCCTGTTTTTTTTCTTTTTTGACGGTCTGGACACTCTGAAGACCAATGCCCTTTCTTCTGACAGATATAGCAAGCATCTTGACTTTTATCTCGAAAGGAAGGAGAGTAGTCCGTCGGCTGGTCTGAAGAGAATTTTCTAATGACCCCTCGCAAAGCTCTGACGAAACGTTCGATTTGGTTAGTCTCTTCCATCGTTGTGCTCGGCTTGAGAGTGAAATGAATAGTGAAAGGACAAGACACACACCCTTTTATATACGCTGGTCTGCCATGACTATAAATTAGTCTATGGTGTTTAAACTTGAGTCATTTGACGTTTTGCACTCAAGATGAAAAGATCCTATTCATTTGAGAATAAAGAAGAAGAAAGTAAGAGGCAGAAACGTGATCTATCGCCTCGTACCAGGGCTGAAATCTTGGCACAAATTCATGCCAGTGATTTTGAAGAGGACATGAGTGAACCAGAATTTGAAACCTCTAAACCAAGTTCGCCACCCTTAGTCAACCCTGAAAAATACTATTCCATTCGAGAGACGGAAACGCGCTCCTCTAGAAAATTTAGAACCACGGCTTACAAATACACGGTGAAGTTTAAAGATTTCAAGGCTGAAGTGCCGTTAGAGAAAGCAGAAGTGTTTATCACTGGGGTGTGGGATTCTCTGCTCACTGCACTCAAGCGACAATGTCAAAACAAAGAAGACGATCGCTTGAGACTTTCCATACAACACGACGGTTTGAAATCCCCTGTTTGGATCGAGTTTAGCACCCCTGCAGAATTGACCGCTTCCAAAGTCATGGACAAGATTCAACACGTGCAACAATCTAATGACCAGTTTGACATCACCGATGGAAAAGCCACATTGGACATGACCCACGTCTCTCCTCCTCAAGGGACCGGACGCAAAAAGATGTTATTGGTGAACGAGCTTCGCAGCATTAAGCGTAGCCTTGTCCAAATTCACAATCCTCATGACCAGATGTGTTTAGCCCGTGCCATCGTGGTGGGACGAACCTATGCCAACAAGAACGACACGGTAGAATGGAAAAGAACCTGGAACACTATTCAACGTTCCTATCGAGCCAAACAACGAAACGAAGCAGAACTCCTGTTGCAACAAGCTGGCCTGTCCAAAGACACACCCTGTGGCATTCCTGAGATGCAAAAATTGCAAGATGTCCTAGCTCCACGCTACACCTTGAAAGTGCACCCTCAAGAAATGCGCGGGTCTTTGTTGTTTCGAGGCCAAGATTTTAAGGACGGAAAATACATTCATGTTTATTATCACGATGACCATTTCGATACCATTACCACTATCACCGGATTCCTGGGATACGGTTATTATTGTGAGAAATGTGATTATGGTTATAACAATCGAGAGCAACACAAGCATTGTGGAATGAAATGTCCAGGATGTTTGGCCTCTCCACCCTGTCTGAGCGAAGAAACAGTGCCTTGTTCAACTTGTTTGCGTACGTTTGTCAGCCCTACCTGTTACCAACAACATTTGAAAACACAAGGTTCACAGCAGAAATGTGCTTGTCAACTCCTGAAATTGTGCCCTACCTGTGGACAAGGCATACTTACTAATAATGCCAAGGCACACGTATGTCGAGGAAAGAAAAAATGTCACATTTGTCACCACATCGTGGACTTGGAACACCAATGCTACGTGCAAAAATACCAACCCCCACCAGAGAAAGAGGACGGTCACAAGAAGAAAGGCAATTTGATCTTTTTCGATTTCGAATGCATGCAAGAGACCGGCATTCACATCCCTAATTTCTGCGTGGCTCATCGAGCGTGCGAGAAGTGCATTCAAGAACCTATCTTCAGTCATTGCCCTCACTGCAGCAAGATTCCCGGAGGGCGTGAAAAAAATTTTCAGGGACCGAACACGTTAGCCGATTTCGCTCGATGGGTCTTAGACCCCATCGACAAGACGTGGAGCCAAGAGGACATCGAACGTTACGGAGATTGTCATCGTCATGCCACGGTGATGGCTCACAATTTTTCCGGATACGATGGACAGTTTCTTCTCAGATACTATACGGAACATCGCACCGAACGTCCTAAAGTGACTTTGAACGGAGCCAAAATCATTTTCATGCAAGTGGGACAAGTGCAGTTTAAAGATTCGATGAGTTACTTGGCCATGCCTTTGAGTCGAATGCCTAAAACGTTTGGAATGACAGAAATGGCTAAAGGGTACTTTCCACACTTTTTCAATACGGAAGCCAATCAACATGCCGTTCTACCCCATTTACCTGAGGCTCACTATTACGACCCCGACAACATGCGTACCGAACAACGAGAAGCTTTCTACGCTTGGTACCAGGCTCACGCCTCGGACCCTTTTGACTTTCAGGAAGAAATGCTAAAGTATTGTCGTTCCGACGTGGACATTTTACGGCGTTGCTGTGGAAAATTTCGAGAACTGTTCATGGAACACGGAGGGGTCGATCCTTTGAAAGAAGCTTGCACCATTGCCAAAGCGTGTTCCTTAGTGTATCGACAACGATTCATGCCTGAAAAGACTGTGGCTGTCATCAGTCCTCAAACGACCCACTATGTCAAGCGTCAATACTCGGTCAAAGCCCTACGTTGGTTACATTACTTGTGCGACAAGGAAGACAAGTGGATTCAGCATGCCCGCAACGGAGGGGGTGAAAAGACCATCGGAACGTATTCGGTCGATGGCTGGGACTTAGAAAACCCCAAGATCGTGTACGAGTTTAACGGTTGCTTATTTCACGGATGTCCCGTCTGTTACCCTGACCGTGACACTAAAAATCAGTTTTTACAACGAACCATGGAAGACTTGTACCAGGACAATTGTCAGCGACGCCTAAAGTTAGAACAGCAAGGATACCAAGTGGTGGAAATGTGGGAACACGAGTACGATCACCGAATGAAAACCGATCCCGTGTTTAAACGCCTCGTGGAAAGTTACCAGTTCATGGACCCGTTGAACCCGAGGGATAGTTTGTACGGAGTAAGGACCAATGCCACCTGTTTGCTGTACCAAGCCGACGAAGAGAAAGGAGAAGAAATCAAATACTTGGACGTGTGTTCGCTGTATCCCTACGTGTGCAAATATTGTCACTTTCCTGTAGGGCATCCGCAGTTGCTGAAGGAACACATCGACCTGAAAAACATTCGACAATACGAAGGCTTGATCAAGTGTAAAGTTTTGCCTCCCACGGACTTGTACCATCCCGTCTTACCTCACCATTGTCAAGGCAAACTGATGTTTCCCTTGAGCCGTACTTGTGCCGAAACGTGCAACCAAGACCAGCCTTGTCAGCACACCCAGGAAGAACGTGCCTTGACGGGAACCTGGGTCAGCCTAGAATTGTTCAAAGCTCTGGACATGGGATACCAACTGTTAGAAGTGTACGAAATTTGCCACTTTCCTAAGACACAACAATACCAAAAAGGTGATCCCAGTCAGAAAGGCATTTTCGCCGACTACGTGGATGCCTTTTTGAAACTGAAACAAGAAGCCAGCGGCTATCCTTCCTGGTGTCACACTCCCGAAGACCAAATACAATTCAAAGAGAAATACTATGAACAAGAAGGCATCTCTTTAGACCACATCGAAAAAAACGAAGGCAGGCGATCCTCTTGGACACTTTACTGGGTTTAAAGGGGAATGTTCACCTTCACGTCTACCCCCCTACTGATGTCATCCAGCCCTGAGCAAACTCCTGCCCATGTCACTCAACCCTCATCGAAACGAACCTGTGAAAGACGAATATTCGTTCCCTGTGCGTTTGTCGGAATACTGCGACTTTGAAAATCGTCTTCAATCGTTCAAAGGAAAATGGCCTAAGTATCTGGGAGGACCGACCCCCGAAGAATTAGCCAGAGCCGGATTTTTCTACTTGGGCGAAGGAGATAAAGTCAAGTGCTTCAGTTGCGGTGTGTCACTTCACCACTGGGAACCGCAATATTCGGCCTACGTTGAACATGCTCGATGGTCACCGAATTGTCATTACTTACCCTTAGTGGGACCGAGACATTGAAGTAACTTACCATAATCTTTTCATGGATACTTTACAAGAGAACATTCGTGCTTTGCCTGTGGAGTTGAGAGAACGCATTTACCGAGAGCTGGTCAAAATACAAGTGAAACGTAAAGAACAATTGCATCCGTTACGTCACCGGTGTTTGAACCACTGGTACCTGAAGGTTATACAAGGATTGATTCAATTGAAAGTGTTCCATCGGACAGACATTGATGAACGATCCTCTAGTTTTAAAAAGGATTGGTTTGTTATGGACGATTCTACCTACATCATTGTAAACTTACTGCATCGAATTCCAGAGGAAGAGTTAACGAATTACCAACATCTTGAACACAATGTCAGCTTAGTGAAAGAGGAAACTTCTGAACGAATTGTAATGTGCAAATTAGTAACTAAAGGATTTAAATTCGACACTGAAGTAAAACCATGTTTGTGCAAACAGTACATTTCTTGTGTCAGACCAAAGAGGATTTAGTATGACCTATTCGTGGATACTTTGCTAGAGAACATTCGTGCTTTGCCTGTGGAGTTGAGAGAACGCATTTACCGAGAACTGATCAAAATACAAGTGAAACGCAAACTCAAAGTTATTCATCCGTTTTTAAATTATGCTCTGTTCCAAAGTACAAGAAGACTGATTATGAGTGGATATTACATTAGGCACAAAGTTAAACGAGGCTATTGGCCACCACCCAACGATTCCAAAAACAGTGTATATACTTATGGATACTTTACAAGAGAACATTTTGGGCTTGCCTGAGGAGTTGAGAGAAAGGATTTACCGAGAGCTGGTGAAAATACAAGTGAAACGTAAAGAACAATTGCATTCGTTACGTCACCAGATCTTTAACCACTGGTACCTGAATGGTATAAGAGGACTGATTCGTCAGAAATTTTTTCAGTGGTCAGACCTTGCTGAACACTTTCAGTTTGGGGATGATGATGGACTAGACGTTCGTAATTTTGGTTACTTCGAGATTCACTTACTGCAACGTATTGAGGAAGACGAGTTAAAGGATTACCAACATTTGTTACATGGAATCTGCTTAGAAAAAGACGAAACATCTAGACAAACTCTGACGTTTCAGTTACAATATGTAACATTTAAATTCCCTACTGGAGAACGAACATGTTTGGTTAGAAATTACCTTTATTGCTTCCGAAACAAAGACACTATAAAATCAAGTTGCCATGCCACGGATTATGTCACATATTATTGAACAGATTCCGTGGAAGGAACTCAATGACCGTATTCAAACCGTGGATCATTACCATCGATTATTACAAGAACTGTATCCATTCAATTTGGGTCGACAAATAGTGTGTGTCTTAGTGACTTGTTTTCTGGGATTTCGTTTACCAGCCGATTCTTTGTGGACTCTTTACGATCAGTACTTACCACCTCAATGGCCTTAAATGGTCACGAAAAACTCCTTTTGCTCAAAGCCTTGCGTTTTCATCTGGATACTTCTCGACTTCAACAGGAAAAAAAGATTCGTCAACTTTTAGCTACCCAAGACGTGTATGACAATGTGTGTGTAGCTTGTGACTTACATCCCCATTGGACAGATGTCCGTGCCTGGAAAGAATGGGGTTTTGAGGCTTGGACCCAAGAAGTGGCCCAGTATGCACGAGAGTTGTTCAAGGAAAAAAGTTACTTTTCAACCCGTGTTAGTGACGGTGCCAGAAGAACCCGTCACCCAGGACGGGACTGTCGTGGACAGGCCTGAAAGACCCTTTCGGGAGGACACTTGTGTGACCTTACCCCCTACTATAGAACTGGTTAGAACATTACCCAAAACATGTTGTTGTACAGACACTTGCTTTTATTCCACGTTAATGGTTATCATGTGCCTTTTATTCTTGTACTTAAGCCTTTGGCTTTTATGTATTTTTGTCTTTCGTATTCATGTTTGAAAAAAAACATTCAATAAACGTGTTCTGAAAAAAGTATATAAACTCTTGTCTTGTTTGTTTTCGTGTCACAAGTGACATTTCTCACACAATGGCTACCTCTGCTGTCTCTGCTCCCTCTTCCTCTACTGTCAAAGTCATTGACGAACACTTAGATCGTGCCAGTTGGGAGGCTTTGTATCTTCGCCATCCCTTTAACATGCTCATTGCTGGACCTAGCGGTTCAGGCAAAACCGAATTCGTCAAACGTTTGATCGAACATAAACATCATTTAATCGATCGGCCACCTCAACGAATCGTGTGGTGTTACAAAGAGTGGCAATCGGCGTACAACCTCTTGCGAGAAAGTCAAGGCGATTCCATCGTGTTTGTGGAAGGCATTCCTAAAGAAGACGACAGCATCGTCTCTGACTCCCGTCAAACCCATTTGGTCATTTTCGACGACATGTTAGGAGAAGACGAAGAAGAAATTAAATTGTGGTCCACGCGCAAAGGGCATCACCGTAATGCCAGTGTCGTTTACATCACCCAAAATTTGTTTCAACAAAGTAAAGCCCATCGCACCATCAGTCTCAATGCGCATTACGTGGTCTTGTTTAAAAGCCCTCGAGATAAATCGCAAGTGCAAGTCTTAGCCAAACAGTTAGGAACGCCTTGGCTGACTCAGGCGTACGACGATGCCACTCAAACACCACACGCCTATTTACTCGTTGATTTGAAACCTACGACTCCCGAGGATTTGCGATTTCGTACCCACTTGTTTCACCACTGGTGCCAAGACGAAGGTCCTGTCCTGTACACGTCTCCGTCCTCGACTTCATTTCACTCCCCATAAAAAAACTATAAAAACCTCAGACCCTTTTTCGTCTGTCTCACACAGTGTGAACATGACGTCCCTTCAGTCGCATCTTCCCGTCAAATTGATTCGTGCCTTGTATGGCATCAGTCGAGAAAAAAATCCACAAACACGAGCTCGTGTCTTAGAAGCTAGTCTCAAAGAAGTCTTACGATGGTTCACGGTGACGGCACGTCAAATACTCCAAGGAATCATTCAGATTCCTCATCAAACCTAACGCTTTTTCGATCGAAACAAAGTCGCTTTGGTCCAACTGGCCGATCCCCGCATCGACACTCAAACCAAAAAACAAATCATTTTGAAACCTGGAGGGAGCGGTACTCTAGGAGGGGTCATCATTCGCTCTCTCTTAAGATGGGATCCTAATGCCCCCAAACTTCTATCCAAGAAAAAAGTCCAACGAAGCCCCAAGAAGAAGAAAAATACCAGGTCCCCAAGGAGAAATTCTCCAGTGGCAGGACCCTCCTCTTACCAGACACCACCCCAGAAAAAGAAAAGAAGCCCCCAGAAAAAGAAACAGAAAAAAAGTCCCCAGAAAAAGAAAAGTCCACAGAAGAAAACTAGTCGCAAGACAGGCACTTCGGCCAGGACGCAACCTTACACTCGCAAACCACGACCTGCCACAGCGGTGACTGCGTCTCCGGCAGCCTCACGTTTATCCACTTCTCCGTTAATGACACCCAGAACTGAAGAGTACTTGGAGACGTTGATCACACCAAGAACTTCTCCGTTGATGACCCCCAAAAGAACTTCCCCAGTGGCAGGACCCTCCAATTTAGTGGCAGTGGCTGCTGCTCACAAAGTACCTTCTCCCAAAATCAAAGTTCAAGAAAGATCGGGCATGTTACAAAGTTTACTGGATTTGTCCAAGCAAGAACTGTCTCGATTTAGTCCGTTACATACCCCTGCACGACGTGTCATGCCTGTCCTCAAACTGATACGACGTAAAGACAATCAGTGGCGACGCGTTCCAGTATAAAAAAGGCCTGTGACCAAGTAGGGTATCAGTGTTTTTTTGGTGCTCCTGAAGACTCAAAGATGTCACCCTCCAGAAAACCCCAAGGAAAGAAAAGGAAAGGACTGCCACCACGTTTAGCCAAACATGGGGACATGTTATCTGTCCTGTCCAAAGCTTCTCCACCCCTACGAAAGAAACTCATTCAAACGGCCTCCAAAGAGGTCATCGATACCGTGTGCGAATGTTGTTTGAACGTTTTGAAAGGCACGATCCCTTTGTCCAAACACCAGAAACAATGCTTAGGCAAACATCGTCACGTTCTTGGCCAAATGGTTCAAAAGAAAACTCCCATTCGTCAAAAAAAGATGTTGGTCCAACGTGGAGGCATTTTGCCTCTCTTGTTAGGCCCCATACTGAAAGGAGTCTTGGGAACCATGTTGGGAGGACTGGTGGGAGCAAGATAAAAAGACCCTTGGAAGTCCCAAGATCTCAGAATCGACCCCTGACAACCCCATGGAAGGACGAAAACTAGCTTTAGTGCCTTACAAACGATGGATCGAATAACATCGGTGGCAAGAACAACGCACCGCGCATTTACCTCCCAATCCCAATTTGAGCGAGATGTCCCAGTTACAACACGAATTGCAGTCCTTGATGAATCGCCAAGATTTGTCCGAAACAGAAAAATCGCAAAAGTACGGTCAACTCTTGCAACGACTGCAACTCTTTCACCAGAAAGCTTTAGACGAAACAGCTCTACCCACTCTGAAAGATTTTAAGACCTTGATGAAAAGTCTAGCACCATCACCAGTACCAGTACCAGTACCAGTGACCAAGACAGAAAAAGGAGAAGAAGAAGAAGGGTTTCAAACTCCACCAGAAAAAGTACGCAAGTTAACAACACCACCTACCTCCAGAATTGGATGGATTAAAAAGATGATGGCCACCCCTTCTTCATCACAAGAGAAAAAGAAAGTGAAGACAGAATTGAAGGCAGAAGTGAAACAAGAACCGATATCCCCCGCTCAAACATCCTCCTCTTCAACACCTATTGCCGGTCGCACACGCGAAGCATTGCAATCCAAGAAAGTACCCCAAGAGAAAAAGAGTAGCATCCTCCAAAAGTGGGTGTCTTATTAACACACAAACACAAAAAAATGAAAAAAGTCTTAGCCAGCATTTACTACGATCCCTCCCATCCTGCAGGTTACGCAGGAGTTCAAAAATTGTATCGTGCTGCCAAAACGCGACTGAAAAGTCTCCGTTTACCTCAAGTGCAACGATGGTTACAAGAACAAGCTACCTACACTTTACACAAACCCATTCGACGCAAGTTTGCCAGAAGTCGCACCCGAGTGGAAGGCATCGATCATCAATGGCAAGCCGATTTAGCCGATGTCTCTCATTTGGCCAGCTACAATCGTGGCTAAAAATATTTGTTTTGTGTCATCGACGTCTTTTCCAAATTTGCCTGGGTCGTGCCCTTGACTTCCAAATCGAGCAGCGAGTTAGTGCGAGCCCTGCCACGGGTGTTGAAACAAAGCGGTCGTCACCCTCTTCGATGGCAAACGGACAAAGGCACCGAATTTCTGAACCAAACTTTCCAAAAAGAATTAAAGAAACGTGACATTCATTTTTTTACCACCGAGAATCCCGAAACCAAAGCCAGCATTGTGGAACGTTTTCAACGCACTTTGAAAGAACGCATGTGGAAATATTTTACGCATCACCACACTCTGAAGTACATCGACATCTTACCACACCTGGTGCAAGCGTACAACCAACCTTACCATCGAAGCATCGGACGTGCTGGTGTTTGAGCGTCTGTTTGGTACGTACCCGACGAGGGCTGTCCCCAAGAAAAGTGGAATGTTGGCCGTAGGAGATTGGGTGCGCATTGGCAAAACCAAACGCACTTTCGACAAAGGTTACTTACCCAACTGGACGACCGAATTGTTTCGTGTCACTGGACGAGTGCATGGCCGTCATCCTGCCGTCTATAAATTGGAAGACATGAACAGAGAAGTGCTCAAAGGAACGTTTTATTTGCCCGAGTTACAACGTGTCACCAAAAAAGAAGACGACGTGTACGACATCGAAAGCATTCTCGAACGCAGAACCCGTAAAGTGGGTAAACGACGTGTCAAAGAAGTCAAAGTACGTTGGAAAGGATATCCACCCAGTTTTGATTCTTGGATCGACGCTTCGCAAGTCATCGACTATAAAAAGAAGTGACCATCATGCCCTTTCACACAGCAGACGCAGCTACGTCGACCACTCCTTCTTCACCCAGTTCTTCTATGCAAGATTTACAAAAACAACCCTTGTGGGTGTGGTGTGGAGAACGTGTGCCTAAAACGCAAATCGTCTTTTTCTGCCAAATCTTCGTGGTGTATTGTGTCATCGGGGCAGCCATTGCCAATTTGAGTTTGCAACAAGGAGACAAACAATTGTGGACCATTTTATTAAGCAGTTGCATCGGTTACCTGCTTCCTAATCCCTCCCTGAAATTCTCCTCGAACGGGAACCTTGTGTCCAGTGCCAGTGTTAGTCACCACTCCAATCACAATCAGAACCCCATTTTAGACGGAGACACGCCTCTGACGTCCAGTAACCCCTCGGAGAACCACAGAACTCTGGAATTATGAGTCACGAAAACCAATTTTACTTAACCTTACCCAGTGACAGTTCCATGGAGGTGTTTCCCCACAACACGTTGTGCTGTTACACGGCCAAATTACCTCAGGCCATCCCCTTAGATCACGAAGCCCATTGGGAAGTGGCTTTGGTAGAAATGATTCACCCGACCCAAGTCCTCAATGTCCTTTTCAATCAAAATTTTCTTACGGTGGAAATTCATGACGAACAATTGCAACAAGAGTTGGATAAGATTGGCACATATAGCAATAAAACCTATAATGACAAAACTCGAACGTGGTGCTACAACTTGGTGATTCCCTCAAGCTATTATTTTAGCGGTCAACATTTGGTCAGCACCATAGCCACCAGGTTTAATGGCGTGTTTCATAGAGCTTTGGAGCTTGTCAATAAAAAGGTCACCCTGGAGTACCACAAAATAGCTCGTCGCTTTCTGATGAAATTTTCTGATGGGGGCAAATTCATGTCTTTATTATTTTGTCCTGAATTGTTTGACATGTTGGGCGGAGACGTGGAGATGAGAAAGAAAGTAGAACAAAAAGGACAACCCGAATTACCAGTCATTTACGACAACGAGTCTTTTGCCAAGTATTTTCGTACCCCGATAGAACTGAACCAAGGACTGAATTTGATGTTTGTGTATTCCGATGTGGTGGAATACAACGTGGTGGGACACACCTCCGTGCCGTTACTGCGTGTCATTCCTTTCAAAGTGGATTCTGCCGCAAACGCTGACGAGGAAGGTGGAAACACTTACCACGTCCACCGCGAATTTGTACATCCTCACTATTTGCCTGTCAGCAAGTCGTATTTGGACACGGTCAACATTACTATAAAAGGAGATTTGGGACAAAATATTCCATTCACCAAAGGAAAAGTCACAGTGAAACTCCATTTTCGTAAACGGTTTTCTCACGACTCGTAAGTAAGTCATGTATCCAGTGTACCGAGGGGTGGCTCGACAGCGAGGACACGGTTTAGGAGATATGCTGAAATCGGCCTTTCGTTCGGTGGCTCCGGTGTTGAAACCGATGGTGACACGCGGATTGCACGCCTTGAAAGATGCGGCACTGACGCAAGGCAAAGAATTTCTCCAAAATGTCATCATCGACAAACAAAACCCTAAAGAAGCCTTCATGAGGGCAGGCAAAAATGTCTTGCTACAAACGGGCAAAGACATTTTGGGCCGACGAGACACACCTATAAATGTCCTGCACGCTACCGAGTCAGGCATTCAGCAAGGACAAGGCAGAAAGAGACGACGAAGAAGAAAACACCCTTTCACCAGACTTCAAGCTAGAAAGGCCAAGAAAAGAAGAACCGTTCGAGACTTAGACGTTTTCGATTATTGAGACACAGAAAAAAATGATGCACCGAGAATCTTGCGCTTGTTCCAGGACGGAACTGGATCTGTTTGCCATGCCCCCTACCATGATGATGATGCAAGAATCTCAGTGGGTCGAATTTCATCCCGTCTCCTCTTTGACGGAATCAGCTCCCATCGAGTTTGAAATCAAACGACAACCCGAAGATTACATCGATCTGAATAGCAGTTACCTGTATTTGAAAGTGAAAGTGAGCAAAACGGACAACACTAATCCTGCAGACGTTGCAAGAGTAGCTCCTGTCAACAATTTCATGCATTCCTTGTTCAGCGAAGTGGACTTGTACTTGAATAACAAACTGGTCAGCAGCAGCATGGATACTTACCCTTATCGCGCCTACCTGGAAAATCTCTTGACGTACGGAAAAGAAGCCAAGAACACTCATCTGGATGCTTGCGTAGTATGGAAACCTGACACGGCAGGTATAGACAAGTTTAACGACCTAGCTATTGCAGCAGAAGATGACAATCCTCACAATGCAGGATATATGGCTCGACGACAGAAAATTCTGCAAGGGCGAAGTTTAGAACTGATGGATCGTTTGAATTTGGACATGTGGTTACAAGAAAAGTATTTGCTGAACGGGGTGGATATCCGTCTGAGACTGAATCGTAGCAGTGCCGCTTTCCATTTGATGGCCCATGCCAATGAATACAAAACTATCATTCAAGAATCCCGACTTTACGTGCGTCGTGTGGAAGTGTTACCTAAAGTGGGAAACGACGTAAGTCAGACTTTAAGCAGAACGACCGCCAAGTATCCGATACGACGTGTGGAAGTGAAAACGTTCACCATTCCCACTGGACAGCGATCTATGATCGAAAATCATCTGTTCCAAGGACAGTTACCCAAACGTTTGATTGTTGGTATCGTCAGGAATTCAGCCTTCAATGGAGTCCACGATCAAAATCCTTTTGAGTTTCAACATTACAATGTGTCCAAGATCGAAGTCAGTCGCGACGGCAAGACCTTGTGTACCCGACCTTTCGAGCCTAACTTTGGTGCCGCAAAGAATTATTTGAGATCGTACTTGTCCCTGTACGAAGCCACCGGACAGTTAGGAACTAACACCAGTCACGGCATTACGTACGAGGATTATGTAGGAGGCTATGCTTTGTGGGCTTTCGATTTCACTCCTGACCAAGGCAGCGATGAGGGACATTTCCACCCTATAAAATCTGGCCAGATTCGTGTGGAAATTCAGTTTTCGAGTGCTCTACCAGAGACGGTGAACGTCCTCCTGTATGCAGAATTCGATAATACGATAGAAATCAACAGTTTGAGAGAAGTTATTCTAGACTATTAGAAGCCATGGAAGACTGTTATCCCTCTTTACCTAGTGGAGAAACTTTGGAGATAGAATGTGAGGAAACTGTGGAAAAAGAAGAAGTGATCATGATGAAGTCAAGATGGCCAGAACAAGAAGCCCATTTAGTCTCCTGTTTTGCCAAACACTTAGTCGAAAAAATGACGGAATTGATCAAGAAAAATTGCTATGGATGTCAAAACGATCATCCCAGTCAAATTCAACAAGATAAATGCCTGATGCTGAGTCAAGAAGAAAAATTGGACGAGTATCTGGACGAAGCTTGTAGTCTCATCTCGGACAAAGACGTGTTGCATCAGTGGTATAAAGACTTGCGTGAACATTCTTGTCCACCATTAACCACTCAAGAGATCCATCGTATCGAAGCTCTCCTGAATCAGAGTGAGGAGACGAAACGAAGAAACGGTTATTTGTCAGACATTTTCAAGCAAAAAGTCAGGATCGAATTGACGACGTATTATTACCTGTGAAGAAGATAAAAACATGGATACCTGGGAACTTTATTACCTTTTGAACCACAGTTCGTATACGGCTTCTTGGAATCCTGTCGTCTGTGCTAAACATGAACTCCCTCATCGCAAACCTAAAGACCATCAAGCTTACGTGATCAACACGGACGACAGTCATCTCCCAGGAACCCACTGGGTAGCCGTCTACTTTCCTCAAGAAGGATGTGTGGAATATTTCGATTCGTACGGATTGCCCCCTTTGGAAGACGATATCATTGACTTTATGAGAAGAAATGCTCAGACTACCCGATTCAATAACGTGAAATTACAAGGCACAGATTCCTTGGTGTGTGGACAGTACTGTGTGTATTTTCTGCATCATCGCAGCCTGGGCTATTCCTTAGAACATTTAGTGACTCATTTTGATCCTCGTTCTTCTTCTAGAAATGATGTGAAAGTACATCGATGGTGTTGTGACCATTATGCTTATCTTTTGTCTCAAGCTAGGAAACGTAGTGTCCATCAATGGCCTAATGATTTCCAACAGTGGAAATCACAATTTCATTCACAACGTTGTCAGCCCTGTTTAAAGTAGATTGTAAATTGAGAAAAAATGTTTGTGATTTGAAAAAAATGTTTGATGTTATATTGTTGGATTATTGTTAAAAATGTTAGAGTTGTTGTTTAGTGTTAAGTGATTTTTGAATAAAAAATGTTGTGTTTTGAAAAAAATGCCTTTGTCTTTTGTTTAGCTATAAGAATGTTTGATTGATGCTCTTTAATTTCTTACTATCCCTCTCATGACACTTACTGAACGTTGCGGCTCGAAAACCGTGTGGGGGATGTTTTCCTTCACGTCCGCGCTTTGACTTTAAGAACTGGGGTTGTTTCCAGTCTAACCATCCATTGTCGACTCATCCTCCTACGAAGATGTGCTCCAAACTAGCTAAGCTCAACGAAGCCTACGTGAATTTGCATAGGGTCAGACACAGTCTGATACCGAAGCCAGAAGAAATAGAGAATGTGAGAATGTTAAAAGTCACTGAAGACCTGATAGAAGAACTCTTCAGAGAAGAAATGAACAGGGAGAAAGAAGAATGGACAGAGAAGTACAGACTTCAGAGACAGCAGCAACAGCAGCAACAACAACAGCAGCAGCAGCAACCTGAACCTGACAGAGGCTTTGTCGATCGTCGTATCGACACCAAAGAGTTATTCTTCTCTTTCCGAAGAAGCAGACCTATCGCCAGAAAGTCTATCCTCAGAGGACATCGCATTCTTAGAAACTAAAAAAAGATTGCCATAGCAAACAAAAATAAAAACAGCCCTTTTTCAGGGCTACCCCCAATACTCTAGAAAAGAAATAACTATCGATTTGCCAATGTGTGTAGGTAGAGTAGTGTGAATATAAACACTAACTCTTTTTTAAAAAATGTGAGGGTATGTGTTTGTGTGTTTGTGTGTTTGTGTTTGTAAGTGCTCAGGTACGTTGGTGTGGATAGTAGATTAAGATGATGTTTGTTTTTTTGGCTGTTTGAGGTGTGGGGAGAGTAGATTTGGAGGGTTTGATTTTATTGCTTTGCGTATGTGAATAGTCAATTGAAGTGATTTATGAAAAAAAAATTTAGAATAGGAATGGGTAGTATAAAAAAGTGAGTGAGTGTTTCTTTTAGGTCCGCGCGTTGTTTTTTGGTCATGATCTAGGTAAGATCAATTTTATCTTTTTAAGGGGATGTTTTCCTTCACGTCCGCTCTTTCAGTATAAATTGAAACTCGTTCGGCAGTCCAACTACCCTTGTTGATTGATCAACACCAAAAAATGAACACGAGACTGGCGAAACTGTTGGAACTTCATGTGCATCTGGAATATGCCAGGCGCCTGTTGAATGAACTGGCCGCGGAAGCCATTGTGGAAGACGGAAGGATGAGAGAGGAGGAGGAAAGAAGAAACAAAGAAGAGGAGGAGAGAAAATACAAAGAAGAGGAGGAGGAGGAGAGAAGAAACAAAGAAGAGGAAGAGGAAAAGGAGAGAAGAAGAAGAAATTTCAGAATCCCAGAGAAGGAAAATTGGGATTCTGAAGCCACATATCCTGCCTCTGCTCTCTCCCCCCAAAAGGTAAAAAGTAACTGGGGGACAAGATGTGTATGTGGCGCCAGGCCTGGAAGGTGCCACCATTAACCAGGTGTCCATGAATTTCAAAAAAAAAAAAACAGCCCTTTTCAGGGCTACCCAATAATCAAGAAAAGAAATAACAATCAATTTGCCAATGTGTAGGTTGAGTAGTGTGAATATAAAGACTAACTATTTTTTAAATAATGCGAGTGTATGTGTTTGTGTGTTAGTGATTGTGTTTGTAACTGCTCAAGTAAGTTCGTGTGAATAGTAGATTATGGGTTTCTTTATTGTTTCTTAGCGTATGTGGAGAGTATATTTTGGGTTATATTATATGAAATGAGAAAAGTGGGGGATGTTTTCCTTCACGTCCGCGCGTTGTTTGGTCATGATCTAGGTAAGATCAATTTTTATGTCTTAGGGGGATGTTTTCCATCACGTTCGCGCTTTTCGTATAAGAACCCACAGTATTCGTCGTTCAAACCATTCTGCAAACAATAAAAAAGAAGATGGCTTCGAACCACCTTGACAAAATGGAAAAATTGCAAAACGTCCTGGACAATTTAGGAATGATGGAGCAAATGTTGGTTAACCTAAACGAGGATCACTATTCTTATAGTCCCCATCGAGTGAAGATGGAGATAAACAACTTAAGAAAAATGAAGGTAATCATCAGTGATCTGTTGAACGAAATAAAGGAGGAGAAGGAGGATGAAGAGGAAAGGATAAGGATGAGAGCATGGAACGAAAAAATTGAAAAAGAAGAAGAAAATGAGAAGAGAAAGAAAGAAGAGGAGGAGAAGAAGAAAGAAGAAGAAGAGGAGGAGTAAAGAAAGAAAGAAAAGAAGAGAAAAAGTGTAGGACAGAAAATTAGAAGCTGGTGGAGAAATAGAAGAAATTAGAAGAAGAAAACCAAAGGCCCTTTTCAGGGCCAGCCATATTTCTCGAAAAGAGAATGACTTTTCAATTGCCTTCCCCCTTTTTTAAAAAAAATCCCCTTGTCCCTAAACAAGCCCAAACTCTATTCCCCATGTTAAATTCCCCTTGTACGTATATTGACCCACGATTTTTCGCCATGTTAATTCCCCTTGTACGTATATTGACCCACGATTTTTCGCCATGTTAATTCCCCTTGTACGTATATTGACCCACGATTTTTCGCCATGTTAAATTTCCATTGTACGTATATTGACCCAGGGGTGTTTTTAATGCTAATTCCCATTGTACGTATAGTATCCCACCTTACTACTGTTGCATTCAAAATTATATGCAACAACACATCCCCCCCCCCAAAAAAAAAAAAAAAATGCATGAAAAATGGGCATTGTATTCAAATTGCAGTTGATTTCACTGAATGTCAGAAAAAGGTTGAAACTCACAGAAAGTCGGGCGAAATCAGGCTTTGATACATAAAGATGGAAGGGAGGAAGGAAGTAAAGAAATAGGGAAGGAGGGAAAAACTGGACGAGAAAGAATTATGACTGGCAATTAAGAGAGGAAAGAATGACGTAAGAACTAACCCACAGTCCAACAACGATGACAATGGCAAAGTAGATGCCTATCGTCAAGAAGTCTTCCCACACAAGGGTCTCTGCCATTGTAATTTCCTACTGACCGCCACTACGATGTCTCAACAGCACTTTTCGGTAGGTATGGACTCGACTATATCTTCTGTGGACTGGTACTCGATGTTCAGTGTTTAATTAGTATACCACTGTTAGACTGTATTTTGCGGAAAGGTAATATATACACCTGTAATTGTTTGCGAGTCACTCCGTACACCATGTAGCTACTTTTCCTAACCAAAGTGAGGTGTGTCTATTCCGGTCATCATGTAAAGGATTTACCTTATGAAATCCGCATTGAGAAAGATCTGGAATAACGACGTGTAAATGTTGTATTCGCGAAAACTCATGTCAAGTTGATTGCTTATTAACGTCTACTGAGAGCTAGAGATATAAAACGTAAGTGTTGACTACACGTGAATCGATGGTTTACCTGTATGACCTTGAATCTAACTCAGCGAACCGTGATGTAAATTTTGTTGTATGTTTATACCGCTCTACGTTACAGTTAGAAGGAAGATGGCTCTGACTAGGTCACACATATTACACATGAGTTTAAATAAATCGCACACCATGAATAAACAAAACACAAAATTGGAAAGGGGTGCAAATAATACTTCAGATATATTTTAGATCGTAAAATTAAAAGTTGAAAAATCAAATTCAGCTTTTCTTCAGAAAGCGGATTATTCATTTCTTCTGCAGATTTACAGCAAGAACACCATTCTGGGGAATTTTAAACACGTAAATACTACTAATATTAAAAAAGTATTTTGTTCTTTATGTAATGAAGAGTATCAATATATTACAAGGTTTCACACTGTGTCAGTCTCTCATTGTTGACAATCAAAAATAATATTGTTCACGGGTAACAAGTAATATTTGATTCTGGAATTTATTTCCTTATCCAAAATGAGATAAAGTCCAGATCGGAGCAGGTCCACCACATATTTGCCTTCTCTGTAGTTCATATTTAACCGGATATGACTTACGTGGCTAGGTTATAATGCGCTAGACGACACTCGCAAATATTAATAATAATAATAATAATAATAATAATAATGATAATAATAATAATAATGTGGACTTAGTATAACTCCTAATTTTGAGAAGCTCTAAGCGATTTACAGTATTAGATAACATCTAAAACATATACAAAGACAAGATTAAAAAGATAAACACCATAACATTAGAAAAACAAAAACAATGCCGACAATAGTTAAGGAATTAAACATTAGTCAGTCTTTAAATCTGTTTTTGTAGTCAAAATAGGTGAGTTTAAGAGCAATCTTGAATGATATCAATATTGTCCTTGTTCATAAGCTCTATGGATGTTCGTTTCACGCAGCTGGGCCCTGTTAGGCAAATACACGTTGTTCCTTATGACTTCGTTTTAATAATGAAAACAATGAGAATGCGAGTGTTTGAAGAGAAGCGTAAATTTCTAGATGGGGATATATAAATGTGAGGTCAGATAGGTATATTGGATTGGAGACTGTTAACGATACGAGAGTGAACAAATTTTGTGCTTGATTCTGGATAGAACGGGTAGCCAGTAAAGGGTTTAGAGCAGGGGGTAGGGTACTCAGTTCTTTGTACTCTAAGGATCATCCGAGCAGCCGTGTTTTGAACTTTTTGAAGTTTCTGTATTATATACTGAGAGGAATCAGATATAAGTCTAATTTCAATAGCCCCGTATCGAAAGTACTAAGAAATACACGTGTTTCAGTGGCATCAACCGACAGAAAAATGCGAATGGAGCTGATGCTGGAGCCACAGATATACAGCTTTGCACATGTTCATTACATGTTGGTGTAATGAGAACATACTGTCGAGAGTGACATCCGGGTTTTGTATTAAGTGTGAAAATTTAATGTTGTTATTTCTCATAAGTATTGTTCGAGGTGAAAGGATGTGAATGAGAAAGTCTTTGCATGGTGATCAGGATGATTTAGCTTTATAATCAGTCATCTGCAGTCTGTTAAATGTCATCGATCACTTCACATCGGAAACTCGCCCCTCAACGCCTTGAATAACAAGATCACTTGAAAATTAAAGTTTTTACACATTCTTTTGCAGCTGATAGCATAACTCCTGTTTGATTACACAAGACAAATTTGTTATTTAACATAAATGCATGCACAAGATAGAAAGTTCATGAGGGTATGTGTGTTTGTGTGATTTAGATTTTTAACGTAGCTTTAACAATTTTTCAGTCATATCGCTACGATATCTGCAGTGTGACAATGTATAGTGTTGTCTATGACTGAGGTATCATGGCACATGTCTGTGTGTGTGTTTTTGGATTTTTAACAATCTGCATTATATCGCTATGTCTCAGTGTGGCAGTTTATAGTGATGTCTAGCATTGGGGCATCATTCTGCAGACATGTAGCATCATGTCCCATACAGTCACATTATCCTGACACAAGGCCGACCAGTTCAAACACTAACCTCTTAATGCTGAGCGCCAAGCGAGGGTGCTAGTACCATTTTTCTACGTCTATGGTATTACTCGGCCGAAGTTCGACCCGGCTTCCTCCCGCATCCTAGGCGGACCTCGAAGCACTAAGCCACCAGAGCAATCAGTTCATGAGGGAGTGGGGTCAATTTTAATAAGGGATCAAAATGATTCACTGGGAGGAAATTACATTATTATCACTGCCGAAATAGGTTAAACTACTGAGACGTATATAATGATTACAAAGCATTATTAGGAAGAACAGTGCTAATTAATTAAAACAAAATTTCACGTGCAAGTTGGCAAAGATGCTCTAAAAGACTGGGAAGTACATTGTGGACCTTCTTGCAATGAGCTTACCAATGAAAGAGGGAGACGGCTGCTCGAGTTTGCAAGCTACAACAACTTGGTACTAGCCAACACCCTGGGACAACATAAAGTTTCACGATGCTGGACGTGGCACTCACCAAATGGAACCCATCACAACCAGATCAACTACATACTGGTTCAAAACTATTACCGATCTGGCATCAACAGAGCAAAAACAAGGACATTCCCAGGTGCTGATGTTGGGAGTGACCACTACCTCGTGATTATGAACTTCCGAGTGAGGCGGAAGAAAATTAACAAGCCAAAGAACATCAGGCTCAAATTCAACCTTGAACAACTGAAGGACCCTAACATCTGCAAGTCATTCCAAGCCACAATTGGAGGAAAATTTGCTCCACTCCTTCTGATGGATGGTGATGTCAATGAGATGACAGACACCTTCAACACGGTCATGACAGCAGCTGCCAAGGATATCATTGGCCTCCATCGCCCGAAGAAAATACCCTGGGTTACAGAAGAGATTCTGAAGTTGTGTGCTGCCCGAAGAGAACTCAAAAACACCAGACACACAACAGGGGCAATGGAGTACCGAGAAATAATCAAGAATATCAGAATAAACGTGAGCAAAGCAAAAGAAAATTGGATTGGACAAAAGTGCACAGAAATGGAGAACAGTCTGATAAAGAATAACAGCAAAAAGGCATTCCAAATTGTGAAAGACCTCACCAGACAGAAACAACCAAGAGTCAGTACCATTCAAGACAAAACTGGAAAATGCCCCACAGAAGCGAGTGACATTGCAGAACGATGGACTGAGTATTGCAAAGAATTCTACAACCATCAGTCCACAGGAGACCCA
Organism: Sinohyriopsis cumingii; assembly: GCA_028554795.2. Taxonomy (NCBI): domain Eukaryota; kingdom Metazoa; phylum Mollusca; class Bivalvia; order Unionida; family Unionidae; genus Sinohyriopsis; species Sinohyriopsis cumingii. The sequence goes on along the minus strand of CM068829.1, from coordinate 87,283,732 downwards.
GAGGTGCTTGAAGTTCCAAACTCCTCAAATAATGATGACTTCCCCATTCTCAAAGAAGAGGTGGAGTCAGCAATAAGAGCACTGAAGAATGGGAAGGCAGCTGGAGTAGACAACATCCCAGCTGAACTTATCAAGAATGGGGGAGAATCAGTGAAAGAGTACTAACAAAAATCTGCAACAAGATCTGGCAGACAGGTGAATGGCCAACACAATGGACCCAGTCACTGATTATAACACTTCCCAAAAGAGGCAATCTCCAGCTGTGACACAATTACAGAACTATCAGTTTGATCAGCCATGCTAGTAAGGTAATGCTGAAGATCATCTTGAACAGAATGAAACCACAAGCAGAAGAAAAAAAACCTGTAGAACAGGCCGGGTTCCGGAGTGGAAGAAGCACAACAGAACAAATATTCAATCTCCGGGTTCTGTGCGAAAAGTACTCGCAACACCAACAAGACATCTATCATGTGTTCATAGATTTCAAAGAGGCCTTTGACAAAGTGTGGCATGAGGCATTGTGGGCCACAATGAAGAAGTATAACATGGGTCAAAAGTTAACCAATACCATCAAGCAGCTGTACGCCAAGGCTACCAGTGCAGTAATTTCCCAAGGGTATGTGAGGGACTGGTTCCAGACAACAGTGGGAGTGCGTCAAGGCTGTCTCCTGTCACCCACGCTTTTCAACATCTACTTAGAGCGCATCATGAGCGAAGCCCTGGAAAACCACTGTGGGACAGTCAGCATTGTAGGGCGTAACATCACCAACCTCCGCTTTGCAGACGACATTGATGGTCTGGCAGGCAGTGAAGACGAGCTTGCCACCTTAGTGAAGAACCTGGATGAAACATCTTCCAGATTTGACATGGAGATAAGCGCTGAGAAGACAAAGGTGATGACAAATAGTGGCAAACAAATCTCAGCCAAGATTAAAGTCAGAGGACATGAACTGGAAACAGTGAGCCAGTTTAAATATCTTGGTTCCATAATCACTGAAGAGGGATCAAGAGCAAAAATTTTGTCAAGAGCAGCACAAACAATGGCAGCTATGTCAAAGCTAAGACCCATCTGGAGAGACAAGAATATCTGTCTGAAAACTAAAATCAGACTATTGCGAGCTCTAGTCATCTCAGTCTTTTTGTACTCATGTGAGGCATTGACCCTGACAGCAGAATTACAACGAAGAATCCAGTCACTTGAAATGAGATGCTACAGAACCATCCTTGGCATCTCTTATATGGACCACATCACAAATGAATAAGTGCGTAACACCATCAGGCGCGAAGTAGACCAATATGAAGACCTCCTCACCACCGTCAAAAAGAGAAAACTGAAATGGTATGGCGATATCACTACAGCCAACAGTCTATCCACAACAGTCCTGCAGGGCAGCGTCCAGGGTGGCAGAAGGAGAGGTAGACAGAGAAAAAAGTGGACTGACAGCATCACAGAATGGACCAGGAAAAGTTTTGCGGAGATACAGGCATTGGTACATGATCGAGACAAGTGGAGGGAACTGGTCAGATGTTCAGCAGCACAGTGCCTCGACGACCACACTAGGTTATGAGATTGATGATGATGATGATGATGCCATCTAACCTCTGTCTCCGTGGGTTCGAGTCTCGGGCTCGGCCAATGTGGGTACGCGAGAAAGCGCTTGCCCGTAGCATCTCGTGGATCGGTGGTTCTTTCCAGGGTTTTCCTGGGTTCTTCCTCTACCATTTATACTGGCCGCCATGTATAGCCTATTCTTGTGCTGAAAAATGGCGTTAAACATTACAATCTCTACAGAAGTTATATTAAAGTACTGTTAACTTATTAAAGGAATAATTTGGAACCCTAACATTTCTGAATATGTGCATGCTTTTGTTTTGACTGGTATAATTACTAATGTGTTTTGTTTGCTTTAGATATCATAATTACTTTCAAGTGAGAGTCTGTGAACACCGTTAAATTCTAGACTATAATTTGTATAAGCAATTAATTCTTTCCATTATTTTATTAGGAATTAATACTAAATAGGAAAATAATTTTTAATTGGTTGATTTTTAACGTTTTATTATTCTGTGTGTGTTTGTGTGTGTGTGTTTGAGAGAGAGAGAGAGAGAGAGAGAGAGAGAGAGAGAGATTGGGATTTTTAACGTAGCTTTAACAATTTTTCAGTCTTGTCCGCTTATAGTGATACCTAGTACTGGGGCATCATGTCGCAGACATGTAGCATGATGTCCCACTCAGTCACATTATCCTGACACCAGGCCGACTAGTCCTAACACTACCCTCTTAATGCTGAACGACAAGCGAGGCAGCTATTAGTACCATTTTTGTAAGTCTTTGGTATGACTCGCCCGGGGATCGAACCCACGAACTCACGCATCGGAGGCGGACGCTCTAACCACTAGGCCACCGGAGAGTTCTTGTATTATTTTGAATAGTGATTCAAAACTAATTAGCCAGAAGCGCTACAATAACAAGAAAGCACACTTTTTAAATATTTGGTAATGGAGTTATTGTAACAGAGATGCAAATAATTCATACCTTTTTATATATATTTCGTTCCCCATGAATACTTGATTATTTACCAATGAACATGACAATGAGCAAAAAAGAACAGATACACTTTGAAATAGTTTTAAATAGTTGTATATTTAGCCAAAGTACAGAACGTGTGTGCAGAACGCAGTTTTCACTCTTGTGGTCAGATCATTTCCTTGCAGTCTATTAATTTAAAAGGTTATCTGTGTTTAACATGTATGACGATGGTAATGTTGGATATCGGAGTAATAAGGTCAAGGATAATACAATATCTATCACTGATGGCAATTTTCTATACTTATCGTATCATACACTTAACATATGGCTACATCAAGAAATTATATAATTATGCCATTAATCCAAAATTAATAAAATTAGCCAAAACTATTTGCACTAATAATCTTCATCGTAATTTTCACCATCGGCCATTTTTTTAATTCATTTTCCAATTTATCTTAGTAGCATTAGTAGTAGGAGTAGCAGGAATGGTAATAATATTATATGCAAGCCCCCTCTCCCCCCCCCCCCCCCGATAATGACACGTTACACTCCTGTCTGATAGAAAAAGGATAAAATGTTTTATTCTGAACACTGGAATAAATGCATCTCTCTCTCTCTCTCTCTCTTCCTGTAGAAAAGCTATTAATATTTATGAATTGTACATTATTTGTGTTGTATATCTTCATACCATATAAATGTGTTTCATTGTTATACAGGGTGTCATACAATGCACGTCGCATTGTATTATTCTCGATCCATGATCAGCATATGACGCGGATAATACATAGAAAAGAGAGCTCCAAAATCAAGAACTCCCTAAACAAGGTAATATTATCATAAAAGTCCTCAGGCAATGTCCTAATATGATAAAGTCCTCAAGCAAGGGGATACTATTATAAAGTCCTCAAACATGGGCCTAATATGGTAAAGTCCTCAAGCAAGGGCCTAATATGATAAAGTCCTCAGACAAGGGCCTGATATGATAAAATATCAAGCAAGGTCCTAATATCAGAAAGTCATCAAGCAATGGCCTAATATGATAGAAATCGTTAAGCAAGGTCCTAATATCACAAAGTCATCACGCAAGGGTCTTGTTTGAAACAGTTCATCAAGCAAGGCCTTAATATGATAGAAGTCCTCAAGCAAAGTCCCATTATGAATGAAGTCCTAAATCAATTCCCTGATGTGACAGAAGTCCTCAAGCAAGGTCCTAGTTACGATAGACGTTCTCAAGCACGTCCTAATGTAATATGTTGAACTCGTGCTAAAAGAAATAATATAAACCCCAGTCAATGTTTCATTAGAAAACAAGAAATGGATATTAATTCTGTATACATGAAATGTACCTACTGAAACTTGGTGTAACAAAATATTGTTATATTCGGACACTAAATGTCTTCATTTTTTCATTTAATTAATCGCACTTGCAGTTTTTAAGAGCAATATTTTTAGTATTTTTTCATAAATTGAAGATATCCAAAGGTAAACAGATAAATATATAAATGTTGTTGATCTAATTTACAGCTACACAGCAAAATAAAATCTAAATCAATTCTGCTCTTCTTTAGTACCATATTACAAAATAGCATTTATTCACAAGTTAAATTGCCGTTTTGCGTACCGTATATACTCACTCATAAGACAAGTCTAACACAAACTACATAGACCCAAATCTGCCGTCGCATAATGCGCTGGAAGGTCAAAGTCTGTTTTGTTTGTTATAGTGATTACTACTAACAAACTACGTAGACCCAGATCTGGGTCTTTACAGCTTTCAGTTGGTCTTGACTTACAAGTGAGTACATAATGTATGTGTGCATGTGTATACCTGTCATCATTTGATTACCACATGAATCATCCCCCACACCGAAAAATCGTCTTAATTCAATCATTTCAACTATTCCATGGAAGCTTAGAAAGGATGGAATTAAACTGCTTTAATATTTAATGAGGAGGGTTTTGTAAAGAAAATAATAGCTAATTACTTTTGCAATCTGATGTTTTTAATGCAGTGAATGTTTTTGTAAAGGATGTTAGATTTCTTTTAGACCGCATCAGTAAATGTTTACATGTCTTATTTAGAATTATAATCAATTTCAACACCATTACTGGAATGTTGGTGTAAAGTATAGGATTGATCAAGCCTGGGTTCACTTACCACAAACACTTTACCTTACCTCCTTTTGTACTTTCTCTACGGATCATTGGTTTTATCAGAATTTACTACAGTCCAGAAAATTACACAGACTTAATTATTCGTTGTAACCATTTTAAATGACATTTGTTATTTTTAAGACTAAGGTGCACTAGCACATATATTAATGTAAAATCATGAACTAAACGATTTAGGATAAGCAACAATTGGTATCTGCCATCAATATTCTGCACTTGCTTTAATTTTTAACTTGATCTGGAAGAAAAAAAATGCATTATTTTCTAAATGATATTGAATACAACTACAAGTATTATCTAGTCTGCCAAATGTTTGCAACAGGGAAATGTATTTCAGATACATATTTTGTCAAAGAAAAATAGCATTTGTTTTTTAATATCACTAACAGTTTATAGTGATATATCACTGTCCAGAGCGTATAAAGGGGAATAAGTCCTGTGATAATTAAATTTATATAAAAGGTTTGCTGCCCCTTAATTGAATAATGAAAATTCCAATAGCTTCAAATTTTTAAAGTCTAAATGATTATGAGCTGACATAAATATTAAGAACTTTTTCGACATATTCCCAAATGTTAACAATAATTTTGATTTTGTGATTTTAAGTTATTACTCCATATTTCAATAGTTTGAACAAAAGAACAGTGTTCGTTTTTGGCTATAGTTGCTACTTTTCAGGGCTATGATATTGTTTTTTTTGTGGCTGATTGAAACATATTATCAAGATATTTGTTCTGAATGCATAGAATACTGCATGATTTTGAGATAATCAACAAATAAAAATTTCGTTTCAGAATATTGATTCAAGAAAACTGTTGTCACGGATTTGCGTCGTCTTCGATTGCCAAGTTTCTGATATGTTAAAACTATCTATACCTTGGCAGATTGAGAAGATATTGCTGTTTCTTCTCTGTCTGTGAATTTTATTGGATACGGTGGCAAGTCACTGTATCCAATCACAATTAAGTTGTTCATATTTGAACACTGTTCTGACATGACCGAGACAAGTTGAGCGCACAACTTGAATGGACTGGTAAAAAAGCAGTTTTCAACTGTCGAACCTTGTTTGTACAAATACCTTTCATTCAAATACACCAATAATTGTTTTTCTCTGGTACGTAGTCATACTTGCGATGTTAAACGTACAACGTATCCTTCTGAAGTCAATTGCCTCCACTATTTTCGGCCGATGTACAATGCATCGCTGTTACGCGTTAGTGGTTAGTTAGCATTGCATACGCAGAGAAGCAACATAAGAAATCATATAGATGTCGCTAGGACAAAGCACTACAGTATCTGCTCGATCCGCCAATGTGTAGATAGGGTAAACATATCAGAACCTTGGCTAGCGAAGATGGAAATTGTGTATACTTAACGTTTATGCATGATACCTGAGCTAAAATGTGCTCAGGTTTCGTTTCCGTGTACAACGTTACCTGATAGTGGTTTATTTACGTCTTAGTTTATCTCAAAATACTGAAATCGGTTTACTTCATGCTGCATGAGCAAAGAGCTTGCAACGAAAAAAACTATTAACCTTAAGCTTTAAGCTGTGGATTGCATCATAACTAGGATACTTACAGACTCGAATCAGACAGTCAGACAGTAACATCACAACGTAAGTTTTTTCAGGAATCTGTCTACGACTTGGGTTGTTGTTGTTGTTGTTGTGGGGTTTAACGCCATTTTTCAGCACACGATAGGCCATATATGGCGGCCAGTATTAATGGTGGAGGAAGAACCCGGGAAAACCCCGGAAAGAACCACCGACCTACGAGAAGCTACTGGCATGCTTTCTCACATATCTACATTGGCTGAATCTGAGACTCGAACCGGCGCAGACAGAGGTGAGATGGCAGTGATCCGTAACGGCGAACGCTTTAGACCACTCGGCCACTCGGGGCCCCTCTACGACTTGGAAGCAATCTCCAGCTGTACAAGCATGTGGAATATAAAAATTACGTTCTCTTTTCGTTATCCCTATTAAGTGATAAAATATCTTCATATTTTGGATTTTCCAGTATTTATTCACAATTTTACACACACACACACACACACACACACACACACACACACACACACACATATATATATATATATATATATATATATATATATATATATAGAATATGTTTTGGGGTTTAGACCGAGTCAAGGAAATCGGAATTAGAGGCTTTTAATATTATTATTAAATTAATTTTCTCACTTAATTTTTTCCAACTAATTAAGCAGAATATATTAATGAGGGTAATTGGGTGACCTATTGACCCTAAGTACACAAATACTATGCATGAGAAAAAAGAAGCATAAAATCATTTGATATTATTACCATCGTAACAGAATTAATGGATGGATTTCATATGAAATTGACAATAATAATTAATATCTTGTCTACGGTTAAGTTTTAACTTTCATCAATTCTAATTTAGAAATCGTTCCATGGTAGATAATGGTATGGTACTGTGCAGTAGACCAACAATATGCCTACTGGGTACACAGTTCTAAAAAAGTGTGTAGGGACATTAGGAAATGTCTAATTAATGACTTTCTTTTTAATTTATATTTTCTGTCCTGGAAATATGGCAAGTATTGCTATCACTAATGCAATGATACGCTACACGGAAATCATTTTGTGGAATAGCGTATGGACTGATGAATGAACCACTCTGGTTAGTAAGTGCAATAGTTTTCATATGCAATCGCATTGTTATATTTGATTCAGCTGGGGAGGATTGTGGCTGTTCGACAAAATTAGAAGAAACCAGTTTGACATAACACATTTCTGATTTTTGCCGTCCTTGCTGTAGCACTTGAGAGAGTTTGCATTGTGTTGCCAGTGATATGTATTGCCTGTGTGCCTGGAGCTCTATCACATCGCTCGACATGTGTGTGTGTGTGTGTGTGTGTCAAAATGTTTTGCATGGTATTATCAAAATTGTAAAGGCCTTAAGTTGCTTTCTGAGTGAATTTTGTTTGGTTAATATATCTCTTGTTGTTGTTGTTGGATTTTATAACAACAGCGTCAGGCACAGCAGAAGACAACAAGGGTTTCTTTTTAAAAAGTAGTTTCTAGCGCGTGGACACCATAACTGAGACGACAGATCTGAGATAAGCAGACTGAGGTGTAACAATTACGACAACCTGTCTGCCCATGTTGACCTCCCATTTGCCCTTCCACTGCGCATTTTGTCCTCACCCAACTATGCATTATACCAGAATACTTCATGAACATATTTTTACATAAAATTAATTTCCTATATTCTGGGGCAGTCAGTCAATACTTTATACCTAGTTATATTCATATAAGAATAAGGTAATATCATATAATATGCATTCAACAGTGTACGTTGTGGTGGCATAAAATTACCTCTCGACGAAGAAATATTCACTTCTTAAATGACATTTTCAAAACTAAGTACCTACGTTAAACACAAATCTTATCTTGCGTATCCATCAGTAAAAGATTCATAGATGAAGCGCTAATAAACATTCAGCTGTAAAGATCCTGAAATTACAATGAAATTTGCAAAACAAGTTAAGTTTCATGGTGATGCTAAAAAATGTCTTAGAAGAAAGTGACAACATTGTCGATGAGTGATTAAATAATTTATAACATACAATTATCGTCATGTGTTGCTAAAACGATTGACATAATCCTAGCTGATATTCCATTGGCATGATCGCTTATCGATAATTAAATGAAAGGATTTGAAGTGTTCATCTACCTGTGTCTCGGAAAGAAACTATCTTATGGAATCCTGTTTAATAAATAAATTAAGAGATAGATGACGGCAAAAGGATCTCATCGATTATAAACCTATATAATTATATATGAGAACTCTGAGATGGTGATCTTTGAAAACATTGGCACCCATACAGTATAGGCTCTGTTTCCGATACTTAGGGAAATAAATTAAATTCGTGCTTTAGTAAACTAGAGTGGTCTTCGTATCGATCGATATATTACTTGGCTTGTAAAGCTTATGTACGGAGATTTTATTGAGGAATAACACTTGAGTTGAGCAAGCGCTTCAGTTGAGTATTTTGCTAATATAGCCCTCGTATGGAAGAAGACTATTGTTCGCCTTATTCATACGAATTTCCCACACTTGATTTACGACATTATTTTCATTGTTACCGTCTAGAACAGCAAGTATTATCATTATTTAATCATCAAAGAAAGATTTGTTGCGACTTATAACCAGATTATGAAAGAGAGACTGATACATGTTTACATTTTGAAAAGCAATGTGACTGCACAGAAGTATGTTATTTTTGTCCATATATTGACTAAACAATTTGACAAGTAAGATTTTTCATAGATATTCGTGCAAGTTCGCCAGTGTCAGACATATAGTGTTTGTGACATCTATCCGTCATGACGTTTCTTTATCATCTATTTGGTTTTTCCCCTTTGTTGCTAACTTCGAATCATGGCACTAATTATAATATATTAATATGTATTATACGGGCGCTTTTCCGTGGATAGCCAGTGTAGGGTACTGAGCAGCGGGAGGTGTGCTCTGATCGTGGTACTCTAAGTCTAAGTATGATCTAAGCAGCTTGTTTTGAACTTTTTGAAGTTTCTGGAGCAGATATTGAGATGAACCAGACAGAATTGAATTACAATAGTCCAGTCTTGAAAGTCACATCCTTTACTTCAAATAATAAATATCAGCAACACCAACATTAAATTCACACAATCAGTACGAAACCTAGGTGTTACTCGGGACAGTACTCTCACATTGCACCCACATGTCATCAACATATGCAAGGCTGCATGTCTTGAGCTGAGACGCATCAGCTCAGTTAGCAAATATCTTTCATATGATGCCACTGAAACCCTTGTGTGTTCATTAGTACTTTCAAGACTGGAACATTGTAACACAATTCTGTCCGGTTCATCTCAATATCTGCTCCAGAAACTTCAAAAAGTTCAAAACACAGCTGCTCGGATCATACTTAGAGTACCACGATCAGAGCGCACACCTCCCCGCTGCTCAGTACCCTACACTGGCTATCCATTCGATCCAGAATCAAACACAAAATGTGTTCTCTGTGCTACGTTTCACCGTTGGATTCTAGTCCAACATACCTATCCGACCTCATCCATGTTTTCACACAAGCAAGATATTTACGCTCCTCTTCTAACAATCGTATACTCATTATTCCCACTATGAAAACAAGTTAAGGTTTTCTAATTTCATTGTGTTTGTTTTTATAATCATATCATTATGTTTTTATCTTATAGGTGTTGTCTAATGTTGTAAAGCGCTGAGAGCTTCTAAAGATTAGGCGTTATACAAAGTCCTCATTATTATTATTATTATTATTGTCATTAATCCTATACCCATTAAGGTGCTGTCAATCATATACCCAATAATGTGCTGTCAATCGTATACCCATTCATGTGCTGTCAATCGTATACCCATTAATGTGCTGGCAATGTATACCCATTAATGTGCTGGCAATGTACACGTATTAATGTGCTAGCAATTGGATACCCATTAATGTGCTGGCAATGTATACCCATTAATGTGCTAGCAATTGGATACCCATTAATGTGCTGGCAATGCATACCCATTAATGTGCTGTCGAGTGTATACCCTTTAATGTGATGTCGATCGTATACCCATTAATGTGCCCTCAATCGTTTAACCCTTTAATGTGCTGTCAGTGGTATACCCACTAGCGTGCTTTCAATCGTATACCCATTAATGTGCTGTCAATCCAATCGTATACCCATTAATGTGCTCTCAATCATATACCCATTAATTTGTTGTCGATCGTATACCAGTAATGTGCTGTCAATCGTATACCCAATAATGTGCTGTCAATCTTATACCCAATAATGTGCTGTCAATCGTATGCCCATTAATGTGCTGTCAATCGTATACCCTTAAAGTGCTGTCAATCGTTTACCCATTAATGTGCTGTCAATCGTATACCCATTAATGTGTTGTCAATCGTATACCCATTAATGTGCTGTCAATCGTATACACATTAATGTGCTGTCAATCGTTTACCCATTAATGTGCTGTCAATGGTATACCCATTAACGTACTGTCAATCGTATACCCATTAATGGGTTGTCAATCCAATCGTATACCCATTAATGTGCTCTCAATCATGTACCCATTAATGTGGTGTCAATCGTATACCATTAATGTTCTGTCAATCGTATACCCATTAATGTGCTGTCAATCGAATACCCATTAATGTGCTGTCAATAGATCAGATGTACTTCATTTCTAAGTATCAATAGATTTCACGTTGGTATTTATTTCTATTAAATCCCATGCACTCAACCCTGCTAATTCCTCCTTCGCTTCATTTCGTTTCAATTTCAGTAAGCCTTTTCGTATTGTTAAGTTTCATAACTAATTTCAGTGCCTAACACCTATTCAAGAGGCTGTCAACCCAGCACTAACAACAAGGTTTTAGTATCATGCAATCTTTCGTCCGAATCAAATCGGAAATTTGCAGTGTTCCTCAGAGGTCATATAGACCGATCGTCATCATCATTTCTATTATTGTTGATGTTGAAAATAAAAATAAAAATAGCTGACTGGTTTTGAAGAATACTGCCTGATCAACAGGCAAATAAATCAGTGAAAATATCAAAATGACCAACAATTGAGCCTCTTCATTTCCACATAAATGGACACAGCTTTTGTTTAATATCTATCAGGAACATTGATTTATCCCTTCCCTGAAAATCGATGATAGGTTTACATGATACATACAAATAAAATGCAAATACTATTTTAAGTTTTGGAATTACAAGCGCGAAGGAGTCACACGACGACAAAATTGTAATTGTTTTGTAAGCAAAAGGAACAATATAATGGTTAAAAAGTTTTTAACAGAATTATTAAATGTTGCTTTAATAAAATTTGATACGTTTGAACCATTAGTTTTCCTGGATACAACAGGAAATTCATCCATCATTTAAACTCTTTAAAACAACCAGTTCAGCTGAGTTTGAAAAGAAACCGAACGATGATACCAAAGAACATACGCTGAGTAGGTTGTATTATCTTTATAATTTCACACAATGTACCTGTTAAGTGATACTGAACATCTTTAGCAATATAAATCAAGGCAAAAATCTAATCCGCCATGTTATGGGACAAAGAATAGCCTTTTGGATTCGGAGCTTGAGTGAAAGACGCCAGTGTCCAATAAGCAGGACCACTCTTGTAGTGATATTCTTGTTAAGCTAGTGTGAATCCTTTCCGCTTGGGTAACCAGACTATACATTAATGAATAACAATTCGTGCTATCTATCTATCTATCTATCTATCTATCTATCTATATATATATATATATATATATATATATATATATATATATATATATATATATATATATATATATATGGCATATATATGGCAAGAACGAGAGATCAAAAGGTAATGATTTAATATTGAACTTATGACATGAATTGAATAATATCCAGCTTTTGCGATCCCTGGCAACATAAAGCTGGACATTATTAAATGAGTTTTATAAATTTAGTATTAAATAATTACACGTTTGATATTTTCTTTTTCACATAGTTTTGATTTTAATTGAAATAATTTAGAGAGAAAGAAGAAGAAATAATTTCGTTAATTATGGCTCAGAAGTCGCACATTTCCTTTGCTACTCATGAAATCTTTGCCCCATACACCAGCTCAATTAATAATGGACATAGCTGTAACGTGTAACATTTAAACGTAGATTGTTTTTTTTTTGTTGTTGTTGTTATCTGTTTTAGTATGTTTTCCAGAATTATCTTGTAGGCTGATTTAACAGATGTCCGGTCGATAAGGTACGTGTTCATTTTTGCATTTTGGTAAAAGAGCTTTAAGTGGATAAAAATAACTTGAATGGGAGGCTATATCACCTCTTTTGTGCTACGCTGTTATCATCATCATCATCATCATCATCATCAATCCCTTAACCCAAGCGGTCACTGGGGCACCACAGTTGACTTTACAACCAATCATCTCCATCTTTCCCTGTTCTTTACAGCCCATTGGGGATCTCCAAATCCCATGCCTGTCCACTCCTTAATATTGTCCTCCCACCTCTTTGTTCTGTCTGTCTCTTCTTCTGCACCCTCGCACTGTGCCTTGCAAAATTGTTTTTGCCAGTCCAGATGATCTTGACACATGACCGTACCACTTCAGTTTGCGCATTTTTACAGTGGTCAAGAGGTCTTTATAGGATCCGATGGCTCCTTGATTCATGTTGTGGAACCCTCATCTGTGATAATTAATCCTAAGTACATGAAGCTTGTGACTCTTTCTAGCTTCTGTCCACTGACCTTTATTTCTGCACTGATGCCATTGGTGTTGATTGTCATCAGTTTATTTTTTCGCCTCTAATCTCCATACCGTATGCTGTGTAGGTTGTGTCGAGGCGCTCAACTAAGTCAGCCAGTTCTTTTTCATCTTCTGCTAAACTATCAAATTTTCATCTGCGAAGCGACGGTTGGTGATAGTTCTTCCTCTGATGCTGACAGTGCCCTTGTGGTCATGCAAGGCATCGTCCATGATCCTTTCCAGAAAAATGTTGAAGAGTGTATGTGACAATATATATATATATATATATATCCCTGTCTGATTCCAACTGTTGTTCGAAACCAATCTCCTCTGCTGCCATTGATGAGGACAGCACTGGTAGCATTGTCATAGAGGTGCTGAACAATCTGCATCAGGTTTGATCTGATGTTTTACTTGCTCAAAGTTCCCCATAAGGCCGCACGCTATACCCTATCAAAGGCCTTTGTGAAATCTATAAAGACGTGGTATCGATTCTGCTGATGCTGAAAGTATTTCACGCAAAGGAATCTGAGATTGAGGATTTGTTATGTTTTACTTTTTCCTGCTTGGAAGCCTGCCTGCTCTTCAGCAATATTCTCATTCTCATTTCCTTTGTAACATACCAATTCCATTGTCCCTTAACCGATATGTAATGAGGTAAATGGGACGTCTTCTGAGAACACTCTTAATTAACTATCAATACAATAATTTGCCAGTAATTCATATTTAAGTATGAAATGATGGCAGCCATATTTCTCTCTCTGTGTTTTAACCATTCACACATCAAACTAGTAATCGTCATTGCACAAATTTTGAGATCGCAATTTAAATAACTGATGGCACACAGTTCAGCTAGATGTTTGGTATATTGCAATACACCGATGGTACACGCAACGTCCGTCATTGGCTCTGATGGGCTTTTTTGAACTCTCTTAAAGTGAAAACTACAAGCATATGAAGTCCATATGAAACGCGAAAGTCACAACAAAAGAAAACAACTTGACATCAAGTGCTATAAGCCCCAGAACACTCTCTCTCTCTCTCTCTCTCTCTCTCTCTCTCTCTCAACACCACTACTAATACTAAGTATTTCGCAATTTTGGAAATGCCTAATTGCGAAATAGAGGATCACGTGATTATGTTCACGTGTAAAAATCACATAGCTCCTGTATGTTCTTGATAAGAACCAATCATATTACTCGGAGAAAAAGTTGTTTACTTGACCCTCAATCAAGGCCAGGAACTAAGTCAAAAATAGAAATAAGTGTCTATATTATTAGGTATTTATGAAAAGATTCAAGTCAACTAAATTTCTGGTTCTTATCAAGGACATACAGGAGCTATGTGATTTTTACATGCAAAAATGATCACGTGATCCTCTATTTGGCAATTAGGCATTTCTGAAATTGCGAAGTACTTAGTATTAATAGTGATATTTAGATAGAGAGAGAGATCTCAAATAGTTCTGGGGCTTTTAAAAACTTGATATCAAGTTGTTTTCATCTGTTGTGACCAGTAGTGAAGTTTTGAGCTTTTGAGTTTTATTTTAATTTTTTCGGATTCTAAAAGATTAATTCGTTTCTCTGGAAATATTTTGTGCTCATTCTGAATTCTTGAACAAACCCTTTTCTTAAAACTTTTATTTGGATTTTCCAAAACCGGAGGGTTAATTATTATGTTTCTGCAAGGAACTGTAGACGTCAGCACAGTACAGGTTACAACATACGTCATCGCCTTCAATCTTGGATTCTTCGTCAGGACTCGAACTTGGAGTCATTAGAAAATTTCAATATCAGTACTTTTTTAAAATTGTTTTTGTGGATTATTCTTGGATCATTTTTTAATTTGATTCTGGAAACCGTAAGTTCATCTATTCTCAGTTTTACAGAATTTTTCCAGGTAAATAAATTATTTGTTACATTTTTCATCGTTGGAAAATACAGGGGCTCGTCATTGCCAATTAGTAACCTGAATCTTATGAGAAAAGCAAGTCATTCTGATTTAGGTTTAATGTGGAACATTGCAAGGACTCTGAGTTGTACCAATACAATCAAATAAAGCAAGTATTTGTATTCCATTACATGTACTTTTATCAACCCCAGGTTGACATATTTATCATCTGACAAAGTAGTGCGGCATTAAGTAATACAATACTGCATAGTGTGCACCAAGGTGCATTGTGTAGTCTTTCACGTACACGTTTTGCTATCTTCCAGGGTATAAGTCCACTTGAGGTATAATCATAACTAAACAAGTCTAAACGCCCATTCTCAAGTGCAGAGTGCAAAATATCACCGATATCTCAACCCACACCCATTTGACGGTCTCAACAATGATTCCACTTACTGCATATTTAAATTCCTGGCCCCGTATTCTTTAAACATTTTAAGCAGAATTCAAGTTCAAGTTCAAAATCAGGAAACTTAGAGGTTTTGAAACTATGATTACAATGAAAATAATATCGTATACTGTTCCGGATCGTCAAAACTTTGGTTCCCCTATTAGCCTGATAAATTTAAATTACGTTGATTTCTTCCATGTATAATATCCGAGTTTGGTGTTTTGAGTTCTTCTTAAGTTTCTTGATTAACGACAGGGGCTGGTCTTCTTTGCCACTTTGTAGCCTGAATCTTATCAAGCCATTTTGATTTAGGTTTAATGTGAAACATTGCAAGGACTCTGAGTTTTATCAATATAATGAAATGAAGCAAGTATTTGTATTCCAATACATGTAGTTTTATCAACCCCAGGTTGATATATTTATTATCTGACAAAATAATGCGACAGTCAGTACTATAAAACTGTACAGTGTGCACCAAGGCTCAACGTGTAGTCTTTCACATCTTTCAGGGTAAAAGTCCACTTGAAGTCTGATCATAACTAAACAGGTCTAAACACCCATTCTAAAGTGCAGAGTGCAAACTATCACCGATATCCAAACCCACACCCATTTAACGGTCTCAACGATGCTAAAAAAAATCTTAATTGTGTGGACGAAGCTTTAAAACTTGTTCAGTAAAATGGTCTTAGTCTGCATTTGCGACAGCGTGATTACACCTTTAAACTTAAACCCCATGCAAAATGCAGTGTTAACACGCAAATGTTATATTTATCTGAAAGAGATGATGTTGTTGTTTTGCAGATTCAACGCAATTTCTCAGAGCAAGATAGGCTGTATATAGTGGCCAGTATAACTGGTGGAGGAAAAACTTGGGAAAACCCGGTCAGAACCACTGACCCACGAGAAACTACTGGCAGCATTCTTAGATACCAACATTGGCCGAGCCCGAGACTCGAACCCAAGCGGATAGAGGTGAGTTGGCAGTGATCGGTACAAGCGAGCGCTTTAGACCACTCGGCCAAATAGGACCATACATGTACTTTAAATATCACTGAATGTATGAACTTACATCAAAAACTTGAAAATCCACAGCACATAATTAGAAATGGACATCGTATAATAAATAATGTATAGTATATAATAACAACAGTATATGAGATAGTAAAAAATGCACAGCATATATATTTTAAAGTGCACACTCTATAATAAAACATACAAATCATATAATAAGAAATACAAACTATGATAAGCAATGTACGAAAGGTATTAATAATAACACAACCTATACACAAGAATGCACATCGTATAATGGAAATTCAACCGCATATGTTCAATGAGAACCACAGATGATAGCTTTGGAGTGCCATACTTGACCCCTACGCTTAAATTAATACGTTTATTCAGGTTTAGTATGTGTTGTTGTTTTTTCATCCAGCTTCTGTGGATGTATGACACATTATGGAGCTTCTTTTGCAACTCTGAGGTAAATATTGCATATTTTTTGTCACCCAGACATAGCCAAGGTGTTCCGAATAACTTCCATCCACTAGCCTTACGTAGTTTTTAACGTGATAGGTATATAGACTGCTCGTCGTATTGTCATCTGTAATTTCAAGTCGTGGTTAGCCCCAAAAAATACGGAAGATCTGGATTTGAACTTTTAGTCGTGTCTTGTCTCTGACTCTGAGTAATGGAAATATAGAAATGTATATTTATAGGTTATTGCATTTCGATGAGAAAATATGAACGAGTTTTTCTTATGGAAATACTGCACGAACTTGGGAATGCAGTATATCCATCCGACAAAACGAGTTCATATTTTCCCATACAAATGCAGTAACCTTTTTGTTATATACTCATTTTCTTATTCTACCTAAGGCTTAATTATGTAAACAAAAATACATTACACGAAACAAAGTAAATGAATGTATGCAGAACTCCAAATTAAATACACAAGCGCATATTCATTATTACACAACAACAACACAACTCCGCCCAGATAAATTAAACGCGCTAGACATAACTTTCGAAAGAAAATGGTGTTTGGTCTACTTAAAATTGAAATTTGGAGTCATATTGCAAACGAATGTGCATTGCAACAACTTTTCCTTTTGATCTGGAATGTATAGACTTTGGTATTTTTGTCGTTTCTACGAAATTTCGTGATTATGGACTGCATTTATGTGCCAGTTCTACGTGAAGTACATTGGATTTCAGCGGTGACGGAGCAGCGTGTTGACATCTGCAAGCGTGTTTTTGTTCTATCATTGAATATTTAAAATCATAATTTGGGAAAATATTAAGGCATTCAATTTCAATAATCAAAAAGACGCTATGGGATATAATGTTAATTTCATTTTGAGTGCAGTAAGGTGGATGCAGTTGCACTTGCAATATAGTCAAGATTACAGTACAATTTCGAAATTCGTAATCAAGCTTGAGAACCCATGACATTGCTCATGTAATTCGGATTTGCAGAACTAAGAAAGTACATTTTGAAGAAATTCAGGATGTAAATCTGTAAGTATATTTTTGGCCGCTCTTATTACCAGCTAAAGGAGACAGTTTATGCCTTGTAACTTGCATGCTATTTGTAGGTACCCACCAATTTTATGAAATCTGGCGTCTATCGCCAAAATCCGAAACATTGTATCAAAAAAGTATCAAAAAAGTGAACGAGGTATGTAGCAAAGTAGCTGGTATGTGGCAGTCCACGAAACATCTGTTTTAGTTCATTCAGAAACAAATTTAATCAATCAAAACCTTAAAGCGTCTGCTACACGAGTGTACTTAATTTCTTTACAAAGTATTTCCTAATACACTTTTGGGCACACGTGTCCTGCACGTGACTGCAATATGAAGGTGTGCTATATCGTAAAATACTGAACGATTCCAACAATGTAAATTTAACGGAGAAAAAAGGAGCATATAATAAGACGTTTTATTACCTGACATATGAGGAATGACCATTTAAATTTGGGAGGTGCGGGGTATGTTTCCGGGGATCCAATCTTATTTTGCTCCATTTTTAGTTTGTTTTGTTTTCTTTCTTAATGTGTGGCAGGTGGTGAATATATTTGTTATGGCAAATGACAAGAAAACAACTCTTTACATATTCAAACCCAGCGTCTTCCTCTTAGTCCGCGCTATGCATAGCTTAAATGAGACACACAACAGACGCAAATCATACACGCAACATTACTTTAAACAAAGAGAATGCTTTATTTTGCTTTATTTTTTTAAAATCTTTTTCATAAAAACACATTTGTCTTTCATATACCAAAAGGAAAGAAAACATTCAAAACAAAAATCAAAATTATCCATGGAAATATGAATTAATAAAAAAAAAATTTTTTTAAAATTTTTTATTCTGTTCATATTTTCTATTAAAAATAAGAGAAATAAAACTGTAATGGATTTAGCCAGGATGTCAATCCAAACATCTACACAGGGTATAGCATGCACATAACATAGCATACAAAACATACCATATATTAGTCAGTAGGAAGATCACTTGGTAAAGATCACCAAAGAGAATATAGGCGAATGAAACCGGTCTATGGCGTTCATGCATATGGAAGGGATTACAACCCCCAATATCTGATCTTTTCGGAAAGGAAAACTGAGGAACCTGAGACCCGGAACCTAGACAATTACTATCCTATTAAAATTGTAGGGAAATTGTAGATAAAACCTATTAAAAAGGTATCTAAGAAAATTTTCAAAATCTTAATTTTTGAGCTCTTGCGAAATACCCTTAGCTACAGACTTAAGAAAATGTACAAACATATAAAATCTATTACAATTTTCGGCTCATCGGTGTTTACCAGCTAATATAGACGGGGGCCTGAGAGAAGCCCACATATATAATATCTAATAATAAAAAACCTCATACGTATTGTTCTTAGGTGCACAGGATGTTATCACATGTTTCGATACAAGAAACACGTTTAAGTTGACTAGGTCTACATTCCCACCTTCATACCAGATATGCACTTATACAAGCTGTGAGAACACAACACAAGTCCAGGTCAAGGTCTGCGTCTTACCAATATACATGTGAGTAGAGATAATTAATATGAGTTAACCAATCGGAAAACTGCACTCGTCAATCATTCGTCACGACCGTGTTTAAAACAAATTACATAATCATACATCGCAAGCAGATATGACCTCAACTTCCTTCTGCTGTTGGACTGTTTCAAGGTAAGATTTTAATTGTTGTCAATAACCATTCCATTTAATAAACATACACATTTGAATCAGATATTATTAAATTATACTTTTAGACTTATTATACCAAACATCTAAAAGGTGTGAATAGAATCAGTTGCAGTTCCGTGGATTAGATGATATCATATGATCTCAGTGGACAGTTAGCTGTGTTTGTCACACCATCCTCATTCCCCCCCCCCCCCCATGTACAATAAGGAAGAATTTCGTTGGGTATGTGGTACCAGATACTTATCCTAATGTATAAGTGTAGTGTTTGAGAAAGACTTGAGAGATGTGTATGTTCCTTATCCCCACCCAGCCTTCTTGTACAATTAGCCAGAATTTTGTGGGGAAAGTGGTACCAATATTACTTATAACGAATTCCCCTACATTTAATCCAATACTTAAAGACAAACAACAAAAAATACTCAAATAATATTACATTGATTGACATATAACACTAAAAATGTAGACACTCACTCATTACCACTAAAACTTCCTATCGTGGGGATAATATATAGAAGATCTCCAATGGGTAACGATTTAATACTGAATTTATGAAACGAGTTGAATAATGTCCAGTTGAGCTGGACATTATTTAACGAGTTTCATAAATTAAATATTAAATCATTACCATTTGAAATTCTTTTTATTTCATAGTTTTATTTCAGTAGAAAGTTTTAGATAGAAAGAAGAACGACTAATTTCTTTCATTCTGACAGGCGCTCTACCTTTCATTTGTTTTGCGTAAAAAAAAAATAGTCCATAACAAAGTTGAAATAGTAAAAGTATATTATACAATTTTGATAACTATAAATCAAAGAAGAAGCGTCCATCCAAATAAACGGAATATATTACAAAAGACAAAACATTTGTCAACACAAAATGTCCAATGCGTGTGATGTCACATTGTGTGATACGGTGCACAGTGCCGGTTTGAGTTGGCCAACACAACACAGTGACAGTGTTTACGTTGAAATTCCACATCACAGCATAACATTACATTGTTGCGATATTTTTGTGAAAAGAAGATCACTGGATACAGAAATACACATATTTACTGGAATGTATTTGTGATTGGATATCTGCAGTATTCGCAGTATTTGATTTGGAACATTAGATTGTACAGAAGACGTAAAGAAATCTCTTTTTGAGTCGGACTTGCATCACATATTTACCGCGTAAATATACTGTGGTTGGATAAAGTTCTGTCAGTTGGGGAGATCCGGTTTATGTCTTCATTCTGCTGTGAACAAGGAAGAGTTTATTTACTTCAGTACGTTAACATTTAAATCCAGCTTGTGTATAGGGTGGATTCCATGTTACAGATATACCGCCCATTCATCCCCACCCTCGTTATGATCTAAGTAATACCGACAGTTTTACTTGTTGTTGTTCTCGTCTTGGTTTTTTTTGCCATTCTTCATGTTATGATATGTTATACATGACACAGCAAATCCCTATGAGGGTAAATTCGCAATATTGAAACAGAGGGAACCATTTTTTCACAATTCCCTTTCTCGAGTCTAATAAAAAATGGCGGCAAAAAATGTGCAATGAAAACAAAAAATGTCAAAAGGCGGGGTTAAAATATGTTCCCACAATCGCAGCCAAGCAGTAAAGAGAATACTGCACACTAATTTCATGGGCTTATTTGGACCAATCAGAATCACAAAGTGAGATGTTCACATGTATAATATCAAAACTATGAAACTGCACACACTGTAGGCAGTGTACCGACTATGTGATAAAATTATTAATACAAATATAAGAATGAAGTCCTATTAATGAGATCTCTCTTTAATTTTACAGTTCTAACATTGCAATATATTTAGGAACTCACCAAAGTCAGTTTTCTCCATTTGTACAGTGATCAGAATATCCACAATTTACACACACACACACACACACACACATACACACACACAGATATATATATATATATATATATATATATATATATATATATATATATATATATCTATATATATATATATATATATATATATATATATATATATATATATGTGTATATATATATATATATATATATATATATATATATATATATATATATATATATATATATACCACATACATTATAAATAACATGGCCTTTGAAGTGTTGGTATAAAGCAACTTGATATACCAATAGTACTGGTATATCAAATTGTGATTTGCCCATGGCGTATGAATAAGCATAATGAACATGTTTTTATAGCTATTATACTGTCTAAATATGCATGTGAATTTCTTGTAATATTACATTTGAAAAGGAAAAAATAACAAGAAAATGATTTTCTTGTAAAATATTTTTTTTTATAGAAACTGAACTTTTTATACAACAAAAAAAAAACAACCATACTCAATCCAGGAAATCAATATTATTGAGCTCAACCCCGTGTCATCTGCTGTCATCTCTGTCAACAGTGCAGTTTCCAGTCTCTCCCTCTGGCAAAAGTCAAACACTGCAACTCTGTGGAAGAAAGAAAACAATGACATCAGACATGGAGTAAGATGATGAAGCAACATTTAATCTACTAAATTGTGAGTTAATTGGAGAGTTTGACAGAGATATGGCTGAGACATTTGTAAATGAAAATGATCATTGTGTTAGGGAAGACAGATTTGTACACCATGAGCCTGATGATATACTGAAATTTATAGAAAGTAAGCAGAATGCAAACACTTTAAAAAGGCACTTTTTGATGTAAGGCTAGTGACAGAATTCTTGCAGTCAAAAAAGGAATTCAGAAATTTAGACAAGATATACCCATCTGAAATGGATCAGCACCTGGCTTGTTTTATACTCAGTGTTAGGATAAAAGATGGATCTGAGTTTGAACCGAACAGCTCGAGAAGCATCAACAGCTCCATTGATTGCCACCTTAAAATAATAAAAAAATGAAAGAAAAGGCAAATTTTACAGAAAGAAAGAAATTAACAAACACAAGTAGCCGAAAGTACTTAATTCAGAAGTTAAGAGAAAAGAAAAACATTCCCCCTACTGATATCATGCAAATTTCAGGCCACAAAAACGTAGTCTATAAACAGCTACTCAAACATTAGTGAAAAACAACAACAGACGTACTCCAATTACCTGAGCAACACTGGCCACCAAAGTAATGATGCTGTCAACCCCCACCCCCACAACAAAGAAAATTCAAACTGCACTGCAACAGACTGCAGTATATCAAGTTCCCAAACGTGTAATATTAAAAAAAAATCAAATTATCAGCAACCGATTCTACGGATCAAACATCACCGTACAAAATATGTTTGTTATGAGCCTCCCGCAAAACGTGAACGAGATCCCTAACTGGGTCAACTTCTTTCAACAGGCGAATTCTCAGACAGGGCCCACACAGTGGAAACGTAGGAGAATTATTGAAAGTGACACTGACAGTCAGTAGAAATAGCGAAATATGGACATAAACGATATCAATGAAATATGGTTAAGGTTAAATTGTTTAACGCTGCAAATTCAATGTTTGCATGCACATTATTAAAAATATTTTGAATGTTAACTATCAGCCTTGTTTTTTCATTTAATTTAATATTGTAAAGAAACATACAGGAATTAATATGAATGAAGTGTACAGAAAATTATGAATCACTACAGAACTTCTTTTTTGAGCGTACATATATGCGAGGGGTTGTGAAGAGTTCACTCCCCTAAAGTGCACTGTTTGTGGCCGTCAATTTTATCTCCCATATAAAATGAAAACTTTGATGTGGTATAAATAAAATATATGTATAGTGTGTACGCTGTATCAATGATATGCCACTCGTTGTATAAATTTTTCATTAAAAGGAAACTCTGGCAAGCCTCGTTTCCTTTTAATGAAAAATGTATACATCACGTGGTATATCATTGATACAGCATACATACTATACATATATTCTATATATATATATATATATATATATATATATATATATATATATATATATATATAGCATGACTTTTAAAGTGTTGGTATAAAGCAATCTGATATACCAATACTATTGGTATATCAAATTGTGATCCGTCCATGGCACAATAATACGCATATTTAACTTTGTCGCGACCGTCTGCAGTTGACCCTAGACCAGGGATGAATTTCCACACGTTAGTGACATAAGAAAATAACGATAAAAAGTATTAATAATCCCCATTTTTTAAATAATTTTAATATAGTACACATTTACTTCGTAATCCTTTCTGCTTTCTGTTTCCCCCCTCACCTTGCATGCATAATGACAACTACGCAGAAATGTAGAGTGAGAGAGGAAAGGAATTTGGGCTGGATTAAAACTTTGAAATAGAAATTACAGCAAACAACCTACAAGAATATGGTTCGTCGTAATGATATGTATGTACTTTCCTTGGGATTTAACAACAGTGTTTATCAATGATACAAAGTAGCGAATCATGTCGACATTACACGGAAAATTTCTCGGTTACGTGGTACATATACTGTGATGTATTTAATGTTTTGTTGTTGTTTCTTAAACATATCAAAATGTTCTAAAATTCAATTATTAGTAATTAAATGTGAAAATCTCCAAAGGCACCCCTTTCTCTCTCTCTCTCTCTCTCTCTCTCTCTCTCTCTCTCTTCGTAGCAAGATACGGGCTAAAATCTATGAAATGACGAGCGTAGAGGATTATAGTTTGTGTCATCCCACGATGTCTCTGGACTTATGAATGATGATTGTTAAGTCAAACCGAGCATAGGATGAGAGAGAGAGAGAGAGAGAGACAGACAGACAGACAGAGACAGAGAGACAGAGAGAGAGAGAGCTACTGAGTTTTATGGTCAGTGGTACTTTTACTAAAGCAGAATAATGACTTAGATCAACTGTAAATATCTTAAAATAATTTAATTACCTCTTCTTGGTTCGTCATTTTGCTTAGTTTCTATTCCAGATTAATTTTCATGCGCCGGTACGTGCTAGCTAAGCGTTCATGTGAATGGCGTAGCTAACCAAGCGTTTGTAGTGCTCTGCTTTTATCATTAAAACCATGTTTCATGTTTAAATCATAAGTGTGTATCATGTTGATTTAATCAATGTCAAGAAAAATAGAAACTAAAATGAGAAAGCAATCAACTTATCAATATGCAAAGGTGATTGTGAATAACCACAAAAGGGGGGCCCCCACTAGCCGAGTGGTCTAAAGTGCTCACCGTTCCGGATCACTGCCATTTCACCTCTGTCTGCGTTGGTTTGAGCCTCATGCTGGGCTAACATGGGTACGCGAGAAAGCTTGCCAGTAACTTCTCGTGGGTCGATGGTTCTTCCCGGCGTTATCCAGGGTTAAACTGGCTGCCATGTATAGCCTATCTTGTGCTGAAAAGTGGCGTTAAACCCTACAACAACAACAGCCACAAAAGGTATAGAACTACATTTTGTAGCGGACACACTCGGGTGGTGTGAGGAGTTCATTCACTCGGTCAATACACAGCTGCCTGTAATAAATCTTAACTTATTCCTAAGGGCAAATATATGTATTTGTATGTGATATAAATAAAATATATGTATAGTATGTACGCTTTATTAATGATATACGACTCGTTGTATACATTTTTCATTAAAAGGAAACTCGGCAAGCCTCGTTTCCGTTTAATTCAAACTTTATACATATGTACGTATTCTTCACAAAATAACACACCGCTCCGGTGACCTAGTGGTTAGATCGTCCGCCTCGAATGCGGAATGTCGCGGGTGCGAACCTGGGGCCGAATCATACTATAGACTTATAAAAATGGTACTAACAGCTGCCTCGCTTGGCGCTCATCATTCAAAGGTTAGTGTTAGAACTGGTCAGCCTAGTGTCAGGTTAATGTTACTGGGTGGGACATGATGCTACATGTCTGCGGCATGATGCACCAGTGCTAGACATCACTATAAACTGCCACACTGCAGACATCGTAGCGATATGACTGAATCTTTTTAAAGCTACGTTAAAAATCCAAATTACACGCACAACATACACACACGCACGCACATACACACAATAACATCTAAATATAGCCACAGTTGAATACTATTCACTATTCCATAATATCTTTCACTAATACACCCAATTAGCAGTACAAATACATGCAAACACTTTCGAATTCTTTCTTCTTTCGACTTGCCTTTCATGTATTCTGTTTAACGATTATTCGTGCTCTCTTCTTTCTCATAGTACACGTCTAAACCTTTTTCAAGCACAGACAGTCTCTTTGTTCTGCATGTGTTTGTTTAAAAGTGATTTATTTGTATAATAATTTGATGTGCATGATAAAGTGGCTACTTAAGACAGGTGATTACTTAGTGCGGGACGACTTTTTAAGGCGGGATTCACAATGAATATACATCCTTAGATATTGACAGGAAATTCATGCACAAACACCGCATATTTCCTTTAAGTGATCAAGTTTATACGAGCTAGTTGTTATGTATATATTTAATTTGCGTTCTTTTTTTTGTTAGTCCTTTTTTATTTCACTGTATGCTATGAATAGTTGCATTTTGGACTTTACCTTGCCAAAAATCAAGTTCATTTTTGATTGACCTGAATCATTGATTTTGTTCAATTCTGTGAACAACTAATACGTAGCAAATATTTTCTCTGTGGGTCAAACACATTTGTGTTTACCATGTTTCTATATTATAATTTTAGTTTATTATGTTTATGCTTTTAGACCTCTAATTATAACTAAGATCTTACCTTCTAAATATTTGGAATCTTCCAGAATGAAAGTTTCCATTTGGAAATAGTTCTTTTTAGAAAATGTTAATTGTAACCTGAGGTCAAGTAGAGGCCGAGATAATCTTATCTATCTGGAAATCGTTTATTCATGATATAAGATCTTGAAGTATTTTTGTGTCCAGTATCTCATTTGGGCTGAGATTTATTTATTTAAATTATTTATTCATTGGAAATACAAAGGGCTCATAACAAATAATATTCATGGAAATAGAGACTTGGAATTATAGTGGAATTTTAGTTAATGACATACTCTTGGATTGTATTATCGTGGTTCAACAAAAGACTTTTGGCACATCATTACGGCACAGGTCATTTCAAGCATATAAGACCATTCGACGTTGAATTTATTTTGGATTACCACCTAAGTTTATTAAGAACTTTAATCATTATGACCTGTGATAGAAATTCTATGATTTTCTAATTTAATTCGCAATATCGTAACTTCTTGTTACATTTTTTTCCTTTGAATTCCAGGGAAATAAATTATTTGTTGAATTTCCAAAGCTTGTTGCTTCTCACTCTTTTCTATTACTTATTTTAAGACCAGAGAGTCATAACAAAATATTGGGAGCCGGAATAAGAATTTTTCTAACATTGTTCAGCGAACTTTTTTTCCGAATGTTAAATTCATCTTGCCTTGAAATTGTCTAAGTTCCAATTATTATTTCACATTAAAGTAATCTTTATAGTATAACCAACAAGCTTTTCCAATTTTATATAAAGTGGACAAGTTTATTTTAAATCCTACTCTCGAACGGCTAGACTTCTTGAAAAAGGATTAACTGCACCAGCCTTCTAGAACATATGATCCTTCTGAGGCAAAAGCTTCTTTAACGAAGCAAGAAATAAAGCAACAAAAAAAAAAAATAAAAAAAAAAATTTGATCCAAGATGTGGAGAAGAAAGTGCTTCCGATAAATGTGTTTTGGATGTGATTAGTTATTTTCCATCTGGCTCTAACGTAAATGTTATGGAATTGAAATTTGAAATACAAGAATGAAATAGAGTCGAGAAAGCTAGAGCTCCAGAAAGAGAAAAGAGAGAGACAAATGTACCGTTGCAGAGGGAGGAATGAGAGAGATAGAGAAAATTGACTAATGCAAATGCAATATGAACAGGAAGAAAGAGAATGCAGAGACAAAAGAAATGAAAGAGAATCTCAATTTATGTTTAAAAGAATTAATTCTGGCAAGTGGAAAACTCCCACTTTACACACAAATTCCAGTTTTGATGTTACTAAAAATATTAAATAAATATCCACATTTAAAACAAAGCAGTAGATCAATATTGTTCTCATTTTTAATAAATATTACTTAAAATTAGAAACGACCAAGATATTATTGGACTCTGTCATTCACAAAGTGCATTTTATGGGCAAAGCTCATATTATCTACATTTTCCCTGTCAGTACATCAGTGTGCTGGTTATAATCTGGTTAAGGGATTATCTTGACGGGTTATAAGTTGGTACCTGAGACTTATCGACAGACGTTTTTGAATTATAAAAAAGAAACTGGACAAATCCTTGCTGAATTTGCAAGAGAAAAGGAGGCAATTAATTTGATAATGGTACTTCGTCAAGAAAGTTGGTCCGATTATGAAAACCTCAGACAACTCGTATTAGTTGAAGATTTCAAGAATTGCGTCTATAAGAACCTTAAAAACTATCTTGAAGAGCACAAGGTCGAAACTTTAGAAAATGCTGTTCGTACAGCTGACGAGTATTACTAGGCTCATAAAATTTCTTTTGTCAGTAACAATTCAACAGTCTTCCGTTAAAAAAACTATTTAAGTCTCATACAAGCACTTCCAAATCTCAATCTGCCAAATCTTTTAGAAATCAAGTTTCTGATAAGATTGATCAGAAATGCTAATCTCTTCCTACGTATACGTATTGAAAGAAGAAATGGCACGTTATTTCTGATAGCTGCAAACTGAACAAAGCAACAGAACCAAGTCACATATATTACAAAAGCTATTAGTTCAAAAGAGGTCAAGGTCACAGTCTTGTGTTGAAAGCAATATATTTGTTGAGTCACACAAACCCCAGTCTGACTTTTATTATGAAAAATCATTAATCGTTCATGTTGAACAATTCCATATTAATCATTGGTGATTATGCCAATCCAATACCTGTTAAATGTTTATTAGACATAGGAGCTCCTCGGAGTCTTTCGTTATCAGGTACTTTGCCTTTCTCTGAAAAGTCCTTACCTTTGTCTGAGAATAGTGTAATAGCTTCCTAAGCCACACGGTATAACAAGATTCAAATGTTGAATGGGTATTTATTTTGTGTCACTAGCCTTTAGAGTGTGGCATATAGTCAAAAGATATTTTGATTTTTCTTGTTTGTTTTATTGTTTTGTTTTATTTTTAAAGGTACTTTAGTACATTTTTGGCAATATCGACCCTGCGATACCCGCCCCGACCAGCCTCTGTGTGTTGAAAAGGCATTTCGCTCCCGTTTCCCCGATAACGTGGTACATGTGCCGTTAACAGCAACGCCATCTTTATTACAACGCTAATCCTTTCTCTGACACGACGCACCTCTAGCTAGTAGGAAATATATAGCTTCCAAAACGCTAAATTGAAACGTAAGTATCTGTATGTTTAATAAATATAGGCATTTCACTTTTTCAGCAGTCCAGAAAATGTTACGATGTGTGTCAATGTACATAATCTTAAGTGAATTTCATTCTCCTCTAATATGAGAACCACACGTCTTTATGTCCACTGAATGACTCTCTCTCTCTCTCTCTCTCTCTCTCTCTCTCTCAGAAATAATACAAAGAAAGGTGATATATGCTATGTAACATCTCATTTTGCAGGAGCTTCAAGTTCAAAAATGTAATCGTTGAGACGGATATCGCCTGTTCACTCATAGTCACACAGTGGAGTAGTCCAATACACATCTAGATGGATATCAGATATGACACAGAAATTCATGTAATGATTGGCAGATTCACTATACCGACTTAATGCAATACATTCAGACAAGAAACGAATTTGAAGCCTTTAATATTTGACTCGCTGTGATAAGATGTAGATTTATCCTGGTCATTAGAAGTAGTATAATAGTAATATAAGTGTCTCCTCAAAAAATGCCTTTCTGAAAGAACCGGTCAAAGAAAAAACAAAAAGTTATGGCTTAAAAGCAGCTGGATTTCGGATAAATGAATTTGAATTATTCCAAAGATGCGTTTTTGATGAGCGCAAGTTTGGTCAAGAAAAGAGGTAATATAGTACAACAAAGTTTGGTTATACTACTAGATAATGCCACAACGAAGCAAATTAAACAACAATAAATACACACATAAATAAATCATACACTCGAAGGACAAACTACCGTGATTTACATTTCACTCAGTTTTTTGCGAGACTGCTTGTGTAATGGTGCAAATATTGTGTAGGTGTTCTCGCAGCAGATTTTGTCTTGGTCAGCGTGACACGTAACAATTAACTCTGACGTATGGGCTAGGCGCGCAATGAATCGCTAGCACGTGATGGTTTAACCTACTTGGTTTGGGGCTTGATTGACTTTAAATTAGAATTCACTGAGATAGCGGCCAGAGGGGTGATGTTACTTTAGGGTTAAGTAGCAAAAATGTCCAATTTTAAAGTAATCATGAGACAAATTTGGTCCATTTAAAATAAGTGTCATAAAATGAGTTGTTTCCAGAAATATTTATTAATAAAGACAGACAATAGAGAATTATTCTAGCTTTGATGGGCGCGTTACTGTTTTGGCTGTTAGATAAAATTAATACTGACTGGCTAAGCTAAACGAGAGATGTGTGTTTCCAGGACGAAATTCAAGACTTTTAAGTAATTTTTATCGTGAAATATAGTCAGTCCAAGTTTTTCTGTAAGAGGGAAGCCCGAATCCGAGGAAAAATAACAAGTATATTTTCTCATTAATAATTATCCAAGGGACGGGTGTCTGGAAGTTGAGAGTTACGGAAAAAAGAGATTCGGCTTTATACAAAAGAAGGCGTGTCTGGGAAAACACATGGTTTGTCCCAATCGCCTATAATATGTTCATTGATATAGTTTGTAATTATTTTGTTGAATTTATTCTTTTTAAATTTATACATCAATATTGGAGGTAATGGTCTACATGTATTTGTCTTGAATGTGTTATGACCCGTATGTTCTAAGACTGTCATACAATACTTTATTGATATTAATTTATTTAAATTCCCTCAGTTAGATATAACAGGAATCGTGTATTCAAGGATTTCATGCATTACTTCCGATACAAATTGTGTGAATATGTGAATTTATAGTATCATGAATGCTAAGAAATGATTTTACTGTGACTATGTCAGTGAATTGCTAGTTAGCAAGTAATGTAGTTAAGACAAGACATAAAGCCCATTAATTCTTTTGTGTAATTAAGTTGTGAATTCTTTTAATCGAAAAATCGGCTGATGCCGACCGACATAGTTAGTGATCTATAGTCCACAGGGGCGTAGTACTATTTACTGAGATGTCTTACTGTGTCATGGATCAAGTTAGGACTGCGGCTAGCGCAAGGGAAAGACATTACTATTATGATAATATGATTGTGTGTACCAGCTGTCAATTGCGAACTGACCCACGTTAGATTTAGTTTATGTTGAAATACAATAAGACAATGTTTGAGTTAACAATAGTGGGGATTACTGTTTTATCCTAGAAGTTAAAAGGCCTTACAAATATTTAGGTTGCGTATTTATGTAATTAGTTTAATGGAGGAAATACAGCTCCATATATGCACCACACAGTGGAAAAATAGCTCCATATATGCACCACACAATGGAAACATAGCTCCATATATGCATCACACAGTGGAAACATAGCTCCATATATGCACCATACAACGGAAAAATAGCTCCATATATGCACTACACAGTGTAAAATAGCTCCATATATGCACCACACAGTGGAAATAGAGAGCAGACAACAAAGTCAAGGTTGATGAATCGAGAAGGCGAGAAAGATAGAGGGAAGAGGAAACATTTTACAGGTTAACTTAACAATCAATATTTATTTTAACAAATTATTTACATGATTCTTCCTTCCCTAGGTTAATATGTTAAATACTTACGTGAATTTTGTGTGTGTGTGCAATTCAATCACAAGCAGTAATTCTGTAAAATAGGCCGAATTCTTGTATAATCTATCCAAGAAATAGTTAAATGTAAATTCAATCGATTTGGATGCAATAAATAAAAAATGTAATTGTTTAAATATTCAAAAGTTATTGATGTACTTAGATCGATGCATCTTAGCTCAATGTACTTAGGTAGATGAAGAGCAATATCAGTATTTAATGATCTAAACTGGGGGTTGATGGCGCAGATTATACGTTGATAATAAGTTATTACTTAAAACCGCACGCTAATTATTGAAATTATTTTCAACCATGTTAAGAAATAGTTTGACAGCTAATTTGATGAAATGTAAAACAAAAAGGGTTAAAAATTGAACTATTAGAATGACCAGTTACTGTTACACGCATTTCGAATGCAAATTTGTATTCAAATATTAGCCATAACTTGCAAAACGTGGTCAAAATGTATTACTTATCAAAAATTTGTCTAAATCTATGACTGTTTAAAGTTTTACATCAGCCAAACAATAAACACAAACAATATTACCAATAATTGCAGATACAGATTTAGAAACAAGTACAATATATTTCTTTATGAGCAAGATTAGCCAAACTTATAAAACTATTGTCACAAACTCTAACGCAGAATAGGCCTTCAACATCGACTCTTTTACACAAGCAAGATAGAGTACCTTATTTATATACACGCCAACAATATTTTTATTTACTTACTTATTTATTTCTTATTTTGTTTTGGACTAATATTAAAAATCTGTTGAGGAATTTACTGAACTTTAGACTTGGTTGCCATCGTGAGCTGTTGGTCTTGCGATATATATTAACGGAGACGAACGGAATATACTCCAAACAATACAGAGCGAATACGTAATATACAAGACTAGGAGCAACGAGATAGATACAATACACAACTCGCACGCCAGCATGGCATAATTTTAGTACAATTTTAAAAAAATGATGTCTTACCAAATTCGAAGTGTAGAAGCGTTCTAATTATTTCGAATTATGGCTTTTGCCCGATTATGGCTATTGCCCGCTTTCACTTGCGTGATAGAAGATCTTTCTTCATATGTATGAGCGTAATGACCCGAAATGTTGCCTTTCCAAAGTCGAGAGGAGGAACGCGAGAACCTTTGGTTAGTTTGGCGGGAAATGTATGTTAGCTTTCCTTCATGCACCAGATCTTATCTGCTGTAGTGGTACTAGCGTTACTATTTAGGTCAGTCCCAACGGGATTCGAACCCGCCCGAATCTCCTCGAAAGATTACCACTAATGCATTGATTTACAATTCTATAGTAATTTTATTGTATGACATGGGTCACACACACACACACACACACACACACACACACACACACACACACACGGTTTTTACCTAGTTTGGGAACAAGCACACAGCCTTATGGTTTAGGGCGCTGGTTCATGGCGAAATGCGGTGTTGCTCGTGGCCTAGATTAGATTCCCGTTTCGAACCAAGTGTCTAACCTGTATATTAGGTTTACTTTGTAGTTATTTTCTCTTTTAGCATACCCTTCTCCTAGAAAAGATGAGACCTGCGCCACAAGAAGGATTGGATTCGGTAGGCCTACAAAGTAAGACACTGATTATTTTAAAGTCAGTATGTGTTTTTAAGAAGAAAAAAAAAGATTAACATAAAAAAGAGAAATTTGGTTAATACAAAATAAATGCTATAATTTATGATCATATGTACAAAAGAGCAGAAAAAGATTTTTTTTTTACTAACCTGCTTTAAAAGAGTCAAGGAAGCTGCAATTGTTTCACTGAGAGTTTTAAATAATGAACGAATGCACTAAATATATTATTATGTGAGTCGCCCATGCCCATGTGGTCTACGGGAATTTAACACTATGTTTTAGGGCGGCATGGCATCTGTAGGAATCTAACATTACAGTTTGAAAGGTACGGAGAATATGGAAAAGTATCACTACGTTACGGTCAGTGTTGGATCTTAAAGAACATTACGCTTGTGAGAGTATATCACCCTGTGTAAATTTAACAAAACGTTTCGGTCAGTATAACACAGAATTTGAATTTAATATTACATTTTAGTCCGCACACCATGGAACATTAACACTGTGAGTCACTAAATTCCTCCAATTTATGTAAAATGAACACTGTTGTTCAGAATAAGGCTTTATGAGAATTTAACATCAGAATGGAATACATAGATAGACCGACAGTTATATATCTTATTAGACACAACACCCACATAGACAACCAACGTTTATGTTATGACGTGTAAGGGGGCGTGCCTATAGAAATAATAACAACTTTGGTAGCGCATCTTCTTCCCCAATGCTGGTCGTACTCTGTTGTTACTCAGAGATTGGTATCTGCTCTAGCACTGTTGTTTGCGGATACAAGAAAATTAAAACAACAATTTCCTTTATCGTCATTAATACGGCTAAAGTCGTGGAAAGCCTTCATCAGGCATTTCAATTCTAGCCTATTTATTACGATAATTATCTCACGAATACCTTCGTGATTTACTGCTTCTCTTGTGTTCATCCTCTGAGAACGATACGCATCAGAATTCCGAATCAGCTCCCCTATCACGTTACCTGACAAGTCTATTCACAAGTGGACCATCCATTTCTCTAAACGGGCATATCTATTAAAACAGCCGACTTAACATGCATGGGAAAATGGTTACTTTACGCAAACCTCCGAGAAATACGTCCCACATTTAAAACGAAACAAAACATAATGAAAATACCTGTTAATAATGGGAATAAATCAACTAGCAAATAAAAAATGATCAATAAATCAGAACGTCATAACACGAGTGATGCATTGACTCACAATGATTCGATAAATGGTATAATAACTTATTTACAAAACAGTACAAGCACAAACGAAAACATTATCATCCATCCAATATGGAACATGCCGTTTTCGGCGAGGTCGCGCAGTGAATGACTCAACAAATTCAACATCCGTTCCACTTAATTTCGTATGCCATGGTATCGGCAAATGGTTCAGACAAGTCGACATTTCCGACGTCCTATGCAACATTAAATACCTCGGCATCTTCTGCGATTTGTGGCAGGTTCGATTCTCCAGTTAGCAGCAGAACTCGGCAAATCTGAATACGGTCACAATGTACAATGTGTGGATTTCTGTTTCTCCCTCAGTTGACCTTGTACGTGACTTCGCTCACTTCGTCTAAAGCCTTGGACGGTCCCTGCCAGTGAGTCGAAGCTTTGGAGGCAAACCAATCTTTCTTTGAGGAAAGAACATATATACTTTGTCTCCATCTTTGAATTTTCCTCATGACAAATGGCTGTTAAGATATCGTTTCTCCCGCTGCATGGCACCTTTGATATTTTTCCTTGCTAGAGCGTGAGCAGCTTCCATTGTCTCTCTCAGCTTCCATGCCCAATTTCACTCAGGTGTACGCTTTATACCAGTGGGAATTTTATATGATGGCCTTTCCTCAAAAACGATGTAGATCGCTCTACCAGGCCCTCAAATTGGAGAGGTGTTTGTACCTTTAGGAACACAGCAGATACCGGGTGCGGCAATCTCACTTCTAGGCGGCAGATTTACAAGTGCTGTCAAAGCTGTTCTTTAACACTCCAACATTCCTTCGAATGAGACGGGCAGTGATTTGTCCAACACTTAAATATGCTGTTGACAACGTCTGTTATCCCACAATTGTTCTTTATAAAGGACAAACATATGATCCCGGCAACATCAATCTTTAGCATCACTGCTTTGCTGTGACAAATGTTACCACCTAATCCAAAAGTGAAACTTGTTTGTTTCAAAAACGTGAGCAGGTTACCTACAGCAGCGATAATGTCCTGCTTAGTTTTGCTAAGTTGAGTCCACTTTTGAATGGGATTTGCTAGTGTTATTTCTCATAAACCAGTGTAACAGTCGTTCCGGTATCAGTCAAAAACTTTGTATCGAGACCTATGATGATGGCTGTTACATATACTCGTGCATGTTGAATGCGATGTCGCATATCCGAATTTACCAGTGCGTCAGTAAAGGTTTCTTTGGCCAGAACTTCGGTTAAATGACCTGTTGCTGTTGGATAGGATAAGTGAATAAGTCTCGTGGTGATTTGTCCAGGTTCGGAAGAGCTTCGCCAACTCTTTGTCATCTCTCTTTTGCTACATTTTAGCTGCGCCCTATACAGTTCCACTTAATTGGTGGGTTGGGTGAAAATCGTTCCTCAAGTGCCCTTAAAAGACGCTTGTCATTCTCACCAGTACTATCTTTCACGTTTAGGAAGACACCTTGCGCTTGTCAGCTAGGAAACATGGCGGGATGCATAAATTTGTGCGCGAATTCCAACCGTTAATATGTGCACATACAGACCTACAATATAAGAACCAGTTCCCTCACATGTTGTTGGTTTGATATGACATGATTTCGTCTGACCTGTCTGATTTAGCTTGTTGTTGTTGTTGTCTGATTTAGCAGCTTATTTCTTGTAGACACATGCAATCACGAATATGGCTCAGGACTATTGGCCTGTGTACAATGTACTGCAGCAGCATATTAGAGCAGGTTACATGTGCTATCGATGGGCTAAAAGGCAGTGCTTGCGCCACATTTTGGGGTCAGAAACACGGGAACAACTGGTACAATCTGGTTTTCCCACAACAGGATATGTCTTCCATTTTACTAACTTGCATAATCTTAACATGGTGTATACTATCGTTGTCTGGCGTCAAGGTGTTATGTAACGTCGCAAGCACACACACCGCATGTGACCCTTGCGTCTGTACATCAATGTACTACGCTTTACCTGATGTATGTGATCATTGCGCCTGTGTCATGCCACACCGCGCCTTAATTTGTACCTGTGCCGTAACATTTCATAAACTAGTTCCTGAGTGGACAATAATGTCATGAACAGCGCACATGGCTGTCTCTAATTTTTCATCAGTGTGCTTTGTTCAAGCTATTTTAGAGATTCGCTGCTTGCCCACTTACAATCTGTATTATATCTTCAGCGGTTGAAGGCTTAATTTTTTTTTTCGCTTTTCATGTTTTTAACCGCTATCAACCATCTCGAAACTTTCGTTGAAAGATTGGTCAATCGACGCAAACTCTGCAGTCACATCTCCATCCTTAGCACTTTGTCTGCGCTTTGAATCGGACAGTGTTATAAGCCATTCGTCAGCTTGTTCATATGACATCCTCAAAACTTAACTGTATAATCACATTCTTCCCATCCAACCGTGGGCGCCAATTATTATCTGACGTGCAAATGAGCGTGCTTAAAGGAATATTTACAACATTTGGTAGCGAATCTTCAATCTGTTATGTTCGTACTCTGATTTTACTCAGAAATTAGTATCACGCTTCATAAATCTTTTCGAACCCCATCTCTTGCCGATACGAATAAGATAAATATCACGATTATCGTTAAAGATGTTTAACCCTCTAAAAAAACAGGTGTTTCTCAATATTTTATTGTGCTTTATGCTGCTAAATACAAAGCTTCCTGGTTTGCAGCTAATAACATAGCCTCGCACCAAGATTTCGTGTTATTTTGCCTGTGACAGATTAAATACAGGATATCAAAATGAAAGTAAATATTGACGTTCAGCAAATGTATAATGGATAAAAATATTAAATCGATTTACAAGCCAAAGAGTGCGTCATAATATACTCATTACTCAATTATTTGTTCCCTTACCCAAGAATATGTTCTCTGACTATAAAATAATTAATGGTTCTATAACTAACTGAGAACTTTAGACCACTCGGCCACCCGGTGCCCCTATGAGAGAGAGAGAGAGAGAGAGAGAGAGAGAGAGAGAGAGAGAGAGAGAGAGAGAGAGAGAGAGATGGCAGCAAATTGCGTGATGGTGACCAGTCATTACAAAAACCACATAACTTATCCTTAGGTAATCCGTAAATATTTATATTATCGCATTGCTGTATACTGAAATACCGGCATGCTGGTCGTGTATCATTTTAGTCTCGATTGTAGTATTGTATATTTAAGTATTTGTTCTGTTTCGTTGTAGTGTTTCTTTCTTCTGTTTTCTTTTATCTCGTATCATTGACGCTAAATAATCCACACGACTCGAGAGTGTTGTGTTCTTTTCTTTTGTACAACGCCCGGCTCTCTCTCTCCCTCTCTCTCTCTCTCTCTCTCACACACACACACACACACACACACATATATATATATATATATATATATATATATATATATATATATATATATATATATATATATATATATATATATATATATATATATATATATATATACGTATTCTTCATAAAATAACATCTAAATTTGTCCACAATGGAACACATTTCACTGTCCCAGAATTCGACATAATCTTTGCATTCCTGCTCATTATTATCCTTATCTAGTTCATCAATACTCGTACACTTAACTAGCTGTATAAATACATGCAAACACATTCGAATTCTTTCTTCTGTCGCGCTGCCTTTATTGTATTCTGGCTAACGATCATTCGTGCTCTTTTCTTTCTCATAGTACACGTCTTAACCTTTTTAAAGCACAGACAGTCTCTTTGTTTTGCAAGTGTTTGTTTAAAAGTGATTTATTTGTATACTAATTTGATGTGCATGATAAAGTGGCTACTTAGGACAGGTGATCACTTAGTACGAGACGACCTTTTAAGGAGGGTTTTACAATGAATCCACATCCTTTGATATTGACAGGAATTTCACGCATAAACTCATTACATTTCCTTTAAGTGATCACGTTTTTACCAGCTAATTGTTATGTATATTTGATTTGCATTGTTTGTGAGTTAGTTCTTTTTTTTATTATATGATATAGATAATTGCATATTGGAGTTTACCTTGTCGAAAATCAAGTTCATTTTCTATTGACGTGAATCATTGAGTTTACTTAATTATGTGAACAACTAATACATAGCAAATATTTTCTCTGTGAGTCAAAGACATTGTGTTTACCATGGTTCTATATTATAATTTTAGTAATAGACCTCAATTATAATTAAGATGTTAATTTTACAAGGCTTATTGCTTCTCACACTTTTCTATTATTTATTTTATGACCAGATTGTCGTAATAGAATATTGGTCACCAGGATACGAATTTCTCTAAAATATTTCAGCCAACCTTGTTTCCCAATATTAATACACCTTGATTTTAAATTTTCTAAGTTACAGGTATTATCTCACATTATTGAAATCGCTAGTGAAACCAACAAGCATTTTCAATTT
Organism: Sinohyriopsis cumingii; assembly: GCA_028554795.2. Classification (NCBI taxonomy): domain Eukaryota; kingdom Metazoa; phylum Mollusca; class Bivalvia; order Unionida; family Unionidae; genus Sinohyriopsis; species Sinohyriopsis cumingii. The sequence continues at coordinate 87,245,089 of CM068829.1, read as the reverse complement.
CATCTAATGTGGACAACTTTATTTTAAATCCTACCCACGAAAGGTAAGGCTTCTTGAAATAGGATTAATTGCTCCTGCCTGCCAGAAAATATGATCTTTCTGAGGCAAATCTTCTTTAACAAAACAAGAAATAAAAAAAATAAAATTATTTTGGTCCAATGTTTTGAGAAAAGGAATGTTTCGGATAAATGTGTTTTGGGTTTGATTAGATATTTTCCATCTGCCTCTAACTTAAACGTTAGGGAATTGAAATTTAAAATACAAGAACGAAATAGAGCCAAGAAAGCTAGAGCTTCAGAAAGAGGAAAGAGAGAGAGACACATAAAAATACCGTTACAGAGGGAGAAATGAGAGAGATAGAGAAAGAGAAGAGATGCTAATGCAAATGCAATATTAGAAGGAAGAAAGAAATTTAGAGACAGAAAGGAAGAAAGGGAATTTCAATTTAGATCAGACGATTTAGATCTGGCAAGTGGAAAACGCTCCCCCACTTTGCACACAAATTCATGTTGTGATGTTACTAAAAATAGCTGGTTAGCATTCACATTTTAAAACAAGAAGTAGATCAATATTGTTCTCATTTGGAAACAAAGATACTGAAACTTATAAATAGCCAAGAGAGCATTGGACTCTGTCATTACAGAGTGCACATTTTGGCAAAGCTCGTTACATCTACATTTACCCTGTAGTTATGATCTGGTTAAGGAATGTATCTTGACGGGTTCTAAGCTGGTACGTGAGGCTTGTCGACAAAAGTGTTGGAACTATAAAAGAGAAACAGAACAGCCCATGGCCAATTTGCAAGAGAAAATGAGGCAAATATTTGATAATGGCGCTTAGCCAAAAACGTTGGTCAAAATTACGAAAACCTCAGACAACTCGTATTAGTTGAAGAGTTTAAGAATTAAGTCTATAGTGACGTTAAAACCTATCTTGAAGAGAACAATGTCAAAACTTTACAAAATGCTGTTCATACAGCTGACAAGTTTTCCTTAGTTTATAAAGTTTCTTTTGTCAGTAAGTCTTCCACTCAGCAGTCTTCTGGTAAAAAGCTATTTCAGTCTTATATGAGCAATTCCAAATCTCAATCTGGCACAATTTTTAGAAGTCAAGTTTCCGATAAGATTAATCGGAAATCCTGATCTCTTCCTACATGTACCTATTGGAAGAAGAAATGGTACGTTATTTCTGACTGCTAGAAACTGAAAAATAAGCAACAGAATCGGGTCACATCTATTCCAAATGCTTTTTGATCAAAGAGATCAAGGTCACAGTCATGTATTGAAAGCATTATATTTATTGGGTCAAACAAACCCCAGTCTGACTTTATTACGGAAAATTATGAATCATGCATGTTGAACGGTTCTATGTGAATCATTTGCGATTCTGACAATCCAATACCTATTAAAATTTTATGGAACACAGGAGCTACTCAGACCCTTTTGTTATCAGGTACTTTGCCTTTTTCTGAGAAGTCTTTGCCTTTGTCTGAGAAAACTTCTTTTAATGTGTTTTATTATTGAGGGAGCAGAGTGCGGCTGTGTTAATGTTCTTCTCCACTGTGTAAATTTTCATCATACTTAGTCTCAGGACCCATGCGAGTCGGAACGTTGTCGTCTTTACCTATCAAGGGTATTCATTTATTATTTGGCAGTGACGTATGTGTGGATAACGTTGTGATTAATCAAATTGTAACTGCAAGCTTTATTTGGATCAGATAGTATATCCTGTTAAAAAGAAATCCCTTATTTATACGCAGCTTGTGCAGTTACTAGAACTATGGCCAAGAAAGCTATTGGGAATGGTGTTGATCAGGGAAATATTCATTTAGCTGACACATACATTGGTCAGGCTTTTGATGAGGTCGCTTTTGCTCCTCATATGGATAAATCAAACGGTATAGATCAGAGTGATTCTCTTTTTACTATTCATAGTCTTTATTCTAATCAGGATGACAACCGACAATCACTTGTCGTCGAACAGTAACAAGATCATGAGACCTCCTGCTTGTTTCAGAGGTCTATCTATTAGTGAACTGTAGATACAGAAGTGCTTGTTTGTTATTTTATTAAAACTTTGGTTCTTATGATACAATGGAGACTACCTAATGTACCTGCTGGTGACGAGTTGTCAGTGAGCAGTTGACTTGTAGATCCAAAGTCGTATAGACAGGAAATTCTTAGTTTCACCCATCAATACTTTTTGGCTGGTCATACTGTGATCAATAAGACTTATCGGAAGATCTTGAATCACTTTTATTGGCCGAAAATTAAAAGTGATATTGTAAATACTTTAAATCTTGTCACACTTGTCAAATGGTAAGAAAATCGGATCCGAAGATACCTAAGACTAATCTGAAACCTATTCCTGCGTTTGACAAGCCATTTAGCAGAATAATAGTAGATTGTGTCTGTCCCTTACCCAAGACCAAGGCATGCAATCAACACCTTTTGACCTTAATGTGTGCGTCCACGTGATTCACAGAGCAATTCCGTTGAGGAATATTAAAACTAAAACAATAGTAAAAACTTTGAATAAGTTGTTTGTATTTTTGTTAACACAATTTGGCCTTCCCAAATCTGTCCAATCAGATCAAGGGTCAACTTTGTTGTCTGTAATTGTCCAGCAAGTTAAAAACGATTTAGTCATCCAGCAACTCAAGTCTTCTGCCTATCGCCCTGTATGCCAAGGAGATTTAGAAAGATTACTTCAAACTTTGAAAAATATTATTCGGTTATATTGTTTTGATACTGGAGAAGATTAGGGCGAAGGTGTTCATTTGCTGTTCTTTGATGTTAGGGAATCAGCTCAAGAATCTTAAGGATTTAGTTCGTTTGAACTGGTTTTTGGACACACTGTCCGTGGACAATTGAAGTTGTTAAGATACACTTCTTTAAATAAAGATACAACAATTAATCTTCTCCAATATGTTTCTAGTTTTAAGTACAATCTGTCAAAGGCTTGTGAGGCTGCAAGAACTAACCTGTACTCAGCACGGAAGCTTAGGAACAATATATATATATATATATATATATATATATATATATATATATATATATATATATATATATATATATATATATATAATTTGATTTTCTATTTAATTGTTTTTCCGTTGTATCCATGGACACCAGATTCATTATTATGTTATATTCTCTATAGAATAGTAGTACGTTGCTAATATTAAAGTTTGGGACCTCCATGTGATCATAATGTTAAATTCGCAACTGGATCTCAGAATGACATCATAATGATAAATTCCTGTTGTTCTCCATAATAGGGCAATATTGAATTTCCTTTATCTTTTAACTTCTGGTTGTCCGCATCGCAACCCTTCTCATGTATGCAAAACGTCATTGTCACCATAGTGACCCAAGTCCCTGTTGACTTTTTACGTCCAGATAGAGAGGCAACACCCATGGTAAATTCATATTTTCACCATAGTGGTCAAATTTCCATGTTAAGTTCCCATTGTCCCCATGGAAACTCCAATGCTAAATTCCCATTGTCTCCATATCTTCGCATCTCAATATTAAATTTCATTGTTCCTAATCGTCTAAATCCCCATGTTAAATTCCCATTTTGCCCATATTATCGCTTCCCCACGGTAAATTCTCTTTGTTCCTGTACCTTTCATTGGCAATATGTATTCTTCCCTGTGATCTTGAAATTAATATAATATATATCGTTTGATTAGATTCCAACTTGGAACAAATAATAAAACTCCGACCTGTTTATTATGTTTACTTTGTAATTATGTTCCTGTTCACAATACTCTCGTAGAAAAGAAGAGGAATCAGCTACAAAAGGAATGTAACAGGGTGGTGATTCACAATGTAAGACATTGATTGGTTTAAGGTTAGATATTTATGTGCACATTTTATATTTTTGTAAGAGGTCGCTTGTGCATGATTCTTGAAATGACTGCAATCAGTAAAGAAACCGACAGCATGACATAAAAAGGATGTCCGAGTTATGCTTATGATCAGGTTGCAATAATATAACGGCGACTAAAACTCTATATGAATTCCATATGCGATGGTTACATGTGCAACTTTAGACACCCAGACATATATAAAAAGATTTCCCCGAAACCTCAGAGCAGTTATTCATCACGAAGTACTTTGAAGATTTACGACAGTATACTTTCCTTGCGTGGTTCCAATGCCCCAGAACTTTTGAAACAATTAGACGTTTCTAGGCTATGGGGAAACACTAAGACGACATACAGCCTAAAAAACCAATGTTGAAACATTTAATGTTCATCTGTATTTAATAATACATACAGTAAAATCCTTCCACCTGATCACCACTGTAGTAAGGCCAATTCCACTATAGTGATTGGAAATGTAAAGAACCGTGTGTGTTTTTTTTTTTTAAATTCCAGCGTTGTAAAAATCCGAATTAAGACCGCTCCGTTATTTTTGTATTACGACCAAAGATTCCCACACTTCTGATTAGTATGGATAGCGATTTTCTAGGTGAAACAAATATGTAGAAAAAAAAAATCATCCTATCTATTTATCGTATCTCACACTTGACTTTTATTCTATCTCACACGTGACTTTTATGCTGACTCGAAGATTATTTTGACCTTCAACTGCGGGCACAGCACACCCAGTGCATTAAAACGTCCCAGATTGCCATCAGCCCTTGGATACAGTTTGAGGATAACAAGACAACAAACATTGACCGCACATCTAAGTTGTAGAATAGAGTAGAACAAAACTTTTATTAATAAAAATAAATCTCAGCCACACATATATGTCATATGAGAATACCACAACTGTTCCAATATTATAAGGCGACGTCATCAACATATGGAGATACAAATTGCTTCATAGGTCAACATTTAAAATAATAGCAAGACTAAGCATGCGGACGTAGTGTGAGATCATTTTGGTACATAAATATAACATCGTTTTGGTACAGCAAAATACATTTGATGCAGTGTACAAAAGTACAAGAGAGAAAAAGATATTGTTGTGAAAATATGTACAAATTTTCATTATTCCAGTAACACATTGGCAAGGTTTTGAAGAATGTTGCGATTGTTTGGTGGCAAATATAGCTTGTAACTTTCCAAAGAATGGTTTGAGGCAAAATAATGGTTTTAGAAACGTACCCCTTTCTTTGTGAAATTTGGGAAAAATAATCAAACAAACAATAGTATTCGTTCTCGACGTAACTGTTATTACAATGATTACATTTTCGTTCTTCAAACGGTGTTTTCTTCTAACGACCGACTTCCGCTGAGAGTCTGATTTGCAAGTCCTGAACTTTATCAATGGCAAGTACTAATTGCCAGTTAGCAATGATAAGCTGTTTCCCATAATCAAGTCTTTTGGACAATTGACAAATGTCCCCTTGGATGATAATGTTACCGACGATTGCCATTCCTGTATATAAACGTCTTCGAAAATTGTTTTAACATCTTTTTTTATTCCTTTCGCAATATTAATAGATTCATAATATAGGAGGTCAGGTCTCCCAATAGTTTCAGAGTGTCCTTTATGCTGTACATCCGCTTATACGTATTTTAGCGTTAGTAATGACTTCGTAAAAGGTTTCTGATAAAGGAGTTTAGAGAGTTTAGTCCATTTACCGTTGATAATGGACATCCAAAATCCTATCATTCGTGATCTGATAATGATATAAATAGGTTTCCTTTCTAGTTCTGAATTAAACACACACACACACACACACACACACACAAATATATATATATATATATATATATATATATATATATATATATATATATATATATGAGTACTTTTGTTCGGCTTCATGATATTCTTGAAAATTTCGAATGGAAAATTTTCAGAAATTGTGATACTTTCGAATTCCCAAACTTCACACCCATATAGTAAAATTACAGGAATGTGTGAAGTTTTACGAATCTTACTTTTCGGTAAAGTAGATACTGGGCCTTTCTAGGTTGATCAACGTTGCATTTAATGAACTTAACAAACCTTCAATTTTTAGAAACATAACACCTGAGTATTTAAATTAAGCACATATTTGTATTAGATTGTCGAAAAATAATAAAATAAACAAGAGACATACAGTCATACATATAATTATATTGTTATAAAGGATATACAATATATCAATTTAAATTATACAATTTTATATAGTGCATTAGCATTAAGTCCATTAGGATACAGAGTATCTAACTTATGAATCCAATAAGTTTCTTTTATGAGTCTATTCATGTCACCATGCACAATATCTATTGGCATGAAATAATGTTGTCTAACAGTTTCATCCAAAAAATATTTCGTGTCTAAAGAAGCATACATTAAATGAGAAACTAGTTGCATATAATTTTCGGCGTTTGTGTTGTTTTTTATCACAATTATTAGATTGTCGCCAATTATAAATCTATCTTTATACAATTTTCGTGTACCAAAACTCACGATCTTTGTCTTTGTAAACTTAATACTCAATTTCCTCAGCTCTGAGTATTCCTAAAATCTTTGAAACTGTTGGAAAGACATAAAAGTGCTAACAGTAACAGTCTCATCGATGCAAAGTAGTATGAAATTCGAAGGACGAAAGACATATAGTGATTGAAAAATTTAATTGCACACTATTACACTCATTTTCAAACATATATTTTAGTCATTTAGATACATGATAAATAGAATTAGAGAAAGATTTTCACCTTGCCTCACACCTTTACTACACTGAAAGAAAGCAGATTGCTCTCTTGCATGCCTAACACACGATTTTATTTAATCATACATATTTTATATTATTCTAAACATTTTATCATTGACACTGTTGTCTAATAGTTTCATCCACAGCCCTATCCTCCAAACATTGTCGAAAGCTCTACTAAAATTAATAAAGGCACACAATAATTTAATATTGCCGTTTTTAAAATGTCAGTAAGAGCGTGAAGACAAACTATATTATCTGTAGTTGAATAAATGGCCTGAATCCGGATTGGTTCTATTTGAGAACATCGTGAAAATCTAGAAAATTCGGAAGTCTTTTTTCAAGAGCAGATGTAAAATGTTTACTAACGCAGCTCAAAATCGTGATATTTCTATAATTATCAGGTGATCTAGGGTCCCCTTTTCCATTATATATTGGTCTGATTATTCGTTCAAGCCATGAGGTCAAAATCAGAACAGCGTCAAATATTATATTTAAAAAAGAGACATTAACGACATAAGCATGTCAGAGTTGTATTTCATATATTTGTTTACTACATTATCATTCGACGGTGTTTTGTTGTTCTTAATGATTGTAACACAATAGATAATTTCAGAATTCAGAATTTCACTGTTGTCATCAATTGTAATATTTGTCATCTTCCGATTATTATTTCTTGCAATTTCATTATCGGTATTTCTTTTTAAGATCACATATTTCTTCGAGATTAACGACATGTTTCTCTGCCCCTCTTCCTGTGTTGTTTAGTATAATTCCATAATCCCTTGGTTTTCTAGTTTTAATTGTTGGCAATCTTTTACGTTAAACTGTTTTATCTGTTTATATGAAATTTCATTGTTTTTATATGTTTTACTTACGTACATTAGGTTTGTTCAATTCGTATGTGTTCGGTTTATGTAATATAGTTTGCTTGCTAGGTGATACTGTCTGCTGAAATGTCGGCATTTTCTTCCGAACCATGTTATTTCATTACAAGTGTGATTACTATTTACAAGAAAACATTTTTAGCATAATCGTTAAATAATGATGATATCGATGGGTACAGCCTATTGATATCATTTTTATCGATGTTTTCTATACTATTTTGTGCATCCCAGGTCATCTTTACTATCTTCTCAAGTTTATTATTAATAAAATCATCCTTTCTATTTTCATGCCATCGTGGGTTTTGGGAAGATATTTTGTTTTCATCAAATGAAATTTGCATGGTTTTGTGGCACTAAAGCTAATGAGTCACTGTCTGTATAAAGTGGTTCAAGTTCATGTATGTAAAAATTATTAACATATTTCAGAACGTGGATAGAGATGACAGAATAGTCAATAGCATAAGTGTTTCGGAAAGTTGTAGAACCAACAATCATACAATCATCACATCTTCCATTTAATATAATAAGATTCTTATTTATACGTATGTCTATCAGAATCTCTCCATTGTTATTAGTTTCCCAGTCCGGTATTACTCGTTTCTTGGGCAATTTGTATTTATCGAGAATTTTTAAAGTACCATTAAAACCTTTGCACAATCAGCACCTAAATTAAAGGGATTGAGAAGGAACTCATCCAATTCCAGATATTCATTTATGTTATGAGCTATGGCAATAATGTCTCTCATTAAAAACACACACTTGTTCGACGTACACCTGATAGTAATTTCGGATGCGTACATGTCAATTTCGTTAGCATAAAGCCTTGAGTCAGATGGAGGAACATAAACAACCACAAAATAAACGTCATCGTCAGTTTGAAAAGCAGCTTCTGAATTATAAACCAAAATATGTAATCTAATTCAAATTCAACGATACTTGTAAAAGTAGAAATACATTTTTTTTTTTAAAAATACATTTTTTTAAAATAAAAACGCCCAACTCGCCGCTATTATGGAGATATCGTTGCTTTCGATTTTGCGACCAATAAGTATATCCACGCAATTCAATGGTATCAAAGTTGTCTAGCTTTGTTTCACAAATACAAACATTTATTTTAGGATGAGTTCGCATAAATTAGAGTAAAAGTGTTTACGTTGAAGATTACAAACATTTAAAGATATTCATTCGATATCTTTCTTTAATAGACTTGGTATACACAAATTTGGAGTTTTATTTGACATTGGTGTGACATCAACACTATAATCGACCTTTGAACACTCCGCGGTCTCATAAATGCTAATCGATGCACGAGGGTCCGAGTCACCGTCCGAATTCTCTGGTAATTGCTCCTAAAGCTCAGCAGGTTCTTTATCTTTCGGTTTTTCTGTAAGATCTACAATATAGTTCCGAAACTCTTTTCTCCAGTAGTTGTAATGGTAGTGACAAATGCTGCAAGTCACCATCACTTTCCACAATGATGTCTTCAGATCGGACCTCTTTGGTTAAAACTGTTCCATTGCAACAACGTGTTGTCTGTCAGCATCATAGTCATCATCGTATCTAATGTCGCTTGTTTCAGAATTTATCTCCACGACCTGTGAGGCTTTATAGCTAGGTCCGCGGGACATGATATTGTTGTTCAGTCTGCTGTGCCTATTAATTTGATACCAATCTGGAAAAACATCTTTGACTTGCTTGCCATCCAAGGTTAAATTCGTCAGAAACTAAATGGTATCTTTTGACTGTGGCTATATTTTTTCCGAAGTTTTAGTTCACTAAACAACGATTTCCGAGCATCGGTAATTTCTTGTAGATAATTGCGACTAATACCATATTCGGTGGCCTTCAGTCTAAACGCATTTGACAATATCGATTCAACGACCTGTGTCTCACTGTAGCGGAATGGTTGATGGTAATTCTGTTGGCGTTTTTGTTCATATTTATCTGCCCTTTTCCATTTCCATTTTCATTACAGCGAACTCTTTGCATGCATATAGCATCTGGGTCAAGTCCTAATTTGTCGCCGATAACGTCATGCATCCAAACAGTCCGTTATCATGAACCTCTGGTAACCTCCAAAATATCAGATTGTTCCTTCTTTAACTTATAAGCCAATGTTTTGACCTTGTCTGAATTTATGTTGACCATATCACTAGCGGCACGTGCAACATGCTCCACAGAGGAGTCCCGTTCGTCAGCATTTTTGTATTGTTGTTAATAAACAAAAATTGATTCTAATTTTTATTTATGCTAAGAATCTTAAAATGGTCACGATAAATGTTGCTTACAGTTGAAATTTGCTTACCAGCTGGTGAACCTGGCTAGGCTATGTATTGTCTCATGTATTTAGAGTCTGGGCAATATCCCTGATATCCTTATCATGTATGATTCGTGGCTGTCGCTTTCTAATCACTTTATTCCATATCACTGAATCAGCATTTTCAGCGATTTCCTAAATGCTAGTCCAAATTATAAGGCTATTGGAACTTACATTCAGATAATATTACCAACCGAATTGTTAACTGAAAATATTACTCTGATGGTCACACGCTCATCTCACGAATTCGGACAAATATTCACTTTTCACGACACTGTAATGAGTATATCTGTATGAGGACGGAGCCAGCTTCTATTAATCTATCCTAAATATTAAGTTTATTCCATGGACTGGAGCCGCGGTGGCCCAGTGATGAGCTTGCGGGACTCAGGACCAAGAGGGTATGGATTCGAATCCTACCTTTGGACCACTCCGGGTCAGTTACTGTGGAGTGCTTTGCCGAAGAACACCCCACAGACAATGCACTTCAATCGAACTGCCTCGGCAATAAGTAACCTACGTTTAATGTTGTGCCGTAAAACACCCAACCATACGAAAAATCACTGGACTTGGAAGCAATGTCTCGCATCTGGACCCCCACAACGTTCAATCATATATCATTATAATGTTGTATATGTCTTTTTTGTCTCCAATAAATTTTTTTATCATTATATATATATATATATATATATATATATATATATATATATATATATATATATGCATCAATCCATCCATTCTTCCATCCATTCATAACCACTACCTGATGGATACCATAAGCGGAAGTCTGATTTTTACATCACACCGTTTATGTAACTATTTTCTTTTAGTCCCGCTCATTGTCGTAATAGCACATTTTCACTGTGTATAATACAGTTTGGTAATACATATTTATCACCTTTGAACATTATATATTTACTCTACCTCTGGGCCACACAAACACATGAACCATTGCGCTACGTCGCCCATTGATAGGTCAATAAACGCCAGTAGATCGTTTCAGTTTCGAGCGACAATAAATGGAACACACACTATGTTTTTCCTTTTTATTATTTTACTCCTTTTTATGCCTTTTAACAGTCCTTAGAATAATTCACACAGAATATACCCTACAGGTATAAATAATGACTCGTTCATATTCATTATACACTGTACACAGGAGTCACCAAAATATATGCGGTTTGCCTAAACATTGGACTTTTCCTTGTGTGTGTGTGTGCCATAGGTACACTTGATCTTACCAGTAATCCCGAAATTAAGATATACGTGGATTTTTATGCCAGAATAATGGTAATAGCTAAAATTGCTCAACTGTATCTGTGTGAGGTCATTTCATGCGTGCCTTCATCATTTAAAACATTGTTCGTTGGCGGCAGAAGAAAAAAACTTTGATATATCAAAAAGATTCACATTCTAAAATTAAAGAAGGTTAGTTCTTGTAAACTGCTGAAAACGGAGATAACAAACATGAAAAATCTTTGAATATCCCTTTACAAGACACTGTTGTTTTTCTTTTAAAAAGATTTCGTTTCGGTGTGTGTCATATTTGTAAGGCATGGGTAAGAGAAAAGTAAAAAACAGTGTACTTAAGTTTAAATTCTTTTCTTTTATGATCAGGTAATTCTTATTACTATCTTTACTTTCTTTACCTTATTATTTTCACTTTACCAATATCATCTCAAAAAAAGTTAGTCACCAGTTACCGTATAATTGAATATCTGAATCTTTTTCAATATTTGCATTGATTATGGATAATCTGTACCCTGTATAAGAATCTAGAAAGAATTCGGCAATGTGTGTCTTGGTTATATACCTCCCAGTATGTTTCATCCGAGCAACGTTTGCTGTACCGTTACTAGTCCTGAAGTTAAGGAAAAGAATAAAAGAACTTCTTTCGTCTTGCTCCAATGAAACATTACATAAAAGCCGCCATTTCCATTTCCATTGAATTCCATCACTATACTTCATCAGTAATTGACTGCCATTTTTTGGGGGGCTCTGGCGACACTCAGAGCAGAAAACAGAGCCCAAGTCAAGGGATGTAATACATTACGTGATTTTGTATTAGGTCTCTTTGTTTAACTTTAAATATAAGCCTCTTTAGTGTAAAATAATTGTTCCAGAATAAGCCTATTCTGCATAACACATATTAGACCACAAAAGTCATGAGCAAATATACCTATTGAAGAGTTTTTTAATACTTTACCTGTAATTCCAGTCATTTTCTTTTATTTCAGACCTAACCATTTTATTATTTGGAAATGATAAAGTTGGAAAAACTTCCACCGGAAATGTAATTCTCAATAGCAACAGTCTACCCCAAAATAATTACAACGATGAAACTGGCGATCCAGTGTGTAATTCTGAAACAACTCGAGCCGTTCCTGGCAAATTAATCGAGGTAATAGACACACCAGGTTTTGGTCAGTATAGGACAGAGGTGATTGAAGCTATTAAACGCAAAAGTTGGTCCGTAAGAGGTAAATTTGTCGTTCTTTTTGTTGTTAGAGCGAAACATGTTTCATACGATGAGTGTAAAGAGTCAATCCGGAATTTCAAAGAAGTATTTGGAAGAAACTTACGTGACCAAATAATTGTGGTGGTCACTCACTCGGACAATTTGGGAGGAAAAATGAACGTTGAAAACTTTCTAAGTTCTTGTAGTTCACAGCTGAGGAAATTTATCACAAAGCATAGTTCACAAGTTTGTTTTTTTGATAACGTCACCTCAAACAGTGATATCCGGAGGTCACAGGTTAAGAAGTTGATGTCCATCATAGAAAGCGGCGAGAACTCCATGAATGAAAGCCAACAAAATACTGGGTCATGGAATTTTCTGAACTTGTCATTAGCAGCGGTAGTAATAGCCGGAATTGTACTAGGGGCTATATATGCTGCCAGATAGTCAGCTTTTAGACTTTAAACTGTTAGACCTGCTAACTGTTTACTATTTTCTTGCTTAAGGAATTCTTTATACTTAAAGTTTTAGCTATACTGGTCATAGACAAGAAAAGCTTATGGGATGGTCAGTCGTCCGTCAGTCCGTTACCACAAGTTTGTTATTACTATTTCTCCTAAACTACTTGAACGATTGGTTTATACCTACATTTATCCCGTGGTCTAGACCCTAGCTGGTCCTAAATCAAAATGATGTCCATCTTCAAAATCTTATTGCTGCTCCTTTTGAATGAATGGTCATATCAACATGTGTTGCATTTTTATTAAAAGACTTGTAGCTTATCTACTATGAAAAGAGCCCCGATCTATTGTCTAGTGCAGTTGACACAATGACCACCGTGAAAATCTTATTGTTGCCACTCCTCTTAAATGGATGGTCGCGGCAAAGACTTATTATGATTTCCAGTTGGTCAATAATGAACATAGTTCTGGTTTGACAACCAATTTGGCCGCCACTTCTGTCTTGAAAATGTTGTTGTTAAACGTCCTGAACCAAAATTCATATTTTGAAAATAGTTTTATCTCTACTTTTCCCAAATGGATGATTATATCAACACTAGATTTCTTTATGCTACCTGGTTGGTCCTAAATGAAAATGGTGTATGTCGTACTTCCAGTATAGCTGTCACGACGACTGTCTTACAAATCGTGTTGGCACTACTCTTTCTGTATGAATGGATGATGATCTTGACACAGGATTTTCGCCACAATACTTCTAATGATATCCACTATGACGTAAATAACAATGGTGCCAAGCTAACAGCCAATATGTGAACCACAGCAGCTAATTGGAAAATCGTATAGCTGAAGAATAGAGAGAGAGTTTCAATACACGACAGATTAAGAAGAATGGTCTAATCTTGAATTCCTGGGTATTTGTTTTGCCCAGTAAAGTGTCAGTCCCATAATTTTTAATTATTCACAATAATATTAATATGCACTTTACCTGCCACTGTGCATTAAATTCTGCCTTAAGCTCATGTTCCTGTTGAATTCTGCCTTGAACTCGTTTGTCTGGTTTCTTCTCTCTTTTCTTATTTTAAGAGTTATTTTTGGCTAGGCAAGTTTTCTTATTCAGATTTTGCTACTATAGACAGTTAGTAAGGTTTAAGGACACACGGTACTAATTATACGGAAGAACTGTGAACCAGTCTAGAAATGGGTGAAGAAATAATAGAGTATTTACATGTTTGGTGGTCCATAATTGGTTAATAATGAAAATTAAAATTTTAGGAAAAATATCTTTTGAGAGCTTATCCTATATGTAATGTAAAAATAAATATTGACAAATTTCTACTGATGCAAGCTTAGCATTTTTACAGGCTTGACTCAGGAGTACTCAGTATTGAAAGTAGCACCTGATTCATTTGGTGCAGAATCAATAACACGTGTTTCATGCACATGTATGTAAACAAAGTGCCGCGGGTCATATGGTGTTCTCCATACATAAGCTTGCACCAAGGTTAGATGTGCATAAAGAATTATAGGTGTCATTATCAGCACCCATAAATTTTAAGTTATTGAATTTTGAATATGATAGTGTTTCCATATGTTTACCATTGGAGTCGAATTAGTACCGTGAGTCCTATATGCGACCTATACCATAATAGGAGCTGGTTGTTTCCATGGTTACCACGTGCATCCAGGGTATCAATTTGGTGGTTTTTACATATGACAATCATAATGGAGTCTTTTTAATACGGTTTGCATGTGATTTTGGAGAAAAATTGTATACAAAAGACAGATGGGGATGGTTTAATACACTGGAGAGTGGAAGTAGATAGCTCAGGCCATAGGGAAAAGAGCATAGTATGGCCTGATGGCAGAATTTCATATGATGGTACACATAGATTGGCCTATATGGTTAAATACCATTTAACACATGCAACAATTCCTCAAAAGGGGGTGGGGGAGATTTTACATGTAAGCCACTTATGTCACAATCACTTATGCATCAGTACTGATCATTTAACTTTAGAGACACACTCAGCAGATCAAAGCAGAGAACACCGTAAAAATAAGGACTGTGCATAAAACTGCACATGCTGCATTGCCTCAACCTGTAAATTGAATTATTATATGTTGAGTCACATTGAATATCAATTATACCTGTCTTATTTCTTATCCTAGAATTAAACTCCCTGGCACCTATTCTATGTTCAGCATGTTTCTCATATTGGTACATTACAGTTTTGGGCAAACAGTATTGGAACTTGTCTGCATCCCTTTTGTTGAGGGAGCAGGGAGGGATATTTTCACTTAAAATAATAGTTTTCAAGCGTTCATTACTAATATAAGTCAGCAAAAGTCCTATCTGTATTGCATTATTTACACAGGCAGTTTTTCTTCCCCATCCTCTCTTCATACAGTTGAAACACTCTTGATGTATAACTGCATGGTGAACATACTGCTCTCTCCCACCAAACCAGATCTCTTTTTTCTTCATGTACCAAGTCCCATGATAGAAAACCTTTATAGTCAGGGTGTTGCAACTTGTGGTCTCAGAACACTTTATTTCAAATCTCAGCATTTGATTACTGCGTGCACTAAGCAATATGTGTTTTGTTCACCATGTATGTTGTTGTGAATAAATGAAAACAAGCTTCATGTCAGAAATATGGTTTCATATTTGAAACAAAAGCTATTTATAAAACCTACATTGCTCTGTTCTTACCATCAAGTAATAGTAAGGAATCATTTAGCTGTAAATTAGAGCTTGCTATTTGGTTTGCCAAATCAAGGTGTATTACCTTCCCTTTGAATGTAATTGAGTGATTGCAATGTTTGCTTTGTTTCTCTTTTGTTCAATAATGTATGCATTTTTTCAGCTTTATATTAAAAAGTAAGTATTTTAACACTGCTTATAGTGGAAAGTAGCCACAGTAATGATTTTTAGACTTTTTCTTAACTTTTTATGAGCTTTGGGTAAATGTAGGTATATATTTATGTATTAGACAACTTCAATACGCAATTCAATTCTATTACTTAAATTTAACAAGTAGTTTATTCAGTGACAATTTTTATCAGTGTCTGCATATTGCATAGAGACATGAACTTGTCTTGGCATAGCAAAGTTTTTCACACATTTCTCCACCTCCAGCATACCTAATAGCTTGAGTCATAACAGTTTGTGCATATACTTTCTGTCTCTAACATCAATGTCAGCATTATAGGAACTTTGGATAGCTTTTTCAAATTTGTCTCTTGTTGTCCTTTTGTAACATACCTCATGTTGATGTGTTATTTGGGTTGATACACATCCCCCCCCCCCCGTTGTGGGGAACATTACCAGGCTTGAAGAAATTACTCTGTCTATTTTTTGCTTATTCACCCTTCCCCATAGTTTTATACTAAAAAGTAGCACTATGTTATTTAATTATTCAGTATAATCAGTATAATAAAGCTTATGGAACTCTTCCTTGGCTTTTATACCTTTTTATTAACATTTGGGGATGATGAATTACCTGTGATGATAGTTTAAATAAGTTTGTAATGTCAGCATCTCTTGAAGCTTCATGGGTGTGTGTATTTGTTTTAGTCACAAAAGGGCAATGGCCTCTTATCATTTTGACCTGTCATGTGGCACACTTATTTGTTTTGTTTGATTGATGTGAATAGGGATGCACTGCATCTTATTTCTGTGAGAGTCAGCAAGAAAAGAAATGCAAGTTTGAAATTTAAAACATCTGAAACTTGTCTTATAGCCAGTGAGAGATGAAAATATAGTGCGTCATGTAATTTGATACCCTGTGATGTCATACTTGCTGATGTCAGCATGCTTGTGTTTCTTTTGTGTAGTATGCATTCCATAGAAAGATAACATGAAGATACTAAGGCAGAAAACAATTATTTTAATAACAAGAATAAGCCACTAATAAGTACAATACAACACAGCAACATGTAATGCGGATGCAATTTAACTATAGATATTGGTATCACATAAAATGCTATTGCACTATTATCCATGCACAAGCATGGCCAATTCTTTCTTACAATTATGCTCTAATATCAAGGAGTAAAATACAACTTTTTCTAAAAATTTAAATCTGGTTATAGGACACACGGTACTAATTATACGGAAGAACTGTGAACCAGTCTAGAAATGGGTGAAGAAATAATAGAGTATTTACATGTTTGTTGGTCCATAATTGGTTAATAATGAAATTAAAATTTTAGGAAAAATATCTATTGAGAGCTTATCCTATATGTAATGTAAAAACAATATTGACAAATTTCTACTGATGCAAGCTTAGCATTTTTACAGGCTTGACTCAGGAGTACTCAATACTGAAAGTAGCACCTGATTCATTTGGTGCAGAATCAATAACACGTGTTTCATGTACATGTAAGCAAACAAAGTGCCGCGGGTCAAATGGTGTTCTCCACACATAAGCTTGCACCAAGGTTAGATGTGCATGAAGAATAATAGGTGTCATTATCAGCACCCATAAATTTTAAGTTATTGAATTTTGAATATGATAGTGTTTCCATATGCTTACCATTGGAGTTGAATTAGTACCGTGAGTCCTTAAAGTAATTTCTATACATAGCTCATACAAGGGCCAAAAAACTAATCGTATTATATATATATATATATATATATATATATATATATATATATATATATATATATATATATATATATAATCAGTGATCGCTTGTATAAATAATATCATATCCGAAAGATTCCCAATTGACGTGGTTATGTTATTGAAATGCTTGCGAAGACTCTCAGTTGTATTAGTTGGTAAATGATGCGATGATTTCCATTGATCAAAACATAACCTTGACATCTTGCTCAGCTGCTTTTATTTCTGTATAGACTGTATACTTTGTACCTACGTCTGCAAAAAGAGTTACGTGCAAAGTAATAATACAAACACTGAAATGGAAAGCATACTGTCACGTATATTTAATTTGTGTATATTTGATTAACCCCTAATCATAACTGGGGTAGGAGTTTAGACTACCTGACCAATTTCAATTTTTAGACATGTTTAATTGGATTTTAAATTAAGACATTAGTTTTCCACTTGGTGAAACATGGTTGGTATACCTGATCTTTGCCAGCTAATTTGCTAATGTGAACAGACCTGACCTTGTTTACGAATCTGATGGAAATTTCGATTGTGACACGAGTCAAGTAACAGTTTCTATATAGGGTCATTTTTCATCAGAATTATTTATTCATATTTTATCATATGTAGTAGAATGGGTATTTTAGTTGTGTTCAGTTAAAATTTGAGATGATTTAAATTATTCATTGGAGTTATTAAGTGCTCATCCATACTTTTGGAGTAAATTACTTTTTTGAGCGATATTGTGAATTCATTTAAGGACATTACTAATGATATTATTGTTTTTCATCAAGTTTGATAGTACATCAGTATATTTTAGGCTACGGGCACTCTGTACTTTTGGACTTGTGATAGAACTTTATAACTATCTGGAACTTAATTCACAATACTGTCTGTCCCTTTTAAATTTTCACCTTTTATTCTAGGGAAATATATATATTTATTGAATTATACCAAACTTGTCGGTTTTCGCTTATCTTTCTATTTCTTTGTTTTAAGACCATAGAGACGTGACAATACACAAAGTATGCCTTTAAAATGAAATAAAAATGTTGGTTGGCTTATTTTTTTATTCTGAAAATTGAATAAATTGATATTTATAGAATCATATAACGAATCATTGTATTTTATTATAAACATAAATCATTCTTTCTAGATTTGATCTAAACATGAGAAAAGAAAAACATATTGCAAGCATTCTATATCTAGTATGTTGTGCCGCCAGTATTCTGCAAGCAACTATTGTCCCCAAAATAAATTCTCAAACGTTTCGCTAAATGCATTCCCTGACACACACTGAACACACTGACCCATCAATATCAAGAGAGTCAAGGCATCCATATCAGTTAGGTTCAAAATGAAAAAGATTTAATCACTTTTTCCACATGGTTTCGCTAACGTTTACATAGGTTGATGATAAAAGGCTCGGGTCCATATTAAAAGGGAGATGACTCATTGTGAGCAGATGACGTTGAAATAGATTTTGTATCAGAGACATGGGGACGTTGGTTTTGTTATGCTAACGTGTAAGTATTGTCACGTGATAGGACCAAGAATCTTGTTGACACGTGTTCACTGCGTTTGGAATCTGCCTTGTTCCAGGTTGATACGACATCGACAGGTTTCTGGTCGTCGTTTCTCAGATATTTTAAAACTTATATGCCTTTACATTCTTCGTACCATCATTACGAGACTTTAATATCTTCAGATATTTTGTACAACAACATCAGAAAGCTTTATTTAGGATTAGGTGATACAGTTGTACCCGTCTTGCAGTTTTCTCATTGTGGAAGCATTATTGCAATCATCAATGTTACTGAGGTCTATTAAATAAGGGTTGTTTTCTGCCAATCTTCAGTTTTGTTCCTTTGATTTACATTACAAGTATGCGGCAGAGTAATTTAATTTTGACCAAAGTTTTGTGTTCATTTGCTGGTTGCCATTGAAATCTTGCGTTAAAGTAATATCAAAGAAGATTTGCAAATTTTCCATATTTTCTATGCATTTCTTACTGATAATGTCTGTCCGTAAACTATTCACAGAATTAAAAATGACATCATGTATTGTTTCATTTTTCTGGCATACGTTGCATAAAAGGTTTCACTTTATTAATATATGAGCATAAATGAGCCCTAGTAATCCATCATGAATAAATCCAACTTACAAGTAGACATGAAGCTTTTTTATTACTTTTCAAAATAAGACAGTTACTGATAAAATTAGGCATTTTATGCTTTTGAAACATTGCTTCATTTTGTTGGCTTCTATAATTAATGATGATGACCTTCTCCGAGCTTTGAGTTCTTTTCACCGAACGTACTGGCGTCTGTTCCCTTGTTCCTGGAAATGAAAGATGTCAAAACAGGATTAAGTGATCCAGACTTATTTCGTATTCCTTGTCCAAAGTGTTGTACACCTGTCTCGTTTTAAAGTTGGTATCGTAAAGATAGCTATTTATTGTTTTCATGAGCCGCGTTACCACGTTCAAGAGGCAATTTCATCTCGTACTGGAGATCCATGTGCACTCAGATCTTTCTTGCCCTTATCAGGTGATCTCACAAGAAGGTAAGTAAAAAGGTCCGACATTATGTCTGCTTAAGTATTCTTTGCCGATATAATGTTGGTCACAATTATTTATATTGTTATAAATTGTATGTCAAGAAACTTTATATAGATGAACAGTCGAACGAGTTTCATACATTAATCTATCAAACTAGAAGAGTAAATAACACACGCTATATGGCTTAATCTTGATTTACAGAATATGTTCGAAAGCAACTTTGATATAAATTATTTTTGTTTGTATTTTTACTCAAAACTGCAAATTTAGTGGAATTACATGAAATTATCAAACGCAGTTAAAGGTATTGTATCGGAATGAGATGACACTGCACAACAAAATGAATTCAAGTTTATAGCTCTTTGAACTGGAGGGATTTTAAATTACTCTAAGATTTTATCATGCTCAAAGATAATTGCAAGTTTTGCAGACTTAAATTCCTCGCCCCGTTTTAAGCAGAACTCAAGTTCAATCTCAAATTCAGGTAGCTTATAGGTTTTGTAACTATGATCAAAAACATGAAAGTAGTCTCATAGAACTTTCATGATCCTCTAAACGTCCGTTCCTCTATCAGCGAAATAAATTTTAAATTACTTATAATATCTGAGTTTGGTGTTGTGAGCTCAACCTTAGATTTCTTGCCTAAAAGCTTACAAATACAGGGTCTTGTTTTCTTTGCTGTTTTGAAATATCTTATCTGTAAAACAATCCATTCTGAGTTAGATTTAATGTGGAACATTGCAAGGACTCTAAGTTGGATAAATAAAACGTAAATGAAATAAGTACTTGTATTGCTATTCATGTAGTTTTATCAACACTGGATGCACGCACTTCCCATGTGATAAAGTAATGCGACAGTCCAAAATCTATAAATGGTACACTGTACGCAGAGGATCAACTTGTAATCTTTCCGCTGTACACGTATTTTATCTTCTAATATGAAAACCCACTTGAGGTCTAATCATAACTAAACAGAATTAAACGTGCATTTTAAAGTGCAGGGTGCAAAACATTACTGCGTCATGGCGTTGACGTTAATAAAGAATCTTAACAGTGTGTACAAAGCTTTAGAACTTGTCCTTTAGAACCTGTCCATTAAAACGGGTTTAGTCGTCATTTTTGACAGCATCATTACACATTGAAACTTAAAACCCATGCAAGATGCGGCTGTAAAAATAGAATAGATCATCTTTATTTTCGATTGATCGATAGATCGAGAGAGAGAGATCGAGAGAGAGAGAGAGAGAGTCAGTCAGTCAATGAACATAAAGATAGGTGCTTATCTGGTTAGAAGAGAATGAAATTTACTTATGATCATGTGCTTGAACAAATACAGTTGTACAGTAGTTTCTGGTGGAAAAGCTTATGCGGATTAAATAGTATTGAATGTATGAATGTACATCCTAAAAGTCAAAATCCACAGCATATAATTAGAATGAACATTGTATAATAAAAAATGTACAGTAGATAATAACAACAGTATGATACAATAAGAAATGCACATCCTATAGTAACAACACATATATTTAAAACTACCAATCATGTAATAAAACATACACATCATATAATAATAAACGCACACCATATTATATGTAATGCACGACAAATATTAATGATAATAATACAACATATAATAACGAATGCACATCGTATAATGTACATTCATCCGCATGTGCTTAGAAAGGATCACTTATGAAAGCTTTGGCTGCCATACCTGTTATGTGCACTTACATTAATATTTTTATTTAGGTCTGATATGTTTTTCATCAGGCTGCTACGGAAGTATATCACTTTATATAGCTTCACTGAAAACTGAGGTAAATCATACATATTTTTGTCTCGTAGACATAGTCGAGGCGGTCTCAATAATTTCAATCCACTAGGCTTACGAGGCTTTTCTGGTGATAGACATCCCGTTTGGTCGTCGTTTTTCATTTGTAATTTCATTTTCGTGGCTAGCCAAAAGAAGATATCAGAAATCTGTTGTTTTGTTTTTTTCCTTTTATTTTTGTCTCGTCTCAAAGTGATGGAAATATAAAACGGTATGTGACAATTTATTACCTTAACTATATAATGAACCTATCATTTAATGTTGGGAGCAGAGGGAGGTGTTACGATTCTTTTATTTTCCAAAAGGAATTGTTCTTTTTATCTCAAAATAATTCTGTTCCAAAGAATAGGATGCGTATAGTTAGTTCTGCAAGTTTAATTTTCGTGCTATTTTGAATTGGATTTAAAAAACGAAAACAAATCCTGCTTCCCCACCTCACTCCCACTTCATTCGCAACTTTGAAAATTAAAACTTTGGTCCCTAAATGCATTCAGCAGTATAGAGATCGGAACTAACTCTGATAGGATAAAATACCGAATATTTAGTTTATTCCTTGATGGATCTAGTTTTTCTCTTGAAGCAACTATGAATATCTTGCAAGGTTTTTCTCTATTATCGGGACTTAAATGTAACATAACAAAAACAAAAGCTATTTGGATTGGAAACAGGAAATTTTCTAATGAAAGAATATGTCCCGAAATGGGCCTAACTTGGTCCTCTTCTAACTTTACACTCCTTGGCATAGAATTTTCTCCAGATTTACAACAGATGGTGGAAATCAATTATATGAAGAAACTAACAAAGGCAAAACGAATACTGGCAAGCTGGAGTCAAAGACATCTATCAATAGTTGGTAAAGTAATTGTTGTAAAGACTCTTGTTCTGCCCATATTCATACATCTTTTTTCAGCACTTCCTAACCCATCAGCAAAAGTTGAAGCAGAACTAGATCGCATGTTATTTAAATTTGTATGGGGTGGAAAAGTAGAGAGAATAAAACGTGATATACTAGTTTCCCCAGAAAACGAGGGAGGACTAAATATGATACACATATTTTCATTCATTAGGTATATTAAGATAAGATGGGTTAAAAGATTGCTGGAAAAGGAAAATGGAACGTGGCAGAACTTAGTCAATACAACTATACTCAGAAATAAAAAGGATATTTGGAATTTAGGGAGAAGGAAATTAGAAGAATTTTGTAAGTTCATTAAAAACAGTTTTTGGAGAGATGTAATTTTGGCAGTGTCTAAATGGAAAGAAGAACCGCAAAGTCCTAACGAGTATCTATCCATGAGTATTTTAAATTTTGTCCCCCCTAAAATGATCTATCAATACAAATCCTGGACAGAAGCTGGTTTTGAAATTCTGAACGATCTAGTAGATGTTCACGGTAATTTAATACCTTTTGAGATAATAAAAAAAAAATTGGAAGCGATGATTTCTTGAAATACTTCTCCTTAATATCCAGAATTCCTAAAGCATGGAAAGATGCCATAAAAAACCACCTAGTACATAATAATTTTGATAAGCAGGAAGATAAAATAACGAACTTGCGAAAACAAGATTCACTCAAGTTTGTTTACAAAGATCTTTTACAGGAAGCTAAAAGGCAACACACTGCGAAGCAAGAAACTTGGATGCAAGTATTTAATAAAAATATAAGTAGTGAGGAGTGGTCTGATATATATAGCCGGGCAAAATGCTGTACCAAGGATACCAAGTTGATCTCTTTTAACTTTAAATTAATCCATAGAATAATCGCTACTAATGATTTTCTTAAAAGAATTAACATATTTGATGACAACAAATGTACTTTCTGTAAGAGTGAAACTGAAAGTATTGAGCATCTCTTTTATGACTGCAGTATTACTTCACAATTTTGGTACCGTTTTATTGAAGTTTTTGCACCTTTTTGCCCAAATATTGTACATCTGTCCAAAAAAGAAACTTTTTTAGGAAGTGAACAACTGGACAGTTTGGGTAATTTTCTGCTTATTTTGGCAAAATATTATATTTATACTTACAGATTCAATATGAAAAATCCTTCTATTTTTGCTTTTAAGCAAATAGTTGCAATGTATAAGAACATTGAAAAATACACTGCTAAGGTAAATAAAAAAGAGGACCAGTTTCTTCAAAAATGGACTTCAACAATGAACATTCAACTTGTCTCTGACTTGAGGGTAAACAGGAACAAAATACTGTAATATCACAAAAGCCATGTCACCTAGATTGTGTGCCATATGCATGTGTATATGCGCATGTGTGTGTGTGTTTTTCTTTTTTACTTTCTCTGTAGATTATATTTATTATCCCTAGATTGTCTGATAACCAGAAATGTTTGATTGTAAGGTGACCCTGGGATGGTTCCCCGACCCATTGGTCAACCTATTACGGGGTTATTAAAAAAAAAAAAAAAAAAAAAATATTTAGTTTATTCAGGATAGGGCAGGAGTGGGTTGACAATGTACAGTTCATCTGGCGATCGCTGAGAGTCTATATTCATTTTTTCAGTAAAAGGTCGAGATATCGTTTGTTTTGTAATGTATTTCCAATGAACACTCAAAATACTATTAGTGGATTGAGAGCGCATTGAGTTTGTATTTCCCTTAATACCCGCTGTAAAACCACGATCTACAACAATCTACCAAAATCGACTATGAAAATGCTACCTTCCACGATAATCTACCATAATCAAATTCGCAAGCAAATTATCTTCGCGAAAATATAAAACTGATACAACTGCCAGGTCTTGAAATTTACACAAACACCCAACCATGAGCATTTAATCCTTATAGTTCCAATTTACTCCCTTTCTGTCCTCCTTACGATCTTTCAAAAGCAGACTCGTATCGGTTTTAGTGAAACCCATCGCTCGTCACATGACCCTGACCTTGACCTTTAATAACTGCTGAATGATGTTATCGAAACAAAATGCAATAATTTCTGAAAAATGGCTTATAAAGCCTATCATGAACTTTCTTTGGGAAAAGGGGTCAGTGATGGAAAATGCAGAATGACAGTACAATCGCCTTTTTAAAAAAAACTTCAAATGGATGATTTTAATCAGAATGTTGCCCATTTTGGTCGAAAATCACAAAGATGGGTTGGTGGGGCTTATTGTAGTTATTATTATGGTGTAAGGCGTTGTTATATATAAAGCTTCACATACAATTACCTGGAATGTGAGAACAAAAGTAATCCGCAGAATTTACCGATGTATAAACAAATTCTTGATCAGTATCACGTGACTGTTTATATCCAACCAGACTACGGAAACTTCGATCCATTCATAATAATTGGAAATATATTCAAATAAACATATCTATAAAACTCAGACAATAAAATTTTAAAGGGAAAGACCATTTTCCTGAACTCAAATCCAAGTAAACATAAGTATTTTTTTTTAAAATTAATTTGGTCAGATAAGCCTAAACTGTTACCCTCAATTACGGACAAATTACAAAACAAATTAAATATGCACAACAGTAAAGTTTAGTATTTTGAAGGTCAGTTGTGGTAGATTCTGGCATTTCCGTTGTTGATATCAGTTGGAGAGTGATTGATTTCAGTGAATTGTGTTTCGGTTTTTTATTATTATCCACAAGCATACACATACCTTACAATTCATCTCCCGATTTTTTATTCCTATCCTACCCAACCCCCAAACGTTTCACCCCATTCTGAATACGATCCAGTCACATATCCCTACAATCCAACGAAAATGGTAGGAGAATTTATACAAACTTTCATATAAGCATACTATCACACATATCACACTAAATCAGTATCACTAGACCGTTTATATTTTTATAAAGATGTTTATTTGAATATAATTCCACTTGTTATCAATGGACCGAATTTTCTGCAGTCTGATTTGATATAAACGGTCACATTCAGCATCGTTTTAGCCTGTATCTAATCACAAAATTCATGCATAATGGCATGTGTGTACATGACGTTAAGCTGTGTTTCCATACAGATAACACGTTTAGGATGGCCTACCTATCATACCAGATAACCACCTATACAAGACGTGAGATCATAACCCAAAGTATGGTACAGTTCTGCGTCCTTGTGCCCGGACATATGCCCTAACATGATTTATAAGCAGAGAGAAATAATTTTAGTTAACCTTTCAGATAAATGTAAAATCGCAGATTTAAGTCTATATGCTGCGAGATTTTGTCATCAGTCATTCGTCTCGCACGTATTTGAAGCAAAATACATAAGCATATATCGCAAGTAACAAAGGGCTGAATTTCCATCCATTGTTAATGGTTTGTTTTTTAAGATAAGATTTAATTGTTGTCAATAACATTTTTTCAATATGCACACTCATTTTCATCAGACATTTCTTAAATTATATGTTGTGGACATACTATACCATACATCTTAGACCACTCCGGTGACCTATTGGTTAGAGCGTCCTCCACGGATGCGGGAAATCGCTGGTTCGAACCGTGGCCGAGTCATTCCAAAGACTTATAAAAATGTTACTAACTGTGTAAGGGTAATATGACTAGGTGGGACATCGTGCTACATGTCTGCGGCATGATGCCCCAGTGCTTGACATCACTATCAGCTGATACACTGCAGACCTCGTTTATCAATAGAACACCACTTGAACAGACAGTACGATACACTTTAACATGGTGGCGAGTATGTATGTATGTATATGTGTGTGTGTGTGTGTGTGTGTGT
Source organism: Sinohyriopsis cumingii (assembly GCA_028554795.2). Lineage (NCBI taxonomy): Eukaryota > Metazoa > Mollusca > Bivalvia > Unionida > Unionidae > Sinohyriopsis > Sinohyriopsis cumingii. The sequence continues at coordinate 87,218,586 of CM068829.1, read as the reverse complement.
GTATCCAATTAGGAGTCATTGATTTTATATTTCTAAGTATGATTTAAAATCGTGGTATCAGATATCAGTATATCATCTAGGTGTAGAGTTGGATAATTACTTTTTAGCTGTGTTTGTCCCTCGTCTTCTCCCTCACTCCCTTGTACAGTAAGAGAGTGTTGTGTAGGATATGGGGTACCATTTAATTATTAATGCATCTTCCTGTAGTGTTAGAGGAAGACTTGATATATGTGTTTTAGCCATCACCTATCCTAATTCCTTTGCACAATTAGAAAAATGTGTGTGGGGTATGTGGTACCAGATAATTAATGTATCATATACATGTAGTGTTAGAGATAGGTGTGTTTGCCCCTTACCTCCTCCTCCATCCACTGTACAATAAGGTAGTATTTTTTCGGGGTAAGTGATACCACATAAACATCATAGTATCTACGTGTAACATTAGAGAATGGTCTGGTAGACGTGATTATCTCTCCCCCAACTGTCCTTATACAAAAAAGCAGAATTGCGTAGGGTAAGTGGTACCAGATAACCATCATACGTGTGGCATTAGATAATAATTTCGTAGTTGTGCTTGTCTTACTAATCTCCCCCCCCCCCCCCCCTTTGTACACAATACGCCAGAATTGTGTCAGTAAGTTGTACCAGATAATAATCATAGCAGATACAAGTGACGTTTGAGAATTACTAGGTAACAGTGCTTGTCCGTCTCATCTACCCCACCCATACCTGATTCACTTAGTACTATTGTGTAGGATAAGTGGTACCGTATATTAATCATATCAGATACGTGCAACGTTACAGAATGGCATGGTAACTGTACTTGTCCCCCATCCCTTGCAAACCAGCCGATTTTCTTTTGCTCACGTGAGACATTTTATTTCCAATCGTCTTCAGTTTTAATGCTGCCGATGATACCGAAATTCCTGACAACTAGATCTTCCCCATTTTTCTTTGCTATCGCGTCTAATAAATGCAGGTCATAGCATAAACCCGACAAATAATTCATTATTCCACTACTTTCTATGTGACATCAAATTCAAAATATTACTTTAATCTAATGTCTCAATAAATATTGGGTGGCCGAGTGGTCTAAAGCGCTCTCTGTTACGGATCACTGCTATCTCACCTCTGTCTGTGTGGGTTCGAGTCTCGGATTCGGCCAATGTGGGTATGTGAGAAAACTTTCCAGTAGCTTCTCGAGGGTCGGTGGCTCTTTCCGGGATTTCCCGGGTCCTTCCTCCACCATTAATACTGGCCACAATGTATAGCCAGCCTATCGTGTACTAAAAATTGGCGTTAAACCCCACAACAACAAAACAACAGCAATAAATATTAATAATATACACACAATTAGCCGTACAATTACATGCAAACACATTCGCGTTGTTTCTTCTTTCTCGCTGCATTTCTTGTCTGATTTCTCTTACCATGCGTGTAAACACTTTTCAAACACAAACTTATTTGAAACAAGAATCCTTCTTGTGCAAGTGCTTGTTTAACGGTGGTTTATTTGTGTAACGTTTGATGTATGGGACACACAGAAAGTGGCTACTAAAGGCCGGAGATTACATAATACGTGTTAACCTTTATGGCAGGTTTTACATAAATCAACATCTTCAGATATTGACAAGAAACCCATATACAAACGCAGCATATTTCCTTAACATTATAAGCATTTTACAAGTTATTTATTTATTTTAGGAACGAAGAGATAGTGAACGATTTTGCGTCATGTTTATCCTTTGAGCAAAGTTGTTTTTTCTAATTGGCTGAAAATACCGACAATGCATTGCAGTCACGAAATCAATCTGTCTGACTGTCAGCACTTTTAGAATTTCAACCACATGCTTTCGTTATTTTTTAAAATTCGTTCATTTCTATTTCCTAATTCTAAGTGGGTACAAAGTCTTACTTCAGATCAGTCCACAAGGACGAAATCTACAATGTAGATAGACTTATCTATCATAGCTCATAGACTTCTAAAAAATAATAACAATAATAGTAAACCATGACCCATGTCTATAAATGCGGCAATAATTAAATACAAATTCAAATATTTCTAGTACCTATGTGAAACGAACACAAAAGAAGAATATTTTTACACATCATAAATAATGGCACAGTGCTACAATGTACTGAATTTAATACCATTCAAGAATGTGATATGAATATTTCATCATTTTGACATGTAAACGAAACGGTCAGTTCCAGGATATAATGCCTATTAGTTTACATATTTGTACGAGATGAAAGTATGGCCAATATAAGCTCTCTTAAAGAATGACTTTGAAAGGAACGAAAATATTAATCTGTGATTCTCGAACATTAAACAATGACATCCTCTAATGCTTTTTGGGGGAAATGCATAGTTACGGATTACAGTGAATAATGATGATATTGGGCTACATAGCAACCATTATAACATGATGAATATACTAGTCACATTGATGTGAAAGGCAGCCATTATTGATACTTCCATTTAAACATACTATAAAGACAACAACTGATAGAAAATACATTTTTATAGCTATAAATATTTTTTAAGTGAACCAAAAACAAAAATGGCTGACAAAATGTTTCTTTGCAAAACCTTTACATGGAGAAAATGTAAAGTTTTATGAAGTGGAAACGTTTTACATGAAGAACTATAAGGATTTACCGGAAAAGGAAAATACTCAAAATTGTATAACTTACTCACAAAGCAAGAAAGCCATTTCTCTAGTGTCGAGTCTGCCATGAAAGCAATGCTGTAAAACTTCAGAGCTTGTTACTCTAAAAACAAACGTTTGAGTGAGTATGTCTCGTAATGAATTAGTTTAGGCTGTTAATCAAATAATTCATGATAAATATCAAGTAATTTCATCAAGGTGTTTCTAAATATAAGCAAGCACAAAAACTTTAGCCAAGCTTATAACACGTATCTTCTAAAACTCTGAGAAGCACGCGTGTCACAGAATAAACGCTTTTAGCTTAATAATGACTCTTACAGAGTATGAGGAACCGCCATTAACAGGCTTAGGAAATATAAGCAAATAAAAAACTTCAACCAAAATATAAAAAGAAACCAAACTTTTGACACTGCCTCTGCCGAAGTTACTGCTGTGTCTCGCTTTCAAATATAGTGGGCTCAAAAATATGTACCAAAAGTAGAAAGGTTAGAATGAACTATGAAGTCGATAATGTGGTAGTAGTTCACTCAAAATGGAACGAGATAAACTATTAAGTTGATTCAAGATGCATCTAAAACGCTGAAAAACAAACAGTATTACACACAATACTCTCCATTTAGTACACATCCAAAGAGATACACAAGTACAACACATTATGCAGTGGCTTTGATTTATCATAACCCAACATTATGTTTAAGAAATAAAACGAAACGGCAACTCCCTTTCGTCTGTAAAGACCGTTCGTACATATGATAAGAACTTAGAAAGAGCTTAGGTAATACAAAGTGTTATAGCAAGGAAGCAATTTTTGCGTTTGCGCAATTTTCGCATAGGACCAACTAGACATAAGAAATATGTTGCAAGCCCTTGTTGACATAACAGTCCATTCAGGCAGAATAGTGGCAACAAGATTTTCAAAATAGCTACCGTAGCAGCCGTAAGATTGGCACGTGTCCAGTACAGCTAGTAGCATTTTTTTCACAGCTTGCAATGTAAATAAGTATTCAGCACTAACTTAGCTTATTGCTCACTTTGAAAATTTGGCGTTCATAAGCACTTAGAGTCTGTCTTCCTTTGAAAAGTGCCTCTTTATACTTTTGATATTGCTATTGAGACATTTTGCTGTTATTGGGCTTATTCAGATTCTATTGTTTAGTGGCTCGCATCGAATATGATTTCCAAACATTTCAAACAAATGCCATATTCATTTGTGAAAGTTTTAATAAATTTGGCATACACGTATTCTCTTGAAATTAATGATTTGGATGTGCTTATTCAACATTCCCTACAGATGAATGTGGTTTCTGTATTTCGTCATCTGTTTAAATAATCTCATCGTTATTATCTGCTGCAAATCTTTGGTACTCACAAATACCTTTGTTCCCAACGTGCATATCCCTAGAAATTAACAACTATTTAAAATAAAGGCTAAAGATCATCTTGTTACCTCATTTCCTCTCGCCCTTTGATATCTAGAGGTTGTTTCAGGGGATATTATTTCGTATCTTGAAGATGCACTGCAGAATGACATCCAAGACTCACAAACATGTGTTGGGGAAACTTTGAAAATAAAATCAAGACGTGAAGCAAAATAGAAACATTATTACTCTTATGACCCTTATTTATTCTTCCTTGAAATAAAGTGTTATCTGTAACACTTCCAACCGAGGTTATTTAACCTTCCTTGGAAGAAGACTGAGTCAATGACTGCCATTATATTGCTGTTGTTTTTTAAAATCTATTTTTTATGATCACGTGATGCAGAAAGCGCAAAATGAATTCCTCGTACTGTAGCTACAACTTCTGATATTAAGGAATAATTATATGAAATAATGATTCACCTCCGTCAGAAATTGTACCTAAGCTATCAGCCCGTATTTAATTTGATTATCTATATCTAAAGATAACCTCTTCCACATATCTCGTCTTTCTCTGCGGCTCTATCAATCTGATTATCTTATCCAGAGGCTTTTCAAACATCCGTAAATTCTTTTTCTAAATGTTTTAATGAGTATGCTTCGGAAAATAACTGGTACAGTCGTCAGCATGCTGTATCGATTTTGATTATTTTTTTTAAATTTGGAAGTTTATTTCTCGCTATATTGTTGCTGTTGTATATTTTTCTTGCTAAGAGCTTATGTTGCTATAACATATGACAGAGTGACGTCGATAAAGAACAAACCTGTTCTGACCGACTGATATATGTTAATTGTTGTGTATGTGCACCACTTATTTGTTGATATTCCACTAATGAACCATCAAAGTTTGGATCTTCCAATATATAGTATAGGGTCGTTGTCCTTTCAATCACCGTAACTGCGGGGTGGGGTCGGGTGGAGTTTGTTTATTTGTTCTTTTTTATTATTCCTTCTGTTGAATCTCTGAAAAGGAGTTTCTTCTTTATTATCGCAATCTTCCCATTCCATGTCATCAGTGTCCTCTGCACCCTTAGATTCACTTCCAGGGGTATTTGTTTGAACATTGGTTTAATCCTCATCCTCCATAGCTGCATATTAAATTGCATCCAATGGACCTGGTTTAGGGTTTGTACACTCGCGTGGGACATGCCAAGTCTTCCTTCATCTGGTGCATGGCCTGTGGTGTATACATCTCCTATAGCAAGTCTTTAAGAGAAATCCCTTGTGTGAAACAACTTGGGGATTTTGTGCATCTTCTGAGGTCAAGGAGACTATAGTAACCCCTGTTGAAATGATTGGATATCCCCAAAATCTTGCCATTCGATATTGTAGGAATATAACTTTTAACCTTTACGTCATTTTCCTTCTAAACAATAGGGATGGTATTTCTAGTGGGAATTATGATACGTGACGTTAACTAATATCTCCTAAGTGATTCATTTTATTGCCCCCCCCCCACATCACTTTAATCTTATTTCTCTGCATCTAAAATGCCCGTTTGAAGAATTGGAGTTGTCCTCTTGGTGCACTGGATTTAATTGCCATGACCACCAGTATGTTGGGGGGGGGGGGGTGGGGGTGGGGTGGCTATGTTCTCTCTCTGTCTAGAAATATGTTAAGCACCAAAGAGTGCCGCGCTCAGATTTGGCAGTATGCACTTCATCATTGTCTGCGCCAGAAGCATTTTGTCCATGCCCACATGCATTAATACCTTGCGGAAATGATCTTCCAGTTTTACTCCCTCCATGTTGGCACGGAACTAATATAAGTTTAAATAGAAAATATTGAATGCTTAGTTAAGAACTTGTTTTTATATCAAAAGGCTAAATGCAATATGTTTTGGTCATTGCACGTGTCAACAATGTCTTATATAGTAGGTACAAAGATTTTATAAAAATAATGAGTTCTATGAACATTTAAGTAATGTAACCTAGCGTATATTCAATCATAAACGTTTTAAATGGTTCCTATATTATAAGTAAGGAATAGTTTAAGCTTAACCTGTGTCTGCTTTACATGAAGGTCTAGAGAGAAGTTAGGCTTATGGTGAACTGAAAATCACTTGAAGTGTGCGTAGTTCACCACACCAATACACAGGGAACTTTACGTTCAACACAAGTTAAAGGCACAATAGTGCAGCTGAGGGTGAATTTGCTTACAAAAATGTTCGGAAATTTATGTATATCAACTGATTAGATACTATTTAAAAGGCAATTCTAGGGTAATATCAAGTACGTAGATGTTCTTTTTATCAAATACGAGCTCTCTGAAATCTTCGTACGTCGCGTAACGAATATATCGTCTCCATATTGAAATCGCGCTCGGCGGTGATCGGCAGATCCCGAACGAATAACACACATCATTCCGGTGACCGAAATTTGCATAATTATATGCAAAATTCTGTACACTGATGTTGATGACGTAAAACACAACCACGCTATCAGAAGCCTCAAAATGTCAACAACAGTGAGTACGATCTTCTTTAGATCTCGTTCTTTTCTCCTTATCATTTCCTTTCTACTTTTAGTTTTGAGAGGAAACGTTGAAATTTATTCAGAACTACTCGTATGGTTCTATTTAAATAGTTTTTTTGTGTTACGAGAATAATTTAAATCGACGTGCTTTGTACAGTATTGCAAAATACTCAATTTAGCACTCACTCACTTACCTCACCCTCCCCCAATTTTATAAACGAAAAGCATCTAGGAAATTTAAAAATGCTAAAAACTTAGTAATTTCATTATTCAATTTATAAATTCTAACCAGATTTTCACCAGTGGACCCTAACACTCATCTTTCTGGCGTTTCAAACAAAGAAACGAATTTGTGGTATGCTTCTCCAAGTTAGTACCATACATAAATAAGGTTATAAATAAGTTTGATCAAAATTTGCGACTGGAGTATGGAATCCTGGACAGATCATAAAAAATTACACACTCACAAACATACAGTCACTTTGTCACTTGAAGTTTGACGACCGTTTTCAGTGTTTCCCTTTACCTTCAGAGACCCTTAAATTTTTAATTTGATCCCACGTTTTGATACCAAAGTTCTTTTTTTTTTGATAAACCCAGTTTTGACACCAAGGAGATTTTTGACTCTCAGACTTGTACCCCTAGACTGGTTTTATCCTTGCACATGTTTATAGGGTATTATGCACCCTGAGTAAATAAACACAGATATTTAGCTTTGTTGCCCATCTAGGAATTTTGGACCCACCCGCATGACCTGATCCAGCACAGAAAACACCCATCAAATGACAAACTCTCATGTATTAATTTCTGATTATGAAATATCACTATATTCCTATAAGCTTGATAAGTAAGTATCAAGGCAGACAAGAATGAGGGTAATTGTTTATTTATACCTTGCAAAACAAGTATTGATACATATTAAAAAATGTTTGGTACTTGGCAAAGACTCTATATATACAAGTGAGAAGTGTTTTGCACAACTTAGAAAATGCATACTTCAATTTAAGGATTATTTTACCAAACAATGTATGTTTAAACTGCTTTACATTTTGTTGCTACTCACCACCCCACCCCAATATCATTTAATAAGGAAAACCATGCACAGATACCATTGAAAATACAGAGGCCACCTCATTTATAGGCTGCCTTATATAATACATGTCATCTATTTCGCCTATGGTAGTCACTTCCTGATATAGGGCAATTTGTTTAGGAGTTCAAGTAACCATTCGTAGCAAAATACATAGAGTGAAGTAAATAAATGCTTGTGGTACAATTTTAAATTCCTGTGATAATCAAAATATAAACCAGCTAAAATCATTTCATATATAGGTAGAAGTGATCTATACTAGTGGAATACACAACAAATATTTAATATTGTCAAGGTCAACATGCCCCTTTTCCAATTTAAGTAAGACATTTATAATTTTTATTTTTAAAAAATTCAAAATAATGACAAAAAGTCTATGAGATCTCCAGCAATTAGACCTGACTATGTTGCAGTTTTCTAAAAAAAATTTTTTAGACCTGTGAAAATTCATATATCTATTTAAGCCTTGTAAAATAATGACTACGCTTTAATTCTTCTTTTTCAAATATGATGCATGCCAAAATATATCAAGATAATATTATGTATGCACTATCATTATAGACATAAAAACTTAAGAATGCAAGAATGTTTTATTTGCCCAGATTTTAGAATGACATGAAGGCTTGCAAGAAACAGACTGTTTATTTCATATTTGATATAACCTTTTGGGTACAAATTTTAATTGCCCTGTCTGATTTGCATTCAGTTTTGGGTGAATACTGTAAATGATTTCTTAAATAACACATGTTCTTGATGTAATGACAGTTTTAAAACTGTTTAGATTCTTTCAATAACTTTTATGTATTTCTTGAGCATGTTATTTTTATGTACAAAATATATATCACAAAAGGTGTGAATAACTTGACAGGTATGTGGGCTACATTACAGAAAACCTCTTTCACTATGCATGATATGTGTAACAACTGAATACGAATATCTAACTTGCACTTTGTACTGATAAAATCAAAACTGCATCCATGTATAACATAAATAAAACTTTGGTAGTTACTCTTACAATACAACATTTGCAGTCACTTCTATTTCCAAGGTGGACTTGTATAGATTGATATCTTATTTAAATGCATGATTGTTGTAAATGTTGAAATTTTCATGGTATCGCGATTTTAGCTTTCAAGCTTGTTGTACCACATACAAATGGGGATTTAGTATGCTTAATATTTGAAACCGATTCCAGGAGATCATAACAAATGTGGAGCCAGACCGGCTGAGGGAACTTTTCATACAGATGTTGCAGTTCCACCCAAGCCTGGTCTTTAATGTTTTGGAGCCAGGATCAAGGCAGTGTGGTGGTTATCACCGATCCCCCGACACAGTATTGCCATATTGGTGTGTGTGTGGAAAATGTAGTTAGATGCCCACAGACCTGGAAAAGATGTGTTGTGAGAGACAGCACTGTATATCACTTTTGCCGGTAATGAATATATAAACTTTTGTTGCTTAATGCATTATTCTTGATATGCTTAAGAGTTTATTTAACGTAGAATGTTTCATGAATTTTAGCGAGACTTCTTACAAAATGAGACTTGCTTGCATTATTTCTTTGCAATCACTGTGAATAAATTTTAAAATTGTCAGCCATCCAAAAACAAAAACAGATGCATACATAAGCAAGTGATATGGAGTTATATTTTTACAATTGATACTCAAGTAGATTCTATTCATAACCTGGTTTCAATGTGGGTACATCACTATGCTAAACAAATCTAAGCTGATGATGATAGAAAGATAAGATTATATCTTCATCTGCAATCAGCCATTCCTATTTGATCCCATTGCAGGTGCCTCTGACTTCTAGAAATGCTCCCCAAACACTGAATATCAGTTCTGGTTGCAATGGAACACTAAGCTCATATCAAAATGAAAACTCTGCAGTTTTTTATCCATATTTATTTTACATTGGAATTTTCTGATAAAAGATGAATAAACTTTGAATAAATGCATGTTCCTATTTTTTTTTTTAAATATATTTTTTTTTTACATTTTCAAAATAGCATATTACAAATTTGAATAATATTTCAGGATTTTCAAGTTCTAATCCTTGATGAGGCTGTACTTGCCTTGGCCAGGATGTACAGACGGGATGGTCTTGTACTTGACGATGAAGTTGACTTGATGAACGTGAACAGGCATGCTGTCTATAGGCAGTTCATACTATGGAAGACTGGGATCTGGACAGAGACGTGTCATTCCTTCTTGCTGTGTCTGGCGGATATGTGACAAATATCCATATGCTTTTGGACAATACACTGGTTTCATCCCCTCCAGGCTTGCCTGAACTTTGTTAAAATACTTCTTACAGGCACAAATTTATATATAAATGAATACATTTGACTTCATTCTTTGTTTTGTTGTAACTGCACATAATATCCCATCAAACAATAATGCTTCCATTCAGGTATTTTTAAACACCAGCATATTCTGCCTATAAACAATGTGGGTAAGGTAATATAGAAAGAAGATAAAAGTTTTCAGCACTTGCAGATACTTTATACATTGTTTTCAACTACTGATATTTACATTACTGTATATAAAGTGTAATCTGCCTTAGCAGACACATCTATATATCAGGCACCTTTCATATATTACATAGCTAGAATCGAGAGATCTTCTCCTTCACCAAAACTTGAGTTGGTGGTGGTTCTTGAGGTGCCAGGTTTCTGCTAATTCTCCTGGGATCATCTTCCTTAAGTTCTTTTCTCCTCCTCATACCCTGCTTGTCCTCAAGTCGACAGATGAGGGCTTTCTGAATAAGCTCCCTGATGTGGGGATATGTTTTCTTTTCTTTGCAAGGGTAGACGAACCATCTGCCACTTTTTTTGGTTGTAACAGCGATGATACCTGTTTTAAAGAAAATTTTATTATCTTAACCTGTGTGACAATCATCCCCATATGTTAACCTATATTGAGTTTTCACACAATATTTGAACCTCATGACCAATTCTTAAGGAGGAGTTGTCGAGGGATTGTTTTTGTTCTTATTTGTTCTATCTCCAAAGTGCTACTTGAGACAGGTTGCATTTTTAACCATTTCTTCAGAAGGCAACATATTTTCATGAGCAGGTATTAATTAGTAATCATCATGATGACAGCATTGTCCACAAACCTCCTGAGGAAATTCCATGAATCCCATATATATCCTTAATAAAGTGGGTCAGTCCTCTGGGAAAGTGCTATATATATCATTGGATTTAATTATTAGACTTGTATTGCTCAAATCAAAATTAATATCCACTAGAATGATAACAACACTAATTACAAGATCTGCACACATGAAAATATTAAGATTCCTTACCAGAAATGTAAAACAATGTGTGCCAGTTGTACAAAATGACTGTACCTAATGCAAAGTTTTTATGACTTGCAAATGTAAATAATATTCCAATGCATTGATGTCCAAGCTGGGATCATAATGTACAATCAATATGTAAAATTATTTCTAATAACCTGTATCTAAACAAACTTACACTATCTCCCCTTCTTTGTTTCTCATTACATCCCTGCCACTAATGATATTGTGATCCAAAGCAGCTAGCTCATTCCGAATCCTGTACACAGGAGGGGTGTATGAAAATCTCTTGGCACAGTACATCAGGGTATGCTAATGAAAAACTTCGAGCTCAGCAATGATTCTGCAATTATCAAAAAAATGTATCTTGTAATGTGTCACTTGCAATCTGCTAACAATTATTAAGTACTAATTAATGTTGGTAAATTTTGCATATATAAAATCTTTACTGCAGTGTTTATACAGAGTGTCATGGAATTGTTTATACCTGATGTGCATGTATTATACCTGAACTTGCAAATGACTTGAGAATGACAGTCACTGTATATGTATCTTGTACACACATCGTATGAATACTAACGTATTTAGATATTCAGATGGTAAATATATATAGTAAATTAGTCTAAAGTTGAGAATAATAACATTTAAAGCAGTCTTAACATATAATTGTTGCAATCCTGAAATTCAAATAAAAGTCCACTCTATTTAGGAACCTTTGGTCCAAGAGTACCTGTGCCAAGGTTTTCCGGACTTTGTCATCCTTCATGGGATCAACGTTTTGTCATCTTTTCATTCTCTGACAAAGGTTCATGTAGACATTTATTAATGCCTTGGCCATGTGAGAGGATCCACTCATGTTTATTGGTGATAAGATGAAGGACGCTCCTCCAGATACTCTGAAAGAATGACACAATCAATATTTAAATCACCTAAAACTTGTCTCTTTTGTCATGGTGACCCAAAATTGAGAGATTATAATACAGCTGGATTTATCTAATTAAGGGAAAGCTATGTTCTAGATTTGGCTAATGGTTCATGTAGCAGGATTGCAGTTTTGCTCTTATGAATGTTCCTTCAATATTCTACATTATTATATGCTCATTTTTCTCCGTTGACTTTGCATTGTCAGAATCGTTCAATACTTTACAATACTGAACTCGTGCGCAACTTCATATTGATCTCAGAAAGGAACTACTTTCTATTGTAAACAAACAATGGGCGCAGACGCCAGCACTTTTGCTTTGCAAACATATCATGTACACTCGTTTAGTAGGCAGTTTACGTTTTGGCTGATTAAATTTGTTTCTGAATGAACTAAAGCTGATGTTTCATGGACTACCACATAGCAGCTGCTTTGCCACATTCCGAGTTAACTTTTGATACAATTGTTTGTTTTATATGCCAGATTTCATAAAATTGATGGGTTCCACAAATAACATGCAAGTGACAAGGCATAAACTGTCTTTCGAAAGTTATGTCTAGGACGCGACTCAGTTGAAATTTATCTGGGCGGAGTTATGTGCACATTAATAATGTTGTTGTGTAATGATGAATCTGCTGTTAGGTTTTTAGTTTGGAATACGGCATACATTCAGTTACTTTGTTTCTTGTAGTGTATTTTTGTTTATATAATCAAGCCTTATGTAGAATAAGAAAATGAGCATATAATAAAAAGGTTACTGCATTTATATGGGAAAATATGAACTTGTTTGTCGGATGGATATACTGCACTCCCATGGTCGTGCAGTGTCCATCCGAAAAACTTGTTCATATTTTCCCATACAAATGCAGTAACTTATAATTAGTCTGACATTTCAAGTAAATTACTTTCAATAGACCATACCTACACGATTTGGTGATGTATATACATGGATAAAATATATACTAAAATAAATCAGAAGATAAGGATTATGCACTGTAACTTTGATTTCATAAATAAATATACAGTTGCAAACGTTTACAAATACCTGTTCAAAAATACAAGGACAGAAATCTCACCAAAAATTGTTCATAGCTGCTAGCAGTCTTGCATGAAAACCATGATTCATGATGTCGTTGGACCACTGTAATAAAGCCGCATTTTCCTTTTGTGTGGCAACCTTGAAAAGAAGGTAGATAACATAAAGTTAATAGTGCAAGAAGAGCAATCATCAAAACAGAAAGTTTTCCAATACCAAAAGTTGTATAACATGAACGAATGAAAACCAACTAGTTTTGTACAATTCAAAAAATCATTTAATTCTCTTTAATACAAAATGAACATTAAAAAAGAACTTAACAGTATTGTGAATTAAATCACAAAATGTCCAATAAGTTCCATCACTAGTCCTAATGAATAAAATTCTAATTAAATTCCAGTGGTGTTAAAATAAATTCACCTCTGAATGTATTGATGTGTTTTTAGTCGCCTGTGATATGGAGATGTGCCAACAGTCTTGATGAATTACAATAATATAATCTAGGATTTTATCTGACTAGAGTATAATTCAAATAATATAATCCAGGGCGTCCTTATCTGAATTCACAATACTTCCAAGTTAATGTTCAAGTGCAAGAATATTATAGATGAATACTTTGATATATCTAATGAATAGATAAATCAACCCAAATCAAGTACTGAGCACAACAATAAGACTGAAATATGCAAGAATGGATAAATTCTCAAGTAAACAAGATCAAATGAATAGGGCACAAAAACAAATCTAGGGTGAGGGGCACAAATTTATTTCTAGAACAATCTAAGTTGTCAATAAGATAAAATATGTTACTAAAATAAAGAAACATCTGTGACACATCAGGTACATGGGAAAATACCAATGTCCTAGACTGCTGAGTAATAGGTGGAGTAGACAGGATTCTTACCTTCATTTTTTTTTTTCCAAGGCATTTGCATCATGCCATATATCATGAGAGTCTTTGATGGTGGGATAGGACATTTCTGAAATTAATAAAATGAACACAATAAGAAAATGCAGTGCCTAAGGAGGAAAAAACTAAAATCCAGTAATATAATCATCGCAAACAAATTTTGCAATTGTTTACGAATGCACATAAAAGAATATAATAAAAAATAATTCACAAGTCAATACAATGAGAAGTTTATGTAAGTGTATGGATGTATAACTTATGCTATAATGTGGACTGAAAAGTATGGTGATATTTGCAAACAAAACAAAATAACTCACTCATAACTGATTCGATTCCAACATGAGTGTCTGTCACCACCTCCTTGATTTTTATTCCTCTCTCATTCAGTTTTTGTCCAGTGTGTGAATAGTCAATATTTGTTTGCTGATATCCTCAATTAGCTGTGTAGGAACAATACTGGGCTGAATAGCCTGGAGAGTCATTGCGCCCATCACCTTAAGAAAATAAATGGAAAAGAATAGCTGAAGAAAAGATAAAATTAAAAGTCATCTTTCCAACGTTATTTAAAAGACCAAATATGATTTAATTTGAAATTGTATGGATTTCAAACAGATCTTCAAAAATTGGGGTTCAGTGGCTCACTGTGTTGACTGATCCAATTATGATCCATTCTGTGATAACTAACTTAAAATGTTTGGTAGCCTGATGATGTTCATCTACCGCAATACCAACATCCAGTTACAGTTGGTTATTTTGATTCTGTGATTTGCCCAACTGGTTTTTATTCTCCATAGGTTATGGATCTTACCGATGACTGTAGTCAACATTGGGTTTCTGTCCATAGAGTATAAATATAATTTAGCAATGCAATTTATGAAATGCTACTTAGTGAGATTTATACATCAAAATTATGTCAGTGCTGTTCCATTAAAACATACATGGTACCCAGGAAAGGCACTTTTAAAGTGGAGTACTCACCCATAGATGCCAGTTAGAAATTTCTTATCATTTTAAAATGAACTCTGTGAAATCAAAGTATACGATAAAACATACTTAGAAAATACATTTAAAGTTAAATTTCACTGGTGAAATATGAATATCTCTCTCTCTCTCTCTCTCTCTCAAAACACACAAATTATTTAATATGACTGTGACAGACTAATTCCTTCCAAAATTTTAGATGGAAAAATTATTGGCCTCTGAAATAAAAATGTATAGTCTGTGATGTCCAGCTTAAGTAATATTCAGCTGATGACTTGCTCACTTTCAAGTATATTTGTTAAGGGCCAGGTATTATTTTTTTCTTTTTTGCTTTCAGTTTCTTGTCAAGGGTTTTCTTTTGGTATTTTTATAGCACTGTCAACGCTTTATTGGCTCGATGCTTCTGAGGAAATCCAAGCTCTTCCCAAGGAGACACCAAGGCAGCTGACACACTCTCACTGGGGGTGGGGTGGTATTAAACCTGCAACCTTTTAATATGTATAAAATTTACTGTCATTTTTTAAGGACTTAGTTATTAACCTAAAAAATAATTACAACTTTACACCGTATCCTAAGTAATAAAAGTGAATACAATAATTTAATTTCTAGGTGTAACGAACTATTCATTATGAGAATATAACATATATGAACAAGGATATAACATTCAGACAATGAAACATAACACGATGACAGTTATTTAATTATGTTCACTGCAATAGATTACTGAATTTGAAGAAGCTAATACAAACGTATATTAATCACATCTATTTTGGGAATATTACAAAGCAAATCAAGTCCTTGTGCAAGCATTGTACTAATAAAACAGTGCGCTTTCAACCATACAGCAGTAAAAAGATATTGAAAAATGGAGAACACTTATACATAGACATCACGGGAACTTGATTCTGGGGAAACTAATTATGTATCACAATATAACACAGGTATTAGCCTACCTGTCCAACAAGAACTTTGCCATTTCAATGTCTGATGCCAGTCCTACCTCTTCCATCAATGCTCTCCATCGAACAAACTGGTCCCCAAGACGAATCCTTGATAAGTCCCATTCGGTTTCTCTGACAGTTTTTCGACGTTTCTTCTCGGAAAGCGACAAGCGCGGGCGTCCTTCACGTTTTTGACTCTCTCGTGTGTCCGCCATGTTTGTATATAGCATATATTTAAATTACAACCACGTGACTCATAACCCGCCCACTGGACGAAGATGACGTATACGTTTTTGTGGTCACGTGAGGCTTCCGTAACACTTCGTGACCTACAAGTTTCAATTAAAGCGGGCCCCCACTAAAACTCATTTTCTATTGTTTATTTATCAAATACCTAATTGAAACTTCACAAACTCTAGGTTTTTGTGAATTATTTAAGCTTATAAGTCGACACATTTCATTAGTTACATGATCTGTAACATTCACAAAATTATAGACACTCTGCACTATTGTGCCTTTAAAGGCACAATAATACAGCTGAGGGTGAATTTGCTTACAAAAATGTTCGGAAATTTATGTATATCAACTGATTAAATACTATTTAAAAGGCAATTCTAGGGTAATATCAGGTACGTAGATGTTCTTTTTATCAAATACGAGCTCTCTGAAATCTTCGTACGTCGCGTAACGAATATATCGTCTCCATATTGAAATCGCGCTCGGCGGTGATCGGCAGATCCCAAACGAATAAAACACATCATTCCGGTGACCGAAATTTGCATAATTATATGCAAAATTCTGTACACTGATGTTGATGACGTAAAACACAACCACGCTATCAGAAGCCTCAAAATGTCAACAACAGTGAGTACGATCTTCTTTAGATCTCGTTCTTTTCTCCTTATCATTTCCTTTCTACTTTTAGTTTTGAGAGGAAACGTTGTAATTTATTTAAAACTACTCTTATGATTCCATTTAAATAGTTTTTTGTGTTACGAGAATGATTTAAATCGACGTGATTTGTACAGTATTGCAAAATACTCGATTTAGCACTCACTCACTTACCTCACCCTCTCCCCCATATTTTATAAACGAAAAGCATCTAGGAAATTTAAAAATGCTAAAAAGTTAGTAATTTCATTATTCAATTTATAAATTCTAACCAGATTTTTACCAGTGGACCCTAACACTCATCTTTCTGGCGTTTCAAACAAAGAAACGAATTCGTGGTATGCTTCTCCAAGATAGTACTATACATAAATAAGGTTATAAATAAGTTTTATTAAAATTTGCGACTGGAGTATGAAATCCGGGACAGATCATAAAAAATTACACACGCACAAACGTACAGTCACTTTGTCACTTGAAGTTTGACGACCGTTTTCAGTGTTTCCCTTTACCTTCATTAGCGCTTCAGAGACCCTTAAATTTTTAATTTGATCCCACGTTTTGATTCCAAAGTTCTTTCTTTGATAAACCCAGTTTTGACACCAAGGAGATTTTTGACTCTCAGACTTGTACCCCTAGGTGATAGACTGGTTTTATCCTTGCGCATGTTTATAGGGTATTATGCACCCTGAGTAAATATAGCTTTGTTGCCCATCTAGGAATTTTGGACCCCCCCCCCATGACCTGATCCAGCACAGAAAACACCCATCAAATCACAAACTCTCATGTATTAATTTCTGATTATGAAATAGCACTATATTCCTATAAGTTTGATAAGTAAGTATCAATATATTAGTATCAATATATTAGTTGTATAATTATGAAATAATTTTACATATCAATATTCATTATAGAGACAACTGGACTAAGGTAGTAATTATAATATGTAATACAGAACATACCCACCAAATGATAAACTCAAAAGTAGAAATTTTGTTATTACCTAGACTGAAATCAGCTCACTTTCAAGCTCAAGTCCGGAGTGACCTTTAAGAGGGAAAGGAAGGATGAGGCGTGGAGCAAGAACCAGAGGGGGAAGAGGGAGAAGACATGCAGTGCAGCCTGAAAACACAGCTAAACAAGCTCTACACATAGTTCAGACAAGGCAGACAAGAATGAGGGTAATTGTTTATTTACACCTTGCAAAACAAGTATTGATACATATTGAAAAATGTTTGGTACTTGGCAAAGACTCTAATATATACAAGTGAGAAGTGTTTTGCACAACTTAGAAAATGCATACTTCAATTTAAGGATTATTTTACCAAACAATGTATGTTTAAACTGCTTTACATTTTGTTGCTACTCACCACCCAACCCCAATATCATTTGATAAGGAAAACCATGCACAGATACCATTGAAAATACAGAGGCCACCTCATTTATAGGCTGCCTTATATAATACATGTCATCTATTTCGCCTATGGTAGTCACTTCCTGATATAGGGCTATTTGTTTAGGAGTTCAAGTAACCATTCGTAGCAAAATAACATAGAGTGAAGTAAATAAATGCTTGTGGTACAATTTTAAATTCCTGTGATGATCAAAATATAAACCAGCTGAAATCATTTCATATATAGGTAGAAATGATCTTTACTAGTGGAATACACAACAAATATTTGATATTGTCAAGGTCAACATGCCCCTTTTCCAATTTAAGTAAGACATTTATAATTTTTATTTTTAAAAAATTCAAAATAATGACAAAAAGTCTATGTGATCTTCAGCGATTAGACCTGACTATGTTGCAGTATTCTAAAAGAAAACTTTTAGACCTGTGAAAATTCATATATCTATTTAAGCCTTGTAAAATAATGACTACGCTTTAATTCTTCTGTTTTAAATATGATGCATGCCAAAATATATCAAGATAATATTATGTATGCACTATCATTATAGACATAAAAACTTAAGAATGCAAGAATGTTTTATTTGCCCAGATTTTAGAATGACATGAAGGCTTGCAAGAAATAGACTTTTTATTTCATATTTGATATAACCTTTTGGGTACAAATTTTAATTGCCCTGTCTGATTTGCATTCAGTTTTGGGTGAATGCTGTAAATTATTTCTTAAATAACACATTTTCTTGATGTAATGACAGTTTTAAAACTGTTTAGATTCTTTCAATAACTTTTGTGTATTTCTTGAGCATGTTATTTTTATGTACAAAATATATATCACAAAAGGTGTGAATAACTTGACGGTATGTGGGCTACATTACAGAAAACCTCTTTCACTATACATGACATGTGTAACAACTGAATACGAATATCTAACTTGCACTTTGTACTGATAAAATCAAAACTGCATCCATGTATAACATAAATAAAACTTTGGTAGTTACTCTTACAATACAACATTTGCAGTCACTTCTGTTTCCAAGGTGGATTTCCATAGATTGATACCTTATTTAAATGCATGATTGTTGTAAATGTTGAAATTTTCATGGTATCGCGATTTTAGCTTTCAAGCTTGTTGTACCACATACAAATGGGGATTTAGTATGCTTAATATTTGAAACCGATTCCAGGAGATTATAACAAATGTGGAGCCAGACCGGCTGAGGGAACTTTTCATACAGATGTTGCAGTTCCACCCAAGCCTGGTCTTTAATGTTTTGGAGCCAGGATCAAGGCAGTGTGGTGGTTATCACCCATTCCCCGACACAGGATTGCCATATTGGTGTGTGTGTGGAAAATGTAGTTAGATGCCCACAGACCTGGAAAAGATGTATTGTGAGAGACAGCACTGTATATCACTTTTGCCGGTAATGAATATATAAACTTTTGTTGCTTAATGCATTATTCTTGCTTAAGAGTTTATTTAACGTAGAATGTTTCATGAATTTTAGCGAGACTACTTACAAAATGAGACTTGCTTGCATTATTTCTTTGCAATCACTGTGAATAAATGTTAAAATTGTCAGCCATCCAAAAACAAAAACAGATGCATACATAAGCAAATGATATGGAGTTATATTTTTTACAATTGATACTCAAGTAGATTCTATTCATTACATGGTTTCAATGTGGGTACCTCACTATGCTAAACAAATCTAAGCTGATGATGATAGAAAGATAAGATTATATCTTCATCTGCAATCAGCCATTCCTATTTGATCCCAATGCAGGTGTCTCTGACTTCTAGAAATGCTCCCCAAACACTGAATATCAGTTCTGGTTGCGATGGAACACTAAGCTCATATCAAAATGAAAACTCTGCAGTTTTTTATCCATATTTATTTTACATTGGAATTTTCTGATAACAGATGAATAAACTTTGAATAAGTGCATGTTCCTATTATTTTTTTACATTTTCAAAATAGCATATTACAAATTGGAATAATATTTCAGGATTTTCAAGTTCTAATCCTTGATGAGGCTGTACTTGCCTTGGCCAGGATGTACAGACGGGATGGTCTTGTACTTGACGATGAAGTTGACTTGATGAGCGCGAACAGGCATGCAAAGAAAAGAAAACATATCCCCACATCAGGGAGCTTATTCAGAAAGCCCTCATCTGTCGACTTGAGGTATGAGGAGGAGAAGAGAACTTAAGGAAGATGATCCTAGGAGAATTAGCAGAAACCTGGTACCTCAAAAAACCACCACCAACTCAAGGTTTGGTGAAGGTGAAGATCTCTCGATTTTAGCTATGTAATATATGAAAGGTGCCTGATATATGGATGTGTCTGCTAAGGTAGATTACACTTTATATACAGTAATGTAAATATCAGTAGTTGAAAACAATGTATAATGTATCTGCAAGTGCTGAAAACTTTTATATTGATTATATATGACCTTACCCACATTGTTTATATGCAGAATAGGCTGGTGTTTAAAAATACCTGAATGGAAGCATTATTGTTTGATGGGATATTATGTGCAGTTACAACAAAACAAAGAATGAAGTCAAATGTATTCATTTATATATAAATTTGTACCTGTAAGAAGTGTTTTAACAAAGTTCAGGCAAGCCTGGAGGGGATGAAACCAGTGTATTGTCCAAAAGCATATGGATATTTGTCACATATCCGCCAGACACAGCAAGAAGGAATGACACGTCTCTGTCCAGATCCCACTCTTCCATAGTATGAACTGACAGTTTTTCGACGTTTCTTCTCGGAAAGCGACAAGCGCGGGCGTCCTTTACGTTTTGACTCTCTCGTGTGTCCGCCATGTTTGTTTATACCAGATATTTAAATTACAACCACGTGACTCATAACCCGTCCACTGGACGAAGATGACGTATACGTTTTTGTGGTCACGTGAGGCTTCCGTAACAGTTCGTGACCTACAAATTTCAATTAAAGCTGGCCCCCACAAAAATTCATTTTATATCGTTTATTTATCAAATACCTAATTGAAACTTCACAAACTCTAGGTTTTTGTGAATTATTTAAGCTTATTAGTCGACACATTTCATTAGTTACATGATCTGTAACATTCACAAAATTATAGACACTCTGCACTATTGAGCCTTTAATATTGGTGTTTAGGTGTTGAATTAATTTATCATCATTATTATATATAATATTTGACTTAAAAACTTCAGTTTGGTTCACGTATAATTTGATATTTATTATCATATCTTGATTGGTATAATTTCATTAGTATTAGGTTAGAACAATTTCAATAGTATTAGGTTAGTATAATTTCAGTAGTAGTAGGTTAGTATAATTTCAATAGTATTATGTTAGCATAATTTCAATAGTACTAGGTTACCATAATTTCCATAGTATTAGGTTATCATAATTTCAATAGTATTAGTTTAGCATAATTTCTAAATAACCTATGACAGCCATAGCTATACTGCTTTTGTGTGAGAGACTCAGTTTTAGTAAATGTTGTATTTGTGCATTTCACGAAGCATTTGATTTCTTATTATTGGTTTCATAATTTGTTACAATTTGAATACTGGTTTTATTGCTTTTGGTTCAATTATTTTTGTTTTGCATCTAGCGTCTCTGTTGATATTGAAGTCAGGGGTGGTCAGAAGGCGAAATCGCTATGGTTTCCTCATGAGAATTCCAATAACATGGTGCGTGCGCAGACGATGGTGATGCTATTCAATCGATTTACACTTGTCATTTACTGGAGGCGAGAGAACTGACAGCTAGCGGTACCGACAACTGACAGGAAATTACGGTGTTACGCGACACCGGGTGTAAGAGACTCGTGGTAAAGCGGAGCCTCGTTAATGATGACAAAATACCTGGTTGGAAATCCCCGTGTATATCGTTATACCAAAGAATTAATCGCGTACCCGTCGCGAGGATAGAATTCCTGACCGGAACCATCGAAGTGTTTTTGTATGGACAATCCAGTCGAAGGCTCTTGACTCCCAACCCTGTCATATATTTTGGTGTCTCATTATACAAGCGGTGGAAACTAGGACTCATGCGCGAAATGGAAACAGCCTTTGCGTAAGTTGAAGGTTTCAGAAATCGTGGCTGATAACTCGTGGGATGAATTGTTGCGCGAGCAAGAGCAAGACTTGTCCGTGAGCGCGACCGTGGAGAAAATCATATCCGTTACCATGATAAATTGATCGGAGATCCTCTAAATTCTTGCTCAGGGAAGGATTAATGTATAGGGAATTCACCAAGTAGGATGGTAGGAAGTTCTTCTAGCTTGTTGTCCTTATGAAATTCAGGACGCATGTACTCAGAGTAGCGTACGAGTTCAGCATTCCATGCCACTTAGGTATGAAAGAAAAATTATCGATGGGGTGTTACCCGAATGT
The DNA here is from genome assembly GCA_028554795.2 of Sinohyriopsis cumingii. NCBI lineage: Eukaryota > Metazoa > Mollusca > Bivalvia > Unionida > Unionidae > Sinohyriopsis > Sinohyriopsis cumingii. Next base: position 87,196,140 of record CM068829.1, on the reverse strand, counting down.
TACTGTCATAGCTTCGATAACGACGTAGCACAATTCTGTCGATCGTACGACGTGTGTCCGAAGACCGTCTCTAATGAAAGGACAACTAGAATAATATTTGTTCAAATGCCATTAATAGACACCCCATTTAAACGGGTGACCGTTGATACTGCGAAAACTATATCCCCATTTGCTGATCGGAAAACCGATACGTCCCAACCCTAGTAGATACCCTGAAACCAAAGCTTTACCATCATTCGAAACCGAACGGATTGTGAGGCTGAATTTACAACGGACCGTAAGGCAGAAACTAGTAGATTGTTGTCAAGTTAGCAGTTACGTACAACACCATGTCACCCAATGTGTAATGGATTGATAAAAAAATTTAAAAGAACATTAAAAAAACTTACGTCGTTTGTGTGCGGAGAGATCGCGCGATTGGGACAGATATTCTTCAAACTATTTTATTCGCGTATCGGGAGGTTCCGCACGAAAGTTTGGATTTTCGCCTTTCGAATCGTTTAGGTGGCTCTCACCAGTTTCGTAGTTTGCATAAAGGTTAAAATTTTAACGAAAATGATTTCCCCCGGGTTTATTCACTGTTATACTGGCTATTTAAAAAAGTCCTTGTATATCTTAGGTATCGTTCAAAGAACCTTGAATTCCCTTATTTTGTGGTATGATTGATGAGTGTAACATGTGTTATAAAGTATACATCTTGGCCTTACTTCAAAATGTGCAACTCTCAGAAAACTGCTAGCTTCGATTGGTCATTTTCACTTCCTGGACTTGAGAGTCAAATTTTAAAAATGAGCCGATTTTAAATAGATTGTATATATAATTCATTTATTGCACTTTCAGGAGCTGGTGTTGTCTAGTCTTGCAAACTAATTTCACTTTAGACTAATTCAGACATTGTGCACAAGTGACTAGTCATTTTAATTAGCTGTGTGCTTAGATCATTTACAATTTCCATAAGTACACTATCCAATGAAATTTCGGCCACAGTATATGAAAGTAGCATAGGAGTATACCAACATTCTTTCCATAGTGCATGTTGCAATGTAAACAACTTCATCTTTAACTAATCACTCTCTCATATTTTCATAACATCTGTAGAGCGCTCCCTTATACGGTAGTACAAATCGTGATCTTATGCAGATTCGGCGCGAACTATAGTCATGTGAGGTCTCAGACGAGGAATTTAAGACTTCCTACCAATATGTGGTCGACTTTCGAGAAAGATTAGAGAACACGTGTCGGATGACACACGAGGAGCTCGCGAAGTCAGGTTATAAGTACACGAGGTATTACAACCGCGGAATACAAAGTAGGAAATTTTTGACGTGGGTTATCAAGTGTTGGTGCTTATCCATACTAATAAAAAAAATTATTGGTCCAATGGAAAGGACTTTAAACAGATTAAGGGCGAAATGGACTTCAGGATCAATATAGAAAATAGGCTGAACCTATTTCATACGTGGAAAGGCCTGATTAAACAGTTTAAAAGGGGTCTTAAAAGTAGTATGTACTGCGGTCATATAAGACGAGTCGAGTGATGAGCTGCAACTGGACATAGAACACAATTAATTTTACTATATGTTCTCTACATTTGTTTCTCAGTACTGACCTTTCCACTGTGTGACAATCAATACAAATCATATGTTAATCTAATAAAATACATTCAAAGATGACTTCACCTTGAAGTTCTCGTCAAAGGTTGACCTGTTCTTTTTTGAGATGCTGGACTGTCAACAGAGCAACATGTAAACAGAACACAGATTTCACTTCCGGATCATCACCAAGGCCTTATTACTCACTGTGCACTGTCGCCGAAATACACACAGACAACAACACCCTGAGCTCATATTCTCAAGAATAAACAATAACCTTTAAATCCCTACCAAAAAAGCATAAATAAATCTCTTCTATCACCACCAAACTGAGAGAGGGAAAAATGTTCTAAAAATAGACTAGAACTATATTCGTTAGTACTGAACTGGAAGTATTAATTGTGACCCGATTCCTGACAGGGTTAGACAATTTCACCTCCATGGACAAAACTTCCACCCTTGTTCAAATCAATGTCTCTTAAATACTGCTGCAACGTTTTAAGGAATTTCATCCATGAATAGGACAGATACAGGCTTTTGGCTGACACCACTGTAACACAAGCACAAGCCAATTCCAAATGGCCGAATTTCAAAGATGCACAAAACTTAAAGTTTAATTGTGATTTTGCTAATCAAGATAAACACTTCAAATAAACTGTAATTAGTTTCTGTTTCTAACACCAATCTGGAAATTACTAGAAAATAAACTTGACTGTTTAACTTTCTTAGAAAATTCAATTTTAAAAAATGATACATATTTTTAGAGGAAAATTTAAATTTAACTTCAATTTTAATGAAAATTTCAAAGATGAAGTTGACAAATTTTGTTCTATATCAAAGTCTCTCCATTCCTTTCTCATAAACATCAATGGTTTTCCTTATCAGATGTGAAGCAATTAAACCAGAGCTTGTCAATGAAAGGTAACACCTGAAATCTGGTAGCATCTAAATACGCAACCTAGGTCTAACCAAGTACATGACATTATTTCCACCCATGAAGGGGAGGAGTCTTCATATGTTAGGCTTCCAGTAGTATTGAAGAGTTGGTGAAGTTCTCTGAAACCAAGCTAGCATCCCTTCTCCTAGTTATATAAGTGAGAGAGAGAGGATAATTTTTGTATTTTACATGAAGTTATTGTAACTGAAACCATGAAAGGATACAAGAAGAGGAAAACAACTTGTTTTAAACATGGATATATTCCACATAACAAAGGAGTCACATATCTGACTGATGATACTCTACCAAGTTCCAGTGCTGCATCTGTTCCAGTAACCAGACGAATGCAGACATGTTCTCTCTCATAGCAATGACAAAGCCGACAAATGGGAGTCTCAATTCAGTTCAGGCACCTAACTGTAATGACACCCCTGGGTCTGCAAAAATTCTATGACCATCACCCAAAGCAAACCTGAACCTGAAAGAGACAAATTTGAATAAGCACGATGGGACACGTATGATCTGTATGAAAAAAAATGTTGAAATGTGGAATGATATCATTCATCGCCATGGGAATCAAGTCAACATATGTGGCAGACCAGAGTTCCAAATTGCTAATGAAATAAAATGGAGACTTGCTTGGAAGCATACTATGATGTATACAAAATGCAGCTTTAAGTCACACGAGTATACGTTGTATGAGGAGATAAAAACAAATAAACCTGGGCCAAATCCTGCTGCTGTAAATATGATGTTTCAAGCTGGACTACAAGATACACCAATGGGCAACAACAGGGCCAGATACTTGCTTGCAGCTGCTGACATTCCGCCACCTAGCAGAACATCTATGCAAAGGGCCTCCAACCTTGTAGGCAATGCAACTGTGGAGCTCAATGAAATGGACATGACAGACAAGCTGAAACTAGTCAGACAAGTTAATCTTATGCGTGGTGTTCAGCATCCTAAGCAAATAAATGTTGCTTTTGATGCAAGATACAATGCCATTAGCTTTGGACATGAAAATAAACCTGGTCAAAGTTCATCACAAGCTGTTGGAATTGCCTGGGAAACTGTTACATAGAAGCAATACATTGTGGGGACTACAGTAGAAAACAAGCTGTGTTGGACTGGAGCATGGCTGAAGGTTAAAGGTTTTAATGTGCAATGTCCAGGAGGCCATGTTGACTGCACAGCAAATCTGTCACCAGTTGCACCACGTTCAGAGTATGAAATGGCAAGAAAAATGGGAAACAAGTTTGTGCTGCAAGAGATTCTCATTAGACATGGAACAACAGATGGAGATGCACAGGCTGATGCTGGCTTCCAAAATGCTTACACCATTCTGCATCCAATGTGGAAAGTAGAAAGACTGTTGGATCCCATCCATTTGGGTCGTTTATAGTTCAAACGGTGTAATTCTGCAATATTTCGTGAAAACATGTTTCCAGGAATAAGAACAAGAGAAAGAAAAAGGCTCAACCAGAAAATTGTCAGCCAAGACATTAAAGCACGTTACTGTTAAATCTTCAAGCAAATGATGGAGGACAATAGTGGTGATGTTACAAAAATTAAATGTCAACTTCCTCAAGTACTGGATGTTATTCAGGGGACTGCTCAAAATGCCGGCATTATTCAAAGGTCTGTTGGGGAGGAAGTACTTTCAGCTGGTGGATGCGATTAGCATACCTGGGCCCTCATCAAGTGACTCATCTCAACATGACAGAAAATGATAAGAATATCCTGCTAGAAGTTCTGAAAATGAAACTCTCTTGTGATGTTGTAAAAAGACTTCGACTGAACACAAACACAGAAATGTGAGGCGGTGAACGGATCAATCAGTGTTTCATTACCTAAAAATGTGAACTATTCCATAAACTTTGAGGCAAGAGTGCATTCAACAATACACAGACTCAATAACATCCTAGGATCATTCACTGAAAATAAAAGTGACACACTTGGGAGGCAAACTTTCAAGAAGAACTCTGAGATCACTGGAGACAATGGGTGAAGACTGCACTTACCATCAGTTGTATCTAAAGCATCCACAAACCAGGAAACGTATTCTAGCAAGACGAGGAAATATGATACAGGCCCAGCTGAGGTAGAGGACACAGCAAGGCAATAGGAAGTCTGACTACTGCAAAGGACTGCTAGACACCAAGGGCGATCAGTCCTATGTAAAGGTTTAGCAGGAGCCAATGGACACTGCAGACAGAAATAGTTATCTTAATTTCATATGCAAAATGAAAGTGCTCAAAGACACCATGAAGAACACATTGTACAGAAGGGAAAACTGTAGTGGGGAAATCCGTAGGTAACACAGCGCATGTTATGTGCAGTTGTGTTACTTATTACCACCTGATGTGACCTATGGAGAGGTCGAAACAGTTTTCTCTGAAAATGAAGACACAATAAAAGAAATTAAAAAGCAAAATAAATAAAGATTACAAAATTCAAAATTAAAATAACATGGCATGACAAGACATGACTTACTAGATTAGCTGAATGAATGAGTGAATGAATGAATAAATGAATGAATGAATGAATGAATGAATGAATGAATGAATGAATGAAATGAAGGAAGAAAGGAAGGAATGTATTTAAGAAAGCACTGTCATACCAGCATGGTCTACTACACTCTCAACACATCCATCCACCCATTCATCCTTCCTTCCATGCCAGACATAAATTGATGTGGATGTGGTTGGGTGTAAAGGATATATCATGATACCTGAATTTACTCCATATTACAATTTCAACTTTATAATGCAGTCTGGATAGTCACCATGGCCAATGCAAATACCATAGCCTTTGCAATACTGCCTATTATTGTTAACGGAATGACGCTCTTGAATCAGATGATTTACATTCACACAAACTATTATGGCATAAATGGGATGCATCTAGCTCCTTTGGTATAGTCAGATTTCTCAACTTCACTATCAGTGCCAGTCTGTGAACATGTTTTTTCTTCCATGTGTTTGTCACGGGACAATAGGCCATATAATCCATTGACTGTTACATTTCCTGTCTATATTTTACAAACACTTTTATATGCTATTACAGAATTTAATGAGATTTTCGCTGACAGGCTTTGAAAAAAGTCCTCTATTGCAACATCTATATGGTGTAGGAATACATTGCTGCTAATAATAATGAGTGTCATCTCCAACAGAAACCATTTCTGTGAATTTATAGGGAAAAAATATTTTTAAATTTGTTAATTTTTGTAATTAATTTAAAGAAATTTAATTAATAATTTTAAATTTTAATTACATTTTCTGATTGCTACAGTCAATATACACATGGTGTTAAAATCTCATGTGTCTATCAGTAATAACAAAAAATTTATAGCAATTTAAAGTTGAATCAATGCTGCCGTGACAGGACATAGAACACAATTAATTTTACTATTTGTTCTCTACATTTGTTTCTCAGTACTGACCTTTCCATTATGTGACAATCAATACAAGTCATATGTTAATCTACAATACCTTCAAAGATGACTTCACGGTGAAGTTCTCGTCAAAGGTTGACCTGCTCTTTTTTGAGATGCTGGACTGTCAACAGAGCAACATGTAAACAGAACACAGATTTCACTTCCAGATCATCACCAATGCCTTATTACTCACTGTGCACTATCACCGAAATACACACAGACAACAACACCCTGAGCTCATATTCTCAAGAATAAATAATTACATTTAAATCCCTACCAAAAAAAGCTTAAATAAAACTCTTATATCACCACCAAAATGAGAGAGGGAAAAATGTTCTAAAATAGAATAGAACTACATTCGTGGGTACTGAACTGGAAGTATTAATTGTGACCCGATTCCAACTAGACCCAGTACAGAAGCTCCCCTTGAGTGCCCAAAAGTAGTGGGAAAAGAGGGAATATATTTGGTCAACGTATGCCCAGATGTACCTGAAAATCAAAGTCAGCAAATCATTGCAATTGTAAGTTTGTGTATTTAAGGACAGACCAGGACATATTCAGTTAATTAAACATGAAATAAACTTAAGCACCGCAGAACAGATCTGAATAAGAAGTGTATATCAAATACACTTTAATGCAATAGAGACGATCAGTGAGGAAGTGGGTAAAATGTGAGACCTGGGGGTGATCGAACCCTCCAGCTTCCCGTATTTGTCCCTCCTAACATTCGTCAGAAAGAAAGACGGAACAACCCGCTTTTGTATAGACTTTTAGCAACTGGACAAATCAGTGTTTGGTGCGGAACCGATGCCAGATATGGAGGGTTACCTTTCATAATTGAAATTTTAAGATTGCATCCTGTTTTCGCTATCCTTATTATGTGATATAATTGTTTGACATATTCGATGTTCCTGTATTTATTCTAAACTTTACAGGTAGTCAGACATACACTATAGTCTGTTTTCAAGTGAGCCGTTACATAACTGAACAGACGAACTGAATTAATTTAACTGTTGCGTGAATAAAGGATGAGAAAATGTTCGAATTCTTATAGTTCTGAAAGATTATTCTTGTCGGATAAAGATTCATATACGAACCTGATTATTATAATAATAATAATCAATAACTGTTTTCAATGAAATGATTTATATGTAACAAGCAACTTCACCTGCGCGTTTGCGTAACATATATCATTGCATTTGTACATAACGGTGTCACATATACAACACGGCTTTAGTCATTACATTTCCAGCTGTTAGTAGGTGTGACAATGTGTATGAATTTGGAAGTGTTATTTTGGCAGCAGAAATAAAAATGTTGGAGGGATAGTCGTTGTACCCAGTGGGGTTTTGAATAACCTATGTGGTGCTGTCGATGATGACGGCGAGGATGAAATTGTGGTTTTCTCGTGTTGAGAGAAAAAAAATTCGGGACCAACGAGTCGACATCAAGCAAGGAGGGCTCTTGAGGGATCATTCGGCAGACTGGACAGACTGGGCAGTTGTGCATGGTGGCTCCTTAATCATCCGACAGAGGGGTGGAACTGAAAATATTTTGTGGTTGTAAACCGGACGTCACAAATCAGAATCACTATTTCAGTGAACGCGTATATACATCCTACTTGTCGATTAAATATTATCCATATTTGTACAAATTCTGTGCTTTATTTACCCTTTGCGAAAAATCATCACCTATTTATATTGTATAAATTCATACTTAGATACTCTTGATAACAGATGCAACACTGTTCATTTTTGTAATAATTTATATTCATCAATTCTTCTTGATTATTCGTTTAATTCAATCATTTTTATTTGTTTATAATTTCTTTTCATTAAATGTTGCTGATTACTCGTTCAAGTAAATAATTTTTATTTGATTTGTAATTCTATTCATTAATTCTTCTTGATTTCTCATTTAAGTCAATCATTTTTATTTGCTTATAATTCTATTCATTAATTCTTCTTGATTAGTCGTTTGAGTCGATCATGTTTGTTTATTTATAATTCTTTTCATTAATATTTCTTGATTACTCGTTTAAGTCAATCATTTTTATTTGTGTATAATTCTATTCATTAATTCTTCTTGATAACTCGTTTAAGTCAATCATTTCTATTTGTTTCTAATTTATTTTCATTAATTCTTCATGACTCATTTAAGTTAATATCTTTTATTTGTTGATTGCTTGTTAAAGTCACCCAGTTTTATTTGTTTATTATTCTTGTCATTAATTCTTATTGATTACTCGTTTGAGTCAATAATTTTTATTGTTCATAATTTCTATTCATTAATTCTTCTTGATTGCTCGTTTAAGTCAATCATTATTGTTTGTTTATAATTCTATTCATTAATTCTTTTTGATAACTCGTTTAAGTCAATCCTTTTCATTTGTTTATAATTTATATCAATTAATTCTTCTATAGTACTCGTTTAAGTTAGTAATTTCTATTTGTTTATAATTCTATTCATTAATTCTTCTTGAGTGCTCTTTTAAGTCAGTACGTTTTTTTATTTATAATTCTTTTAATTAATTCTTATTGATTACTCGTTTGAGTCAATAATTTTTATTGTTCATAATTTATATTCATTAATTCTTCTTGATTGCTCGTTTAACTCAATCATTATTGTTTGTTTATAATTCTATTCATCAATTCTTCTTGATTACTCATTTAAGTCAATCATTGTTATTTGCTTATAATATATTTTAATTAATTCTTCTTGATTACACATTTAAGTCAATCATTTCTATTTGTTAATAATTCTATTCAGTAATTCTTCTTGAGTACTCGTTTGAGTTAATAATTTTTATTTGTTTATAATTCTATTCATTAATTCTTCTTGAGTACTCTTTTAAGTCAGTAAGTTTTATTTGTTTATAATTCTATTCATTAATTCTTTTTGATTACTCATTTAAATCAATAATTTTTATTTGTTTATAATTATATTCATTAATTCTTCTTGATTACTCGTTTGAGTCAACAATTTTTTAAATTTATAATTATGTTAAAATAAGTGTTCTTGATTACACATTTATGTCAGATGTTATCATTCGTTCCAGTTAGGAACAATATAATTGCGCGTGATTTTGTTGAAGTGGATCTCTCCCTAGCATGGTGAGTACATTCCATTTTCCTATTTTGATCTATTATATCACCTCGAACTACCCACCTGACAAAAATCAGCTACTCAATAGCGATGTGTAGCGTATTGCCGCTAATACCATGCGTATACTTATTTTAATTATGCGATACATACCCGTGGCTACACGTAGCTATTGCCGACGCCATCTTACCCCCATTCTAATGACCTAGCGTAATCGTCATCTATGGTAAATACGAATCCTCTTCGCATGAGCAGGAGATGTGCTTCAGTGGACCGCGTCTTGCTGACCATTCTCCACACTGTGGCAGGATGTGTTCACTTCAAACAGACGACAATTTTCGCACGAAAAAAGCGACGTGTGATTATTGCATAACTGTTTTCCCCTGCATTTTACAAAATAAATAAAATATTTAAAAGAATTGCTCGCATCTTTATGCTGACAAAGCTTTGAAATAATAAGTTATGGCTTCTAAATGTCTTATTTGACTTGACAAGTTTACCTGTTCCCCATCCTACCACGATCAAAAAATACAAAAACCTTCCCTAAATAATGTATAGGCGTGCTGGTTAAAATGTTGAACAAAAGAATTCCGATTCTTCAAGCCGAAGTAGTAAGCAAATAGATATACTAGCAATGTCTGTTCTCAATATTGTGTAATGTTTGCCTGTCTGTCTGTCGCTCTAGATACTTAATTGTCATTTCAGGAAGAAAGAATGTTACATATACATTAGATTGAAAATACTTTGATGATGAGGTACTTTCAGTTTAGTCCACTTTGCAAAAATGAAGAATAAATACATAAAGAAGCAACCATAAATAAATAAATAAATAAACAATAAAATAAATTTAACATAAACGTGAATAGTGCATAACTACCACTTAAACCATCCCCACACTAACAATACTATAATTTCTCAGGGGCTGAGTACGGGTTCGAGGCGTCCGGAGGAAATGTTCTTTAGTGGCGCCTCGACTTTGCCAAAAAGAACAGATTTTATGACACTTGCCAACCTCCATCCTCCTCCTTAATGTAAACATAAGCTTTGTGAAGAAGTTACTCTGTTACAATAAGGTGAGTTGAAATACTGTGAAAATTTTTAACAGCTCTCGACGGCGCCCCTTTCTCGTGGTGCTTTGGGGAATCTCCGCCCCTCCCCCCCCCCAATGCAAATGCTACTACCTTTTGATTATCCTCCGCCTCTTGTTGATTGTTATTATTATTATTACTATTATTATCATTATCATTATTATTATTATTCATTTTGATATAAGATCAGGTGCATACATCAGCACACTTGTCTGATTACGCTAAGGTCATGCACATCCTTCTGATTGGCCGCTTGCCTGATATAAAGGAACATTAATTCTTTCACAGTAGGGTATCGCTTGGGTGGAATTTTCTCCCATTGAAATCAAAGACAGAAGATAAGTCAGTAAAATATTCGGAGTTAAATAAGTATAGAGTAGCACATGTTTTTCTGATATTTAACTGTACATTAATTGAAATAAAATAAAAAAAATACTTTATGCAGATTATGTAAAATGACGCAATACACGACTTCATTTATATCTAGGTACGGAAAAGAACATACCTGTGTCCCGAACACTTTGTAATGCGATGCTATTTTGTCATATAGATTTGACCCTGATGTAAGAAAACAATGGAGGTGGGTAGAGACTGTGATTTCTATGTGCAACCTTGGATCTGGCAAGTATCTTTCATCTCTGAAATATTTTTGTTTTATTTGTAGATGTATAAGGAGAAAATCAGGTTAATTGATAAACAAGGAAATGCTAGACCGACGTTATTTTTCTATTGAAAAATGATTACTTCACGTATGTGTTGCATTTTAAGATGACTTTTCCATTTGTATCTGTCATAATATAAAGCAAATTACTGGTTGTGGAATTGTGGATCTTCTAGACCTGCTGATTGCGTGAGTTCGAATCTCGGACTCGGCTTATGTGGGAAAGTGTCAATAGCTTCTCGTGGGTCGGTTTTCTTACCTGGGATCTGCCCCAAGTTCCTTCTCCACCAGTTATACTGGCCGGCATATATAGCCTATCTTGCACTGAAAAATTGCGCTAAACCCCAAAACAACAACAACTAGACCTGTTGGTAGATCAACCTAGGTCCCTACCTCACGGGAGGTTTCTTTTGTCGCAACATAGGGGTTCCCTCCTACGCAACAACCCTTACACTTACATCTTCACGCTTGGCTCGTCTCAAGCAATCTATTGGCCGAAACAGGTTTTCGGGCCTGGTTGCCAATTGCATCTTTCCGGCCAGGAGAGATTTTAGGTCTAGGATGTCAGAGAATTTTCTGTGATTGGTGAGTAGGAAACGCGTTGATCCTAGCTATCCCTCTGAGTTCTGTTGCTGATGTCCTTTGGTTTGGTTTCCTTTCAGAAGTAAATTATTTGCAATATCGACTATCAATATATATAGATATGAGATTATTTTCAACACACTTAAATTCTGCCAGGGTACGGCAGTTGGTTCGAGGTCACATCTTGCCGATCTCGTGAGGTATTTTCAGCTGCAGAGAAATGTTCCTAATTTTGTTACGCACAAATGGAATATATCTTGTGTTTTTGTGGTCTTAAACCGAAACCCACTTTGAAACATTGAATGAGGCTGCCTTTCATGACCTTACACTCGAGATTGTTTACACGCTTTGGCGTCTGCGAGAAGGCGGAAACAGAGCTTTTTCCCTTGTCTATCAATACTGGCTGACTATAGTTTAATAGGAATTATGAATACGTTTCTCTCCTTTGTCAGCGATCGTGTCTTACTGACCATTCTACATTATGTGGAGACATGTATTCAGATGAAATGGCGAGGATTTCGGTAGAAAGAAAGAGAAAGCTACGCAATAGCGACGGAGGAGTTTTGCAAAATATTTTTCCCTGTATTATTTAACACAAGTAAATTTACGGGTATAAAGAACTGTTGGCAGCTATATGCTGATAAGCTTTCAAATGACTTGAATATCTAGCAGTCTGCATCATTATTTACGCGTGTTATTGTCCGTGAATGCTCATCGTCTTAACTTTGGTATCATAAGAATAAATGTACCCCAAAAAGTTAAATTTCAATCACATTTGGTATGCAGTTTTATAGTTTGATGTCGGTATTACACGACATCATTTGCTTGATTAAGCTACCGACTCTAATTGTTAATGATTCTAACTTTGGTGTTTAGCAGGAGCATTGGATTTAGTTTTGTATATGAATGCTGTTTAAATATCACCAGTTCCTTCTAATCAATCCATGAGCAATGAAAAATATTTTGTGTCCACCCGAGTTCTTGCCCAAACATTTGTTATTTATTTCCTCAAACTGTCAAACAAAGTGTCCCAGTATATTTTATTTATGTTTGTAATGTACTCCTACTTCTTCAACACAGTTACAGCCAGATTTGTGACTTAGCCCAGGTTTGGGGTTGGGGAAGGCCAGAGGGTTATTCACATGAATTTCAAATAACATATATATAACCATATATGTACCGACGGCGTATGAAAGTAAAATGTCCACATCCAAATGATATTTGCCGTTAAACAATTATTAGGCAAGAGGTACAAACTTCGGAGTTGTGATCAAACCTTGAAGCGCGAGAATACGTGTTATACAAACACATACTCCTAATTCAGATAGTTTGATGTATGAAACGTTTCGAATGACACAGAAATGAATTTCACTATTATCATAATTCTTAGAATTTGTAATTGGTTCTTGGTCATTTCAATGAAAGTGACACGTGCTGGACAATCGAATAATCCGGACAACCAAATTTTACATGCATCTTTATCAGGATGAAACACTAATTTGGACCTGTCTACATTTGGGGCAATTATGACCACTGTTTTAAACTTTTCCTATATTTAATTTCAGCAGCATAATTTTAAGAGGAATTAGAATTTTACGTGAAATTGGCATGCAGCGTTTTATGCCCCACCAAAATAGTGGCATATAGTGTTATACTTGTCCATCCGTCTGTCCGTAGGTCACGCCTTAGTTAAATACAGGGTTTTCAAACTGGTCGGTTGTATCTTTACCAGGTGTGAAGCATGGTATCCATAAAGTTCATTTCAGGTAGTTTACTTGGGCATCCGTGGCTCAAGAGCACATTTTCCAGTTATTGATGAGACGTTAAATGGGTTCGATCTCCAGCATTCAATTGCAACATTTAGAGGAGTTATGGCTAAACGCTTGGGTCCTAGATCAAGCTTATGCGCTCTATCTTCATGTCCATATTCATGTATGCATGTGAGACATGGACCCTGACAGCGAAACTAGAGAGAAGAATCCATGCCATAGAGATTATATGTTATCGAAGGATCCTGAACATCTCTCACTTAGACCACGTTTCTAATGAGCAGATGTGCATTAGAATCCAAGATGTAATTGGAGCACATGAAGATTTGCTCACCACTGTATAGAAACGCAAACTTAGATGATATAGTCACGTTTCATGTTCATCTGACCTGTCAAAAGCAATAATACAGGGCACAGTGAGAGGAAAGTGAAAAAGAGACGGACAGAAAAAGAGATGGGAAGATATTATCAAAGAGTGGAGAGGCATGAACTTCAAAAAGACCCAAAGAGCAGTGGTGAACAGGGCAAAATGTAAAGATTGTCGTAAAGTCATTAGTAGCGCCCCTACGGCCAGCCAAGATACGAGAGAAATGAAACAAACATTAATTTTTGGTGACTTTATCAGTGTCATGGAAATTAGAAATTTTTTTTTGTTCTAGAATATCTTACATAGTTATGGCCTTTATATTTCGCTAGTTTGACTAGACCGGTTAATTTGCTGCACCCCACCCAATCCCGCCCAAAACTGAAAAAAGAACAAAACTAAACAAAACCTCTCTAAATAATATATAAGCCTATTTGTTAAATGATGAACAAAATTTCTTTAAGCTGAAGTAGTAAATAAATAAATACAGTAGCAATGTCTATGCTCAATATTGTGTATTTCCAGATACGTCATTGTTATTTCAGAAAGGAATAATTGTTGCATGTACATTGTACAGAAACTGCTTTGATGATGAGGTGCTTTCAGTTTTGTCCACTTTGGAAAGCGTGAAAGCAATAAATGAATAAATAATTAAATAAATAAATATAAAATAAATAAATAAATAAATAAATAAATAAATGCAATTTATATATTTAACACAATCTACAACCATTCACATACTAATATTACTACAGTTATTCAGCAGCGGCGAGGTGGGGGTAAGATCCGAGCAACCTCGAGTCTGTTGTTCAACATTAGGTATGTTTCAGGAGTTGACAATGCACTGTGCAACAATGTAACCAACAATCAGCACCGAATTTACCAAAATCAATATTTGTTTTTGCCACCAAAATTAAAACGCATCACAATGTACATTAACGATATATACTGCCGACTAGAGGTTGCACTGATCTTACCTTTATGTCAGTGGTGAAATCCAAGACTATCCGATTGCAGAACGGCACTGCCAGACGGTACTTGTCCTGACGTCAAAATCGGCGAACAATTATTGCATTTTCTCCAACATGTCACAAACTGAACAAAGTGTGTCAAGCTGCTTTGAACACTGAACTGGCTTAAGTTGGAAATAAGAAGACGCAGTTAGGATATACTAGCAGTGTTGGAACTACCGAAGGGTGCGGACTGGTGTCTTCCCTTTTGTTATATTGTTACCGGTTAGAACCACAATCCCTTGATTGATGGACGGATACTCCTAATGTTCTTAGTAACGAACCCCTGTGGTTTTATCATAGGCGCAGTTTCTTTACTTTCATCATCATCATCATCATTAATATTAATATTATTATTATTATTATTATTATTAATTTCTTTTCCTTTTTGGTTGGTCTATTGGGTTGTGCATGGATAAGGTTGTAGTTTTAAATGATCCAGCAGAGTTCCTGATCTAAGGGCTTAACTCTTGCATAACTTAGCATTACAGCGGAAGAATGGGCATCGGTATGCTTCTCAATGAGATACAAAGAGAAACATTTTGTTCCCAAAATTAATAGGCATTAACTTAAGTATTGAAGTAGTACAAGTTGTGCGTTTTTTTCCTGACATTTCATTACCTATCACTTAACGAATTCAAATGTAAAGAATATAGAATAGTATTATGCAAATTATAATACGGGAATTTATTCGGACGTCGGCACAAAATGGGTTTGTGATCGAGGTAGTCTGCTGTGTGCTTGGTCTTGGCAGTCAGCCAAGGCTTAAGCTTGCACAGCCAACTATGACAAAAGCTATGGCTGTACCTTGCCAGTTAGGTCTATCATGGTCTATCATAGGCGCAGTATCTTTACTTTCATCAGTATTATTATTATTACTATTAAATTTGTTTTCTTCTTAGTTTTGGTCTATTCGGTTGTGCATGGAAAAGGATGTATATTCAAATGATCCAGCAGAGTTCCTGATCTAAGGGCCTAACTCTTGCATAACTGAACATTACTGTGGAAAAATTTATAGAGGTATGTTTCTCAGTGAGATTAAAAGAGAAACATTTTGTCTCTAAAACTAATAAGCATTAACTTAAGTATTGAAGGAGTACAAGTTGTAAGTTTCTTGTGACATTTCGTTACCTATCACTTCACGAATTCAAATGTAAAAAAAAATAAAATAGTATTATGTAAATTACTATACGGGAATTTATTCGGATGTAGGCACGAAATGGGTTGGTGTTCGAGATAGTCAGCTGCGTGGATGTTTCTGGCAGTCAGCCAAGGTTAAAGCTTATAAAGTCAAACTATGACAGAAGCTACGGCAGTACCTTGCCAGTTAGGTCTATCATAGGCAAATTATCTTTGCTATTATTATTATTATTATTCATTTATTTATTTAAGTTACTAAGTTGCTGCTAGTTGAAAGCTGCAAGTTCAACGGCTGTTGGCCAGGACTGTTGTAAATATGAGCCTGAAATAAGAAAACAGTGGAAGTGGTATATACAACGATTTATATGTGCGACTTCATTTCTGGTAAGTAGTTTCCTTGATTTCATAAAAAGTTTCCATTAATGAATGAGGAGTAAACCAAGTTACTTGATATAAACGGAATAATGAAACCGACGTTATTGCTCATTGGAGATACAATTATATCCCATTTTCATTATGTTTTGAAGTAATTGTTCTCTTCTTGATCTTGGGTCACTATATTAATCGGAATAAATGCATTTACAAGAATAAATACCGGAATAACAGTAATTGCCTGACTAGTTGTGTAATACCAAAAATAAAAAGAAGATTCAAGAGTTAAAATGTATGCATATGTAAGCGAATTTGATGTTTTGTTTGGAACTCAAACATTTGCAGTAAATAGTGACATCGAAATTTAACGTAAATTATAGATTGATTACAGTAGGTACAGTCAAATGACATGCTTTAAGCAAACTTGACATTGAGTGCATTGGACGGACGTAGCAGGGAAAAATACATGATGTAATGAAGAAAAGTAGGAGAATTTAACTAATCAAGAATTGTTTACAAAAGCGTTGTCATATATAGTTATGCGTCTTGTGTAAGTGGTAATTACGAGATAGTATGTCATCAGAGAAAAAGAGCCCACTCGTCATTACGAGATATTTAATCGTAAGTACTCTGATACAAAACTGATTTCAACGTGGCACTATAGGCATCCTTATATTTGCTATTATTTTTAATATGATTATTATTATTATTATTATTATCATTATTTAATTTATCGTTTAATTTATTTTGCGTCTGTTGGTTTGCGCATGGATCGTGATGTATTTTGAAATCATTCAACAGAGTTCCGGATCTAAGGGCTTAAATCTTGCACAACTAAGTATCACTAAGGAAAAATGTATAGTGGTAATATTTCATAGTGAGATAAAAAGTGAAACATTTTGTCTCTAAAATGAATAGGCATTAACTTAAGTATTGAAGTAGTACAAGTTGTGCGTTTCTTCTGACATTTCATTACCCATCACTTAACGAATTCAAATGTAAAGAAAATAGAATAGTATTATGCAAATTACTATACGGGAATATATTCGGATGTAGGCACGAAATGGGTTGGTGTTCGAGGTAGTCAGTTGTGTGCTTGTTCTTGGCAGTCAGCCAAGGCTAAAGTTTAAAAAGTGAAACTATGACAAAAGCTATGACCGTATCTTGCCAGTTAGGTTTATCAGAAGCGTTATTAGTGCTAGTCGATTACCCTGACAATCTGCACTATACTTGTCTCCATTACGTAACGGAGATAAGCATTGTGCAATATTGAGAGAAGCATAGTGCAGACAGTCAGGGTACCAGACTAAGTTACTGCTAGTTCAAAGGTGCAAATTCTACGAATGTTAGCCAATGCTGTTGTAAATTTGGGCTAGAAATAACATAACAGCGGTAGTTGGTAGATACAAGGATTTATCTTTGCGACTTCAAATCTGGTATCTTGCTTAACTTTACAAATGTTTGTAAATAAACTTTGTTACAACCACTCTACGGTATAAGGCCTAATACGGCTGAAAGGTGGATATTTAATTTTTGAATGTATAACGAGCCCCCAGTCAGCAATGCCGATAGCCTAAATACATGAACAACTCAAGGTAAAATATATAACAATTTAATCAATATTAGTCATAAAGAACACTAATGAATCAATTTCTGGATATAAAGCTACCAATTACACTTCACTCATAAATTAATACATGGGTGCATAGAAACACGGAAAGACAATTTTTTGAACATATTTCAAAATGTATTTGTTTCATATAACACACAAATGTTTAAAAATTATTATACAAATAAGGCAAGTATGACGTGCCCACTCGGAGAGTTCATACGATTAAATATAGCAACAACGGGAATAAACACATCCCAAGTTATATAAATGAAGCTGATAAGACTTTGGTGTCAGCATACAGCCCCATGAACAAAACACGGATGCACACACACACACACACACACACACACACACACACACACACATATATATATATATATATATATATATATATATATATATATATATATATATATATATATATATATATCTGTTTAAGAATCTTTATGATGATATACCACGGGAGAAAATGTTTGGCTTCTTAAGGGAACGCAGTCAAAATAACAGATGTTGGTGCACTTTAAGGATTTTATGTTTACCTCTGTCTTTTATTTTATGTACCATTGGCTTAGTTAGTTAACAAGTCTTTGAAATATTCGTCCTCCGAGTCGTTTAAATAAAATACATCTTCTGTCAGAGGCCTCAATTTCAACTCTACAGTCTGCTTTGACGCGTGGTTAACAGACTCACAATTGTTGTTGGTCCATTCGTTGTCGGTCAAATCCTGTCGTGTTGGTCAGTTTACCTTGGTCAGCAACTGTTTTCTCAGTCGTGACTGAAAATAGTCAATATAGTGTGAAGAAACATCACGACAGAAAGTCTCCAGGTTATCACATTTCTCTTCAAAGCAAATTGTGTCACCAGCGTCTAAATTTCCTCCAAATACAAATAATTTGTCCAAAACAAGATTTCGGTCATTTTTGTCAACAGCATCGTCTTTAAGTCTGCGCGTAGCGTTTTCGCAAATGTGTCTGTTGCATAAGACACGAGTCGATTCTGGAAATGCGGTCGTTATGGCTTTGACCATTGCTGTTTTGTCGTCGGTCCCAATCACAAGCTTAGTCAAGTATGTGTCTACTAATGTAAGCTTCTTTGGACCAACAGTGGAAAGAAGCTCGATTGCTTTCATGTAATTTTCTTACAGAAGTTCAGTTGCACGATGCATTTATGTAACAGTCGTCAATACAATACAATATTACAGTAAACTGAAATCACAAAATATTGTCCTATATGTACTATTAAATCAAAATGTTTGAACTTTGCGTCACACGCACAGTTACATAATTGGACTTGTCTTTAAGGATGAATTTAAGATTTGTATGTAATTGTTTTCTTTTCTTGAATGTCCAATAAAATCGCCTGTTCTTATGAGACTTTCTGAATGCCACATATTTAATCACGTGTTGTAACACTGTTTCAACAGTCGTTTCTATCCAGCTTTATATGTCTTGTGATCTGTAATTCACGGAATGCATCCAAAATTGTACCGATAATTTTGAATGCTAATGTATGCAATTTTGTTGTTTCATAAGGTTTCTTGTTGAAAAGTGAAAATTTATCTAAACATGTTCTTATTTTATGCGTGTTTTTAAAGTTCAGCGTTAAACTGCTGCCGCTATTCAGGATTGTATCCTATATGGTACTATTACCTTTGACAGCCATTGTGTGCAATTTCGTTGTGGTGTAATATTTCTTGTTGAAAAGTGAATATATATGTATGCATGTTTATATAGTTCGGTGCTCATATGCGGCTGTTATTTTAGAATTGTATACTATATTGTACTGTTAATTTGAGAGCCTTGATGAGCAATATTTTTGTTGTGTAAGGTATACGTGGAGAATTTGATATTATAATTTAATATTCATGTATTATCATTAATTGTTGTTATTATTAATAGAGTTATAACTCTGACATTGACTGTGTACATCTGAAGGAGTGTGTCCGTGTATGCCTGTCTCTTTCTCTCTCATATGAAGAACAAAATAAATGCTAGAAAGGGAGAAAGTAAAACAGCAAAATTCATCTGAGTCCATATTCACAAAACTCCCCAGTTTGAGTGCACATACATACATACACGCACGGACGCACGCACTCACGCACACATACACATATGCATACATACATGCAAGTATTTATCGCGGCTCTAAATAGTGCGTGTTTCTTTGTTTCTCTTTTTATTTTAAATCTGTGAGGTTGGAATGATTATTTTATTAATTTGTGCATAAAACGATAATATAAAGGTAGGAAAGGCGTATAGGGACTATTATTATTGACACATGGAGCTATTTTTCACAGAACTTAAAAATAATCAAAATATCAAGTAACTGGGGTTCCCCAAAGTTCTGTGCAAGAGCCTTTACTGTTATTTTTACGTCAGCGATAAAACAGACGACTTCAACTCACAAGCAGTACTATTTGCTGATGATACTTCTTACTTCTGTTGCGACTTCTTCGACAAACCCCTCACAAGTACAAAAGATTATAAATAATGATCTTCAAAAAACTTACTGCATGGACAAACGACATTCTTTTCTCGTTTAACGCTTCAAACACAGACATTAGTCGCAAACAGGCAGACCGACTTGTCGTATCCGAAGTTTTCTCTTGTCAGTATGTATTTGCTTCCCGGTCTGAGTAATATACACTTTGGATTACCATTATCCACTGATGCTAAATGAACTGATCATATTTGTATGATTATTTAGAACACATGTCAATATCTATATTGTGCGTGACTACACATTCTTTTCGCAAGAAGCTTTGTTCAACTTATATATATATATATATATATATATATATATATATATATATATATATATATATATATATAATATTCATATGTCAAATTTTAGAGTATGTTTTTCAAGTCTGGAATAATTGCTCTTCTGAAGATATGGACAGATTGGAGAAAAATAAAACTAAATTTCGATCACCAAAAAAACAAAATGATTGCGCACGATTCAGAGTAGTTGCATATTCCATACTGATTTCCTTTACTGGTGTATACTACAAATGTAGTAGTTTATAGTACTTAGTACACAGCTGGTTGGCTAATGTATGCTTACAAGCATATGGACATTATTTAGTAAATTGTTCGAGGAATAGTTTGGGATATCGGATATTTGCAGAAATGGCGTTAATACAAAATACAATTTTTGGGAACATATTTCAAACTGTATTTGTTTCATTGGTTTATATATGTACATATACATATATATATATATATATATATATATATATATATATATATATATATATATATATATATATACACACATATATATATATATATATATATATATATATATATATATATATATATATATATATATATATATATATATAAATCTTTTTTTCTTTCAAAATTAGTACACAAATAAGACAAGTGCTCGGACAGCAAATAAGATTAAATATTATGAACAACAGAAATAAACACATCCCAAGTTATATCAGTGAAACTGATACGTCCGTGGCCTCATCATACCGCATGAACAAAGCATGAATATATATATATATATATATATATATATATATATATATATATATATATATATATATATATATATATATACCGTTTATTAAAATATACCAAGTGGTTAGATTGTCCACCCCAGATGCGGGAGGTCATACCAAAAACTTATAAAAATGGTACTAATAGCTGCCTTGCTAGGCGCTCAGCATTAAGAGGTTAGTGTTAGGACTGATCTGCCTGGTGTCAGGATAATGTGACTGGGTGGGACATCACGCTACATGTCTTAGGCATGATGCCCCAGTGCTGGACATCACATTAACCTGCCACACTGCAGACATGGTATCGATATGACTGGATAATTGTAAAAGCTGCGATACAAATATAAATAACACACACACACACACACACACACACACACACTATACAAATTAATTAACACTTTGCCATACTATATATTCCAAAGGACAATTTACTAGTTTTTATACCTGTTTATGTATGTTTATATAAAGCATCACGTAACCTACCATAAAATTATAAGTCCTATTAATATGAAATTTAAATCTTATCAAAAATATGAACAAGAAATACGGGCATGTAAAGATACTAGTTTCAAAGCAATCGAGCGTTGAATTTGCCGCATATGTAGTTATGAAAATCAGTTTGAAAATAGCGGGCTGATTCAAGCACATGAATAGTACATACAAGTTTTCATATAGGATCAGATAAATTATCATGCAACAAGAAGTGCGTTATTTGCAATTTACTATATCTAAAATTATGCTGTTTGCTTGTCTTAGTCTTTTGTTTCGTCTCTGTTCATTTATTTTCGGTTTTCTTTGTCCTGGTTTCTTTCCACGTGTCCTCGGAGCCACGATTTCTGATTGTCCGTCTGATGATATCACGTATTTACTGTCTGTAAGAATGAAGCGTCTGAATTTTGTATAGATTTTTTCTCTTTTTTGGGTAGTTTGTGTTACACAGTCCGTCTTCGAAATTTGAAATTGTCAGTGAGTCGGTATTCACCAGTACCAATTAATGTGCGTTTCAGGTCTTTGAAATGTCCGTCAATTGATTTTACATGCCATTTTTGCATGTATCTTTGTATTTAGATCATTACAATAATTGTCCGTGCATATTTCTTGATAGTTACACTTACACTGTACTACTATTTAAACTGCTGATTTTCACAAAGTTCATATATTCCGTCATTGTTAATAAATCATTAGTAATATGTCTTTATTAGTAATAGATTAAGCATTAGACTTATTAGAAGTAAATATTATTTTCTTTCAAAAATGTCGCAAATTTCACAATTTCCAGCTATGGTATATACGATATTGCGTTTCGGTGTTTTCATTGCGTTCCGGCGTTTCGATGCATCGTTAATACATGAATTTGGCCGTTAACAAATGCCTTTCTTTATTTCATCATATATGTGTTAACATCATAATATGAAAAAGACTCCTTTCAGTGAGCAGCCCCTTGTACTCAGCTGTAGTCTTTTCTCTTTCTTCTTCTTTTCTTCGTTCTTTTCCCCTCCTGCACTCTTCCTGTGCCGCCCCTTGTACTGTTTCTACCTCTCCTGCACCATTCCTGTGCCACCCCTTGGACTTCTCTCTTCCGCACACCTTCTGTATTATTCTCGAACTTTGAGGGTTTTATGCCGTTTCTTACGTGCTCCCTGTGATCTTCCT
Source organism: Sinohyriopsis cumingii (assembly GCA_028554795.2). Taxonomy (NCBI): domain Eukaryota; kingdom Metazoa; phylum Mollusca; class Bivalvia; order Unionida; family Unionidae; genus Sinohyriopsis; species Sinohyriopsis cumingii. The sequence goes on along the minus strand of CM068829.1, from coordinate 87,173,305 downwards.
GTAGAAACTTTATATTTCTTTCCCAGTTCAATTCCTTTCCCCCTTTTATACGAATCTCATTTCCTTGGAGTGGTCTTTTCTCCCAGAATTCTTTTCGGTCATTCCTTGTATCTTCCGCTCCTTCCAAATATCGGAAAACCACTGATTATTTTTACACAGTTATGGCTAGATATTCCATTATCTGTCTGAGACATTATCTCCTCCTACTGGTAGATTTTTAAATTCCTCTATTTCCGATTGGCTGTTACGCCGCATTTGCTGTTCGGCGGCGCTTTCAAAAAATCTTCTAACATGTCTTTGAGCGCAGAAATATGGCAGTCTTAGCGAGACAAAGACCTTTGAAGCTACTAGCTGACTCAACCGTCTAATTACTAAATTTGCTCACAGAATGTAAGAGAAGAAAAACAAGTTAATTGATATAATCGGAGAGGTAGAACCGACGTTATTTCAAAATTGGAGAAACAATTCCCTCACATTGTTTATTATAGTTTTAGATGATCCCCCCACTTCAAACTGGGTCGCTAAATTAACCGAAATAAAGTGGTTTACAGGAATAAATACCGAAATAATTGTGTAATACTGAAATAAAATGAAGATTTAAGAGCTAAAATTTATGCATTTGTAAGCGAAATAGGGGTTTCGTTTGCAACTTAAACATTTGAAGTAAATGGTGCCATCGATATTTAACGTAAATTGCACATTAATTACAGTACGTGCAGTGTAATGAAAGAAACCTAACATTTAGTGCATATGACAGGAACGATGGCGTCTGACGGAAAAAACATGGTGCAAAAATATGAGAATTAAAACTAAACCAGAATTGCTCATAAAACGTGGTCATATTATATTTATGTGTCTTGTATAAGTCGTAATTACGAGATACTAAGTCGTAATTACGAGATATTAAGTCGTAGGAACGAGATAGTAATATGTAAATACGAAATACGGAGTCGTAAGTGCAAGATTAGAAACTTGATTTCAACATGGCACTGACAGACTTCTTTATCTTTGCTATTAAGATTATGCTTATTATTATCATTATTATTATTATTATTATTGGTCTATAAGGTTGCGCATGGATAATCGTATATTTTCAAATCATCCCCCAGTATTCCTGATCTCAGATCTTTAAATCTGTCATACCTGAGATACGTACGCTCTCTGTTTTTTTTATCACCGCACACACTCTCGTTATGTAGAAGAAATTAGAAAAGTAAGTTATATGTTACCACCAAAATTCTGCTGAAGAAAATAAAAACACCTGATTATTTGATTACATTTATTATGAATTACGTTAAGTCAAGCACAAAATAAAACAATGTAAAATATGTTGATAAGGAAATAAAAGCTAGTATTTTTAAGTTTCTAGAGTGACACCGGACAAATGTAAATGCACACAATATATTAAAAAACAAAAGTATTGTTATATGACACTAATTATAAAATGATAAACTGCACATCTCACTTTAAATGAAATTAATCTAGCATAACGTAATTCAGATAGGATTATCGATGTTGAATGCAGTACTATATGGGAAAAGTGAATGCATGGTATCATTTACAATTGAAGAAAGGGAAACATATCATTATGATGTTTTAAAAAATCAGGAACATTGACCAGTTTTGCTGTAATAAAAATGGTATTTAGGAAAAGGTAATCTCAGTTACAATTAATCTAGTTGACGTTTGAAAATGCCAATAACTTAACAATGTCTCACATTTATACAAATATTTCACTCCAGTAATAAAAGCATGCGGCGTTACCGTGAAACGTCCAGATTTTATTGTGCGGGTTCTTTCATTGCTGCTTTTGTTTCTCTGTGCAGTTTTAATACCTTTGCTCTTGGTGGTAACTACTGCCTTTGTACCTTCGGTTCAGGTTGCATAATTCGATTCTTTTCTGACAAATTTCCGAAGCTTCAAGTAATGTATCTGACCGTCCCTGATGGATTTTGAGTCCCAAGGTAATTTTGATCAATACCATTACACACAGGAAAGTAAAATTAATAATGAAAAAGTCTAATCTTTTGTGTCTATATCTTACCTCCTCTGTCTGTTTATGTCACCTTAAGACGGTATAGTTAGCTATTTTTTTAAAAATCAATGTATGTTTGTAAAACCTTTCCGAAATTGTAAATGTATCACAGATTTTACAGTCCATATTTTCAAGATACATATTAAATACAAAAACACCGTCGATCTATCTATCTATCTATCTATCTATCTATCTATCTATCTATCTATCTATCTATCTATCTATCTATCATTTACATCTTGTGTTCATTATAAAACGGACGAAACTGGGATGAAATTATGGGTACGTTTCTTGATGTTTTTGTTCTTCATAATCGCCTTTGATATTCTTCAGTACTGATTCTCACTGTTTCCTTTGAGGGTTTTCAAGAACGTTAATTGAGATGCGGTTATCTATGCTTATTTGTCAGATTAAGTCAAGAATGTGGTCTAAGGTTGACATTGCCCGGGGTGGGAGTGGGAGACAAGCGCCCCAATCCTCCAAAATGCCCCATACAGCCTGCGTCTCTTACTGCCTCTGTCAACTAAAATCCAGCTCCTGGCCTTCGCGAGTGGCTTAGATTTGAAGCCCGGCAGACCATGTTTTCTACTAACAGGAGAAGGGGTGAAGGCGGCCCACTGGCGCCTTAAAACCAGTTGCTTCGGGTAGATGGGACTCGTAAACCTTGGATGGTAGCTCATCTAGGAGAAGGAACACTCCGATTCCAAACCTCTGTTGCCTTGTGGCTATACCCACTCATGAGAAAGGCTAAGGGAGTAAACCCCGACAGAAAATCCGGAGATGGAGTCCCTAAGGCGGTATGACATTGACTTCAACGTCATTCCGGCAACTCCTGCGACGCCGTTGGTGCCAAGCTGTATCGGCATTCGTCGTTCCCTTGGGCACACCAGCTGCGTGGAGAGGGGGGATCTGCTGCATGGGCAACAGCTGATTCTCCATACCACCCTGTCCAGGCTTCATAGCTCCACTGGAGAGGACACTCCAGCGTCGTCGTACGGCGTCGGCACAACACGAGAAGTAGCAGTTTACCGGTTCTAAGTCAAAGCTCGATTGGCGTAGAGCTTGGTGCCAGGGGTTACTTCTGACGGTGGGAGAGATCACCAGGTCTCACTGGACAGCTACCGCCCGCCTCAAGCTGGGCAGCCCCCAGTCAGTAAGGTGCTGCCCGCCATTGCCTGCCTGCTTCACTGGGTGCGTGGAGCTTAGAGAACCATCTTGACAAGTGGGCCACAAAACTCTGAACCAGAAAAGACTAAAAGAAGAAATAAAAAGACTCCAACTCTTCGTTTTGCAACCTGGAACATCAGGACCATGTGTCCTGGATTGACCACTGACCTACAGCAGATCGACGATGCACGGAAGACTGCCGTCATTGACAGAGAACTCTCCCGACTGAACATCCACATTGCCTGCCTCCAGGAGACCCGACTGGCTGACAGCGGCACTATCAGGGAAACCAATTACACATTCTTTTGGCAGGGGAAGCCCTTGGATGAACCTAGGCAGCATGGTGTAGGCTTTGCCGTCAAGAACACGCTAATCGCCTTCATTGAACCTCCATCATCAGGTACTGAGAGAATCCTTGCCCTCCGGCTGTCAACATCCTTAGACCTGGTCAACATATTCAGTGTGTACGCCCCAACCCTCTGCTCCACCTACGAGGAGAAAGACAAGTTTTATGAGGCTCTGGATCAAGCAATATCCAGTATCCCCAACAATGAAAGCCTTTACTTACTAGGAGACTTCAATGCTAGAGTGGGAGCTGACCATGAGGCCTGGTCCACCTGTCTCGGCTTTTACGGAAGGGGCAAGATCAACGAGAATGGTCAGCGACTGCTGGAGATGTGCTGCTCCCACAGCCTATGTGTGACCAACACTTTCTTCAAATGCATGGAGATCCAGCAGGTGTCGTGGAGACACCCACGTTCACGCCACTGGCACCAGCTAGACCTCGTCATCACCAGCAGTGCAGAACTGGCCAGTGTCCTCCTTACCCGCAGCTACCACAGTGCCGATTGTGACACGGACCATTCCCAGCAAGGTGCGAATATTACCCAAGAAGCTGCACCACGCCAAGAAGAAGGGTCACCCACGTATCAACACCTGCTGTGCAAGCAACCCAGAGAAAACACAGCAGTTCATCAGCAAACTGAAGGAAGCCCTCACCAAAGTGACACCTGATGACACCATTGACTCCAAGTGGTCCCATATCCGTGACTCTGTGTACAATGCAGCCATCACAGCTTACGGGAAGAGGGAGCGAAACAATGTCGACTGGTATGAGGCAAACTGGGAGGAGATGGAGCCCGTGACTGAGGCAAAGAGTAAAGCCCTCCTGGCATACAAGGCTGCACCTAGCCCCAGAACATTACAAGCCCTCAGGATTGCAAGGAATAACGCCCAGAAGACCGCCCGCCGCTGTGCCAACACCTACTGGCTGAACTTTTGCAACAGTATACAGACAGCTGCTGACACCGGGGATACAAGAGGAATGTATGAGGGTATCAAAAAGGCTACAGCCCCCCCCCCCAGCTACAAGACCGCCCCCCTCAAGTCCAAGACGGGCGAAGTCATCACAGACCAGGGGAAACAACTGCGGCGATGGGTTGAGCACTATCTCGAGCTATATGCAACCCAAAACAATGTCACTGGAACTGCCCTGGGCGCCATTCCAGACCTGCCTGCTCATGGAGGAGCTAGACACACAGCCCACCCTGGAAGAGCTCGGAAAAGAGATCGATTGCCTTGCCTGTGGGAAGGCTCCTGGAAGCGACGGCATTCCGCCTGAAGTCCTCAAGAGCGGAAAACCAGCACTTCTCCAGCCCCTACACACACTCCTTTGCCTTTGCTGGGAACAGGGATACATCCCACAGGACATGCGTGACGCCAACATCGTCACTTTGTACAAAAACAAAGGAGACCGTAGTGACTGCAACAGCTATCGGGGCATCTCCCTCCTCAGCATCGTCGGAAAGGCTTTCGCCCGTGTTGCCTTGGCGCGCTTGCAGATCCTAGCCTCCCGCGTCTACCCAGAGTCCCAGTGTGGATTTCGAGCCGGCAGGTCAACTGTAGACATGATCTTCTCACTACGTCAGCTGCAGGAAAAGTGTCGCGAGCAGCAGATGCCCCTCTACATTGCCTTCATAGACCTGACGAAGGCGTTTGACATGGTTAGTCAGAGTGGACTCTTCAGACTCCTGCAGAAGATCGGCTGCCCCCCACGTCTGCTTGCTATCATTGTGTCGTTCCACGAGAACATGCACAGCACAGTGTGCTTCAATGGCGCAACATCTGAAGCATTCCCAGTCATTAGCGGAGTCAAACAAGGCTGTGTCCTTGCACCGACACTCTTTGCCATTTTCTTCTCCATGCTTCTCCAGTACGCATTCAAGGACTGCAGCGAGGAAGTGTACATCCATACCAGGGCTGACGGCAAGCTGTTCAACATCGCCCGTCTCCGTGCTAAGACTAAAGTCACAGAGGTACTCATCCGTGAATTGCTCTTTGCCGACGATGCAGCCTTGACATCACACACGGAAGATGGACTTCAACAGCTGGTATGCTGCCTCTCCCATGCATGTAAGGAATTTGGACTGACCATCAGTTTGAAGAAAACGAATGTCATGGCACAGGACACAGACTCCCCTCCCTCTGTCTCCATCGATGGGTACAATTTGGAAGTTGTCGAGAACTTCACATACCTCGGGTCTAACATCTCCAGCTCACTCTCCATTGATTCTGAGGTGGGCGGCAGGATTGCCAAGGCAGCAGCAGTGATGGCCAGACTTAACCAGAGGGTCTGGAACAACCCCAACCTCACAGAGAAGACCAAACTGCGTGTCTACCAAGCCTGCGTGCTCAGCTCACTTCTCTACAGCAGCGAAACATGGACCACCTATGCAAGACACGAAAGGAAACTCAACAGCTTCCACCTGAGATGTCTGCGGCGCATTCTGCACATCCAGTGGCAGGACAATGTACCCAACACAGAGGTTCTAGAACGCGCCAACATGAACAGCATGTTCTCCATACTCAGCGAGAGGCGCCTTCGCTGGCTCGGCCATGTCAAGAGAATGGACCCAGGTCGCATTCCCAAGGACCTGTTATATGGGGAGTTAGCAGAAGGTGCATGACCAACTGGACGACCACATCTGCGCTACAAAGATGTTTGCAAGAAGGATATGAAGACAGCAAACATCAATGTCAACGACTGGGAGAGCTGTGCAAACAACCGTTCCAGCTGGCGTCTAGCTGTCAGGCAGGGAGTTCAAAACGCAGAGGAAAAGAGAAGAATAAAACAAGCTGAAAAGAGAGCTAAAAAGAAGGATAAGCAAAAGCGTACTTTGGAGCTACGCCATCGTCTCCCGTAGATGGATGGATGCCAAGGAAGTCAAGAATCATCTGACACTAACGTTTTATTTAAACGGATACAAGTCTCCATCAGACTTACACGACTTAAGATATACATAGAATGGTAGAATATGAATAATCAACTTTATACATGATATTTTGTCACAAAGGGGCCAGTCCTTGCGTAAAATGCCAAGTTTGTCGAAAATATCGGAGTATTTAGACGTTCAATTATGCTCCTTTTTAAAAGCAAGAGTGATATTGTGCGAATATTCGGGTTATATGAAAATAAACCGAGTTATTGATTATCGTCTTGAAAGAGAGACTGGGTAGCCGGCCGTTTGAGTATGGATAACATATTTCTTGTCAGTGGGAGTGTTATGTATGTATGTATGTATGTATGTATGTATGTATGTATGTATGTATGTATGTATGTATGTATGTATCTATGTATGTATCTATGCATGTATGTAAGGTGATATTTTATTGCCTTATTTGAGATACATGACATATGTACCACATTTCGTCCACGATTTTTTTAATGACAAAGCATTATATACATAGAAGTTTTCAAACGAGGCAAGTTCTCTGAATTCGTCAATATATGTTTTGTATCTGGGTGACGGAAATATTGAGACCACATCTTACTCGTTTAGTCATTTGGTTTTTGATGTTGAATGATACTGAAGCTTTTAAGAATTTCAAAGGGTCCATAAGAACTTTTGTTTTCCGAGTACTGTCCAAACAACATAGTGCTCTCGCATAGGGCTGCATTGGAATATTATTTATTCATTTATATATATATATATATATATATATATATATATATATATATATATATATATATATTTGGTCTTATGTGCAAATATAGTAATGGCACTGACTTTGCATAGTCAGTATTAGGTGTAATATAAAATAAATCAATATTATTGGGAAAGGTGAACAAAAGAATTGCGATATCTCATTAAAGTTTATCAAATGTCAATGACAAAGATTTTTTGTCGGTTCTCTACTTAAAGAATGATCACGAGTATAACTTTACAATATGTTCTTGTCATACGTACATGGTCCGAAACGAAAATTTGTCTAGTTGTGTATGTATGTAATAGAAAGTCTTTCGATCGGTTCTCCTCATGACTGAACACGTGTAACGAAATTAAATTTTCACCAAAATATATCTTGTGAGATGTGTGTGCTTTAGATTTTTAACGTAGCTTTAACAATTTGAGTCATATCTCTAAGATGACGACAGTGTGGCAGTTTACAGTGATGTCTCGCACTGGGGCATCATGCATCAGACATATAGCATCATGTTCCGCCAAGTAACATTTTGCTAGATATATTTGAAGTAAATAAAATTGATGTATATTCGACCTAATAAAGCTGTCTTGGCTTGTGAACATTTTACATTTTACATATAAGGACATATTTGATTAAAAATTAGGATTTGATATATTTAAGGACGATTGCATTGAATTTGAAAATCAGACCGACATGAAAATGTGGTTAGGTCAAAAGTCACATCATGGATTTTTATACTTGAGTAAGTTTATAAACACTGACTTGTCAACAGAAATGAATTTTGGCATTTTAAAAATTTATCATAATTCAATGGAATCTGAGAGAAAAATGACTATGGTCTTTTTTCCGCAATGGAATGGGAGTATGATACCTTAAAAAAGTATGGTTGAATATCTATTAAGTCTAGATTGGGATCTACATGAAAAACAGTCTAAATGAGTTCGAGTTGAGTTAGTTAAATGGTTTTAACTACAGTTTTCAATCTATAATGACTAGTGAATGTACATGAGCTATCAATAGGTGCTATATTATAGTTTAAGTAAACAAAATATGTGTTTATCTTGGAAAGTGATCTTGTATCAATGCCATTAACTTCAATGCCAGTGTCATGACTAAGACCACACCCCTTTCCACACACACACACAAATCGCTATTCTGTGGATCTCATTAATATCTCATTTGGTCTCAATACGAAGTAGTTGAAAATGAGAGGGTCATTCCATTCTAGTTGCCTGAAATACGAATGTATGGTCACAAACTAAAAAAACAGAATGAAGCAAAACCAGAACGTTTAGTTTTCAAAACTAAAGAAATAATATAATTAGGAAAGTTATTTAACTTCCAACAAACTTCTCTTCAGTCGACCTTCCGGACATGTTTGCAAATTTCTTCCGTGACAAAGTACAAACCATTAGAGATAAGCTTGACACCACAATTTCAATTGACTCGCCGTCACCATACAGTTCAGATACATAATTTGAGTGGCAACCATTAGCAGCATTTGAACCTGTCTCTATGGATTTCGTATGTACAATCCTGATGAAGAGTGCGCCAAGGTCATGTGAACTTGATCCAATTCCAACATCACTGCTGCTTGAGTGCTTAGATCCCGTATTGCCTTCGCTAACTGATGTTATTAATACCTCTCTCTCATCCGATGAATTCCCATCATTTTTCAAAACTGCCATTGTAAAGCCTCTTCTGAAGAAACCAACACTAGACCATAACGATTTAAAGAACTACCGCCCAGTTTATAATCTCCCATTCATATACAAAATCTTAAAAAAGGTTGTTCTGTCCCAGCTTGTATCTTATCTAAATTCAAACAGTCTTTTTAGCAATGTATAATCTGCATATAGCCCTTGCCACAGTACTGTAACTACTCTTCTAAAAGTAGTTAATGACATTCTCTTTGCGTTGGATAGCGGAAAGATTACAGTCCTCACCCTCCTTGATTTGTCTGTAGCATTTGACACAATAGACCATGATATATTACTTCACCATCTCCAGCGTGTATTTGGCATTCATGATACAGTCTTACTGTGGTTCAAGTCCTACTTGGTCAACAGGACACAAATTGTATCTGCAAATGGAATAGACTCCAGCCCAGTTGATCTATGTTGTAGTGTTCCACAGGGGTCTGTTCTTGGACTTGTTATCTTCATTCTGTACACTCAGTCGCTCTCAAGTGTCATAGATCATCATCCAGTTTCTCACCAATGGTACGCTGATGACACCCAAATATACAAATCTAGCCACCCAACTGAAGTTGATGTTACCGTCCAAGGTGTAGAGAGGTACATTTCTGATGTGAAATCATGGATGACATGTAACAAGCTGCTGATGAATGATGATAAAACTGAGGCCATTCTGATTACAACACAAAGACTTTCTCATTCACATCCTTTACCTCAAACAATAATTATCGGCAACACCAACATTAAATTCACACAATCAGTACGAAACCTAGGTGTTATTCTGGACAGTACTCTCACATTGCACCAACATGTCATGAACATATGCAAGGCTGCATATCTTGAGCTGAGACGCATCAGCTCAATTCGCAAATATATTTCGGTTGATGCCACTAAAACACTTGTGTGTTCATTAGTACATTCAAGACTGGACTATTGTAACTCAATTCTCTTTGGTTCATCTCAATATCTGATCCAGAAACTTCAAAAAGTTCAAAACACATCTGCTCGGATCATACTTAGAGTACCACGATCACAGCACACCTCCCCGCTGCTCTGTACCCTACACTGGCTATTCATTCGATCCAGAATCAAACACACAATTTGTTTTCTGTGCTACGTTTCACTGTTGGACTCTAATCCAACATACCTATCCGACCTCACCCCTGTGTACACAACAGCAAGATACTTACGCTCCTCTTCTGACAATAATATACTCAATATTCCCACTATGAAAACAAAGACATATGGATATCGTTCTTTTGCATACCAGGGCCTAGTAACGTGGAATGAATTGCCCACTGAACTTAGACACAAAGACACAGTGATCACATTCAAGAGTGCTCTCAAAACTCACTTATTTCGACTACAGGAACAAACTTAAAGACCTAATAATGTTTCCTACCTTAAATATTCTCAGCATGTTTTTTTTATTTTTTTCTAATTTCATGGTGTTTGTTTTTGTAATCATATCATTATATATTTTTTTTATCTTATAGGTGTTGTCTAATGTTGTAAAGCGCTTAGAGCTTTTAAAGATTAGGCTCTATACAAAGTCCTCTTTGTTATTATCATTATTATTATTATTTATTATTAATTATTATTAATTATTATTATTATTATTAATATTATTATTATTATTATTATTATTATTGTATAATGAAAATTTAAGACGAATTTACAGTATCATGAATTAAATCGAAAATAATCATAAAAGCTCCACACAAGTACAAAAGAATTGAATGTTCCGATTATATTTCACAATGTACTAGTCTGCCAACAGTCCTGATGTATCATAATCGCATTGTCGAATAAATTCACAATAGTCCCAGAATAATATTTTAGTCCAATGAACACTTTGTAATTCCAAAGAATAATTCAAACAAATGTCAGATTATATCTAAACGCAGCATTGAACACATCTGTAGACTGATGTTAACACAAGAACATCTAAAATAACAATATGAAATAGGAATGGATTAGTTGCTCAGATCTCACCTACGAACAATGCACATTACCACACGTCGTACAAGAACCCACCTGACCGACCCAACCAGTGAGAATAACATAACGCTTCTAAGAACCCACCTGGTTCCACTAGCCAATGAGAAATTACTTTAAACTTCAATATGTGGGTTGAATTAATCTTGTATACACATATTTATATCTCAGAAGCTTTAAAAATAGAACCTACTCCCATGGACAAAAAGTTAGCAATATAATACCTTTGTTTATAGATGATCACTACAATTTACAGTCATGAACAAAAATTGCATAACATATAGATATACATTACAGATGTTACTAATGTTCATTTGAAAAATCTTTTTATTGCACTGGTTTCCTCACGAATTAGTTTTTAAATGATTCCTTGAATAAGTTGCATAATATTAGCCTGTTCATTAAGGACAAGGCATACATTTTAAGGCAAGTGTTAGCGCAACGGAGCTTGCAAACATACAAAGCGAATACCAAACGAGTTTGGGATCACATCGAAGCATTCTCCGGGAATGTGAACTAGAAGTATTCACGTGTTGTTGACTCAAAGACATCTTGATCATCGTAATGCAGCCAAACGAAAACAGACCAACTTGCTGACATTAAAATTATTCAAAGCAGAGATAGAACAAATGCAAAAGATTGGTGGAATGTTTCCATTCCTAGCAGCCATCGCAGCATTACTAGCGGCTGCAGCTCCCGCGGTTGCAAAAAAGATACGCTAAGGACCATCAGAACTGCATCCTGGGTTACTCTAAAAAATCGATCGGTGAAAAAGGTCTTCGATACGCGGTACTACTGATGTGATCCTCCTAAGCAGAGGTTTCGATTACTCGGTACACCTAACAAAAGGCAGCGTGTCCATTCACCCATTTGATTCCACATACAAGGGAAAATGGCAGTATCGACCTAGATTTAACAACTTGATGTGGTACTCATTGGTTCGCATACGTGGTAACGCCTAAATATATTTTGTATATTGACTGGTACGAGCTTACACCTTCTCTTGAAGTTGCTGATTACTTAACCCGAGGCTGTGGAGGTGGAGGCCAATCTCTGTTTCATTCAACTATCTCGTCGTTAACTCGGCTGGACCATCCAATATGTGGACATCGTATTAAAGCGTTGCATGTAAGCGATCGTTTACCAACACCACACGCGCTTCTTGAGATACCATTGCCAATTAGAAACTATACTTAATAGTATACGAAATGCCAATAAATGTTTACGGACGATACTTAGCCCAACGCGCAACTGATGTGGATCTGAGTAGCTTTGCTGCCAACGATTTGACAGAATTTACCAGCCGGATTGTCGCTAATGTCGACTTGGGAGCAGCTGTAATTTTTGAAGATCAAACTTGAAAACTGCGAACATGAAATGTCGACATTGCGCAGATGCTTTTGTGAAGCCGCGAAGAATCTTTGTAAGATACCTTGAGGAAATCACTGTGAATCAGTGAATCAGAGACTCTGGTGTATTGCTTGCATCTATCAAAGGCTACGTTGATATTGCTAATACAGAGATGAAACAATACGTGGTTATAATGATCACAGAGGTGCACCCATCACCACATGAAGTAACTTCATGGAGGAGATTTAGTGGAATATTAAAATGTGAAACACAGGAACAAACTGACGGAAAAACCTTAGCAAATGGTCGAGTTATTTTCAATTCGCTTGAAAACGGTTTCGATTGATGTAAACGCAATATCTTATAAATGCGCGTGTCCGGATCATACGTGCTTATCATTATCGGACATACAGGTTGGTGTGGTCGAATGGCGATTTTAATAAATACTCAACGGCTTCGTGATTTGCTACCTTATATGTCAGTTATGGACAAAAGCAGCCTTGATACTTTTTTACGATTGTTTCACACTGATAATCAAATCATCATTGATCAACGGGGATCAATCTCAATTGGAAGGAAAAAACATATATCCAGTCTAGTACTTATCTGTCTTTGGTCTCTAAGTTTAAGATTTGTTATTACATTATAAGTGATGAATTCTGACAGTTGCGATGAAGTTGCGGAATTGACGACGATGTGTTGAATCAGCTTACAGCAGTTACTAACATGGATATTAATTTTGTTCCACTCGTGATGAATATATGTTTCAAAATGGTGTTTTGATCCACCTTAATGTATCACTACCAACTAGGGGCCAGTTTGTGGTCATAATGTATTAATGCGTGAAAATGCCAGATAATAAGACTCACCACCGTCGGGCTTGAAATCAACCAATGACTGTTTCTACAACGAAGAAGTGAGATAAAACCCTGAATCCTACTGGGTTATATTTTCTGTTGAATATGTTAAGCCAACATTGACTCACCTAAAAACAGAAATATCTCGAATGTTTTTTAACAAGAACGCACTTTTCCGCCTAATAGTTCTGAGGAAAACGCTCGTTACAGGCAAAAAAGTAGAAACGTAATTGGTGTGTTGAGACTTAAATATCCCCCACCTCCAAAAATATTTTCTATGATTTTGTGATGGTTGAACAAGTGAAGAATACGGCTTTGCTGGAAGTGCGTACACGAATTGCTTCTGATAAAAGTCAGCATTTTGAGCATATAGTTTCCATAATGGCAATAAGTAGTAAAGTGGGATACCCTAGCCTCAATGGGAATTAGCATTACAGGACCCCCTGGGACATTCTAGCCTCAATGGAAATTTAACATGGAGAAAAATCGTGGGACACTCTAGCCTCAAGGGAAATTTAACATGGAGAAAAATCGTGGGACACTCTAGCCTCAAGGGGAATTGAACATGGGAAAAAGTCTTGGGTCACTCTAGCCTCAAGGGGAATTGAACATAGGATTTTTAAAAAAAAAAAAAAATTTTAAATTTAAATTTAAATTTAAATTTAAAAAAGGGGTAGGCAATTGAAAAGTCATTCTCTTTTCGAGAAATATGGATGGCCCTGAAAAGGGCCTTTGGTTTTTCTTCTTCTTCTTCTGCTTCTAATTTCTTCTTTTTCTCCACCAAGTTCTTATTTTATCTCCTACACTCTTTCTCTTCTTCTCTTTCTTTTTTTTCTCCTGCTCTTCTTTCTTCTTCTCTTCCTCCTCTTCTTTCTTCCTCTTCTCATTTTCTTCTTCTTTTTCAATTTTTTCGTTCCATTTGCTTATTCTTATTCTTTACTCTTCATCCTCCTTCTCCTCCTTTATCTCTTTCATGACACCACTAATCTTGTCCTTTACCTTTTTTAAGTTATTAATTTCCATCTTTACACGATGGGGACTATAGGAATAATGGTCTTCAACGAGTCTTATTAACATCTGCTCCATCATTCCTAAGTTGTCTAAAACGTCTTGCAATGTTTGTATTTTGTCCATTTGGTTAGAAGCCATCTTCTTTGTAGAATGGTTTGAACGACGAATACTGTGGGGTCTTATAGTGAAAGCGCGGACGTGAAGGAAAACATCCCCCTAAAACATAAAATTGATCTTACCTAGATCATGACCAAAGAAACAACAACGCGCGGACGTGAAGGAAAACATCCCCCTACTTTCCTCATTTCATATAATAAAACCCAAACTATACTCTCCACATACGCTAAGAAACCCATAATCTACTATTCACACAAACTTACGTGAACGGTTACAAACACAAACACATACACTCTCACTAATAATAAAGAGTTAGTGTTTATATTCACACTACTCTACTTACACACATTGGCAAATTAATAGTCATTTCTTTTCTAGAGTATTGGGTAGCCCTGAAAAGGGCTGTTTTTTTTGGAACTTCATGGACACCTGGTTAATGGTGGCACCTTCCAGGCCTGGCACCACATACACATCTTGTCCCCCGGTTACTTTTTACCTTTTTGGGGGAGAGAGCAGAGGCAGGATATGTGGCTTCAGAATCCCAATTTTCGGTTTCTGGGATTCTGAAATTTTTTCTTCTTCTCTCCTTTTCCTCCTCCTCTTCTTTGTATCTTCTCTCCTCCTCTTTGTATCTTCTTTCCTCTTCTTCTTTATATCTTCTCTCCTCCTCTTCTTTGTTTCTTCTTTCCTCCTCTTTTATCATTCCCTCTTCCACAATGGCTTCCGCGGCCAGTTCATTTAATATGCGCCTGGCATATTCCAGATGCACATGAAGTTCCAACAGTTTCTCCAGTCTCGTGTTCATTTTTGGTGTTGATCAATCAACAAGGGTAGCTAGACTGCCGAACGAGTTTCAATTTATAGTGAAAGCGCGGACGTGATGGAAAACATCCCCCTAAAAACATAAAATTGATCTTACCTAGATCATGACTCAAAACAACAACGCGCGGACCTAAAAGAAACACTCACTCACTTTTTTATGCTACCCATCACTATTTTAAAATTTTTTATAAATCACTTCAATACACTATCCACATACGCAAAGCAATCCAATCTAACCCCAAATATACACCTCAAACGCCAAAAAAGACATCATTTTAATCTACTATCCATACCAACGTACTTGAGCACTTACAAACACAAACACACAAACACATACCCTCACATTTTTTAAAAAAGAGTTAGTGTTTATATTCACACTACTCTACCTACACACATTGGCAAATTTATCGTTATTTCTTTTCTAGAGTATTGGGGTAGCCCTGAAAAGGGCTGGATTTTTTTTGTTTGCTATGGCATTCTTTTTTAGTTTCTAAGAATGCGATGTCCTCTGAGGATAGACTTTCTGGCGATAGGTCTGCTTCTTCGGAAAGAGAAGAAGAACTCTTTGGTGTCGATACGGCAATCGACAAAGCCTCTGTCAGGTTCAGGTTGCTGCTGCTGTTGCTGTTGTTGCTGCTGTTGCTGCTGTTGCTGCTGTCTCTGAAGTCTGTACTTCTCTGTCCATTCTTCTTTCTCCCTGTTCATTTCTTCTCTGAAGAGCTCTTCTATCAGGTCTTCAGTGACTTTTAGCATTCTCACATTCTCTATTTCTTTTGGCTTCGGTATCAGACTGTGTCTGACCCTATGCAAATTCACGTAGGCTTCGTTGAGCTTAGCTAGTTTGGAGCACATCTTCGTAGGAGGATGAGTCGACAATGGATGGTTAGACTGGAAACAACCCCCGGTTCTTAAAGTCAAAGCGCGGACGTGAAGGAAAACATCCCCCACACGGTTTTCGAGTCGCAACGTTCAATGAGTGTCATGAGAGGGATAGTAAGAAATGAAAGAGCATCAATCCAACATTCTTATAGCTAAACAAAAGACAAAGGCATTTTTTTTCAAAACACAACATTTTTTATTCAATAATCACTTAACACTAAACAACAACTCTAACATTTTTTAACAATAATCCAACATGATAACATCAAACAATTTTTTCAAAAATGACAAACATTTTTTCTCAATTCACAGTCTACTTTAAACAGGGCTGACAACGTTGTGAATGAAATTGTGATTTCCACTGTTGGAAGTCATTAGGCCATTGATGGACACTACGTTTCCTAGCTTGAGACAAAAGATAAGCATAATGGTCACAAAACCATCGATCTACTTTCACATCGTTTCTAGAAGAAGAACGAGGATCAAAATGAGTCACTAAATGTTCTAAGGAATAACCTAGGCTGCGATGATGCAGAAAATACACACAGTACTGTCCACACACCAAGGAATCTGTGCCTTGTAATTTCACATTATTGAATCGGGTGGTCTGAGCATTTCTTCTCATAAAGTCAATAATATCGTCTTCCAAAGGGGGCAATCCGTACGAATCGAAATATTCCACACATCCTTCTGGAGGAAAGTAGACGGCTACCCAGTGGGTTCCTGGGAGATGACTGTCGTCCGTGTTGATCACGTAAGCTAGATGGTCTTTAGGTTTGCGATGAGGGAGTTCATCTTTAGCACAGACAACAGGATTCCAAGAAGACGTATACGAACTGTAGTTCAAAAGGTAATAAAGTTCCCAGGTATCCATTAATTTGTGTGTGTTTTTTTCTTCTTCACAGGTAATAATACGTTGTCAATTCGATCCTGACTTTTTGCTTGAAAATGTCTGACAAATAACCGTTTCTTCGTTTCGTCTCCTCACTATGATTCAGGAGAGCTTCGATACGATGGATCTCTTGAGTGGTTAATGGTGGACAAGAATGTTCACGCAAGTCTTTATACCACTGGTGTAAAACGTCTTCGTCCGAGATGAGACTCCAAGATTCGTCCAGATACTCGTCCAATTTTTCTTCTTGACTCAACATCAGGCATTTATCGTGTTGAATTTGACTGGGATGATCGTTTTGACATCCATAGCAATTTTTCTTGATCAATTCCGTCATTTTTTCCACCAAGTGTTTGGCAAAACAGGAGACTAAATGGGCTTCTTGTTCTGGCCATCTCGACTTCATCATGACAACTTCTTCGTCTTTGTCTTGGGATTCTTCTTCCACAGTTTCCTCACATTCCATCTTTAAAGTTTCTCCACTAGGTAAAGAGGGATAACAGTCTTCCATGGCTTCTAGTAATCTAGAATGACTTCTCTCAAACTGTTGATTTCTATCGTATTATCGAACTCTGCATACAGGATGACGTTCACCGTTTCATCAGGGACACGGTTTGCAAACTGAAGTTCCACACGAATCTGGCCGGATTTTATAGGGTGGAAATGTCCCTCGTCGCTGCCTTGGTCAGGAGTGAAATCGAAAGCCCACAAAGCGTAGCCTCCTGCATAATCCTCGTACGTAATACCGTGACTGGTGTTGGTTCCTAACTGACCAGTGGCTTCGTACAGGGACAAGTACGATCTCAAGTAATTCTTCTTGGTAAAGTCAGGTTCAAAAGGTCGGGTACACAAGGTCTTGCCATCGCGACTGACTTCGATCTTGGACACGCCAAAGTGTTGAAAGTAGAAAGGATTTTTTTCGGCAGCTCCGGTGAAGGCTGTATTCTCGACGATACCAACGATCAAACGTTTGGGTAACTGTCCTTGGAACAGATGATCTTCGATCATGGATCGCTGTCCCTTGGGAATAGTGAAGGTTTTCACTTCCACACGTCGTATGGGATACTTGGCGGTCGTTCTGCTCAACGTCTGACTGATGTCGTTTCGCACTTTAGGTAACACTTCCACACGGCGTACGTAGAGTCTGGCTTCTTGGATTTTGGTTTTGTAACCGTCACTCTCAGCCATTAAATGGAAAGCGCTACTGCTACGATTCAGTCTCAGGCGGACATCCACCCCGTTCAGCAAATACTTTTCTTGCAACCACATGTCCAAATGCAAACGATCCATCAGTTCTAAACTCTGTCCATCTTTGATTTTGTTTCTTCGTTCTACAAATCCCTCATTGTATTGTTTCTTTTTATCAGTTGTATCAGTTTCCAATAATTCAAACTGGCCTGCTTCGTCAGCTTCCCATACCACACAGGCATTGAGATGAGTGTTCTTGGCGTCTATTCCGTACGTCAAGAGATTTTCCAGGTAGGCACGGTAAGGGTAAGTATCCATGCTGCTACTGACCAGTTTGTTATTCAAGTACAAGTCCACTCCACTGAACAAGGAATGCATGAAATTGTTGACGGGAGCTACTGTTTCAGTGTCTATATCACCTCCTGTCTTATCTAGAACTTTGACTTTCAGGTACAAGTAACTGCTATTCAGATCGATGTAATCTTCGGGCTGTCCTTTGATTTCAAACTCGATGGGAGCGGAATCGGTCAATGAGGAGACGGGATGAAATTCCACCCATTGGGATTCTTGCATGGTCATCATGGTGGGTGGCATGGCAAACAGATCCAGTTCCGTCTTGGAACAGGCGCAAGACTCTCGGTGCATCATTTTTTTCTCTTTCTCAATAATCGAAAACGTCTAAGTCTCGAACGGTTCTTCTTTTCTTGGCCTTTCTCGCTTGAAGTCTGGTGAAAGGGTGTTTTCTTCGTCGTCTCTTTCTGCCTTGTCCTTGCTGAATGCCTGACTCAGTAGCGTGCAGGGCATTTATAGGTGTGTCTCGTCGGCCCAAAATGTCTTTGCCCGTTTGCAGCAAGACATTTTTGCCTGCCCTCATGAAGGCTTCTTTAGGGTTTTGTTTGTCGATGATGACATTTTGGAGAAATTCTTTGCCTTGCGTCAGTGCCGCATCTTTCAAGGCGTGCAATCCGTGTGTCACCATCGGTTTCAACACTGGGGCCACCGAACAAAAGGCCGATTTCAGCATATCTCCTAAACCGTGTCCTCGCTGTCGAGCAACCCCTCGGTACACTGGATACATGACTTACTTACGAATCGTGAGAAAACCGTTTTCGAAAATGGAGTTTCACCGTGACTTTTCCTTTGGTGAATGAAATATTTTGTCCCAAATCTCCTTTTATAGCAATGTTGACCGTGTCCAAATACGACTTGCTGACAGGCAAATAGTGAGGATGGACAAATTCGCGGTGGACGTGATAAGTGTTCCCACCTTCCTGGTCACTGGTCGTGGTACTATCCACTTTGAAAGGAATGACACGCAGTAACGGCACAGAGGTGTGTCCCACCACGTTTTACTCCATCACATCGGAGCACACAAAGATCAAATTCAGTCCTTGGTTCAGTTCTACATTGAATCGAAAAAATTTGTAAAATTCCGTATTGCTGTTGATCTTCGGTTTAAAATTTGGAGCCATTTTTGTGTCTCCACCTAATATATCAAACAAGTCACGATTAAAACTGATGGACAACGTTTGGGTGTCCTGAAATTTCATCAGTAAGCGACGAGCCTCTTTATGGTATTCCAGGGTGACACTTTTTTTGATTCTGTTCAGGGCTTTGCCAAAGGCTAACTCGAACCTGGAAGCAATGGTGTCCACCAAATGTTGGCCACTAAAATAAAACCCTGCCGGAATTTTCAAGGTGTAGATATTGAAGGGTGAATTGTTGGATGGTCTTGTGTCCCCTGAAAACCCGATTTCATGTATGGTTTCTCGCAATTGTTGGTTCAGGATTTCGACCTCAAAAGTGTTTTGCTTTTCAGTGATGTTTTGGATTTGAGTAGGGTGAATCATTTCTACCAAAGCCACTTCCCAATGGGCTTCGTGATCTAACGGGATGGCCTGAGGTAATTTGGCCGTGTAACAGCACAACGTGTTGTGGGGAAACACCTCCATGGAACTGTCACTGGGTAAGGTTAAGTAAAATTGGTTCTGGTGACTCATAATTCCAGAGTTCTGTGGCTGTCCGAGGGGTTACTGGACGTCAAAGGCGTGTCTCCGCCCAAAATGGGGTTCTGGTTGTGGTTGGAGTGGTGACTGACACTGGCACTGGACACAAGGTTCCCGTGGTTCCCGTTTGAGGAGAATTTCAGGGAGGGATTGGGAAGCAGGTAACCGATGCAACTGCTCAATAAAATGGTCCACAATTGTTTGTCTCCTTGTTGCAAACTCAAATTGGCAATGGCTGCCCCGATGACACAATACACCACGAAGATTTGACAGAAAAAGACGATTTGCGTTTTAGGCACACGTTCTCCACACCACACCCACAAGGGTTGTTTTTGTAAATCTTGCACAGAAGAACTAGGTGAAGAAGGAGTGGTCGACGTAGCTGCGTCTGCTGTGTGAAAGGGCATGATGGTCACTTCTTTTTATAGTCGATGACTTGCGAAGCGTCGATCCAAGAATCAAAACTGGGTGGATATCCTTTCCAACGTACTTTGACTTCTTTGACACGTCGTTTGCCCACTTTACGGGTTCTGCGTTCGAGAATGCTTTCGATGTCGTACACGTCGTCTTCTTTTTTGGTGACACGTTGTAACTCGGGCAAATAAAACGTTCCTTTGAGCACTTCTCCGTTCATGTCTTCCAATTTATAGACGGCAGGATGACGGCCATGCACTCGTCCAGTGACGCGAAACAATTCGGTCGTCCAGTTAGGTAAGTAACCTTTGTCGAAAGTGCGTTTGGTTTTGCCAATGCGCACCCAATCTCCTACGACCAACTCTCCTCTTTTCTTGGGGACAGCCCTCGTCGGGGACGTACCAAACAGACGCTCAAACACCAGCACTTCGTTGTCGGGAGTCACGTCTTGCGGGGCACGTCCGATGCTTCGATGGTAAGATTGGTTGTACGCTTGCACCAGGTGCGGTAAGATGTCGATGTACTTCAGAGCGTGGTGACGCGTAAAATATTTCCACATGCGTTCTTTCAAAGTGCGTTGAAAACGTTCCACGATGCTGGCTTTGGTTTCGGGATTCTCGGTGGTAAAAAAATGAATGTCACGTTTCTTTCATTCTTTTTGGAAAGCTTGGTTCAGAAATTCGGTGCCTTTGTCCGTTTGCCATCGAAGAGGGTGACGACCGCTTTGTTTCAACACCCGTTGCAGGGCTCGCACTAACTCGCTACTCGATTTGGTAGTCAAGGGCACGACCCAGGCAAATTTGGAAAAGACGTCGATGACACAAAACAAATATTTGTAACCACGATTGTAGCTGGCCAAATGAGAGACATCGGCTAAATCGACTTGCCATTGATGATTGATGCCTTCCACTCGGGTGCGACTTCTGGCAAACAAATGGGTTTGTGTAAAGTGTAGGTAGCTTGTTCTTGTAACCATCGTTGCACTTGAGGTAAACGGAGACTTTTCAGTCGAGTTTTGGCAGCACGATACAATTTTTGAACTCTTGTGTAACCTGCAGGATGCGAGGGATCGTAGTAAATGCTGGCTAAGACTTTTTCCATTTTTTTGTGTTGGTTGGTGTGTTAATAAGGCACCCACTCTTGGAGGATGCTACTCTTTTTCTCTTGGGGTATTTTCTTGGATTGCAATGCTTTGCATGTGCGACCGGCAATAGGTATCGAAGAGGAGGAGGATGTCTGAGCGGGGGATATAGGTTCTTATTTCACTTCTGTCTTCACTTCTGTCTTCACTTTCTTTTTCTCTTGTGATGAAGAAGGGGTGGCCATCATCTTTTTAATCCATCCAATTCTGGAGGTAGGTGGTGTTGTTAACTTGCGTACTTTTTCTGGTGGAGTTTGAAACCCTTCTTCTTCTTCTTCTTTTTCTGTCTTGGTCAAGGGTAGTGGTGGTACTGGTACTGGTACTGGTGATGGTGCTGGACTTTTCATCAAGGTCTTAAAATCTTTCAGAGTGGGTAGAGCTGTTTCGTCTAAAGCTTTCTGGTGAAAGAGTTGCAGTCGTTGCAAAAGTTGACCGTACCTTTGCGATTTTTCTGTTTCGGACAAATCTTGGCGATCCATCAAGGACTGCAATTCGTGTTGTAGCTGGGACATCTCGCTCAAATTGGGATTGGGAGGTAAATGCGGGGTACATTGTTCTTGCCACCGATGGTATTCCATCCATCGTTTGTAAGGCACTAAAGCTAGTTTTCGTCCTTCCATGGGGTTGTCAGGGGTCGATTCTGAGATCTTGGGACTTCCGAGGGCCTTTTTATCTTGCTCCCACCAGTCCTCCCAACATGGTTCCCAAGACTCCTTTCAGTATGGGGCCTAACAAGAGAGGCAAAATGCCTCCACGTTGGACTAACATCTTCTTCTTTTGACGAATGGGAATTTTCTTTCGAACCATTTGGCGAAGAACGTGACGATGTTTTCTTAAGCATTGTTTCTGGTGTTTGGACAAAGGGATCGTGCCTTTCAAAACGTTCAAACAACATTCGCACACGGTATCGATGACCACTTTGGAGGCTGATTGAATGAGTTTTTTTCGTAGGGGTGGAGAAGCTTTGGACAGGACAGATAACATGTCCCCATGTTTGACTAAACGTGGAGGCAATCCTTTCCTTTTCTTTCCTTGGGGTTTTCTGGAGGGTGACATCTTTGCTTGTGGGTTCCGGGACATTCACCAAACAGACACTAACGTCGATGACTTAACACCCACCCTTTTATCTTTTTTGGGACTATCGCTTTCTCATAAAGGTGACAATGTTTTTCCCAAAATCGCCAAGGAATCCTCCCCTTTGTTGACGCCTCTTTTTCTTGGAACGACTGTGTCTTTTCTTAGGGTAACGTCGATGCTTGGCTAAGCGCTTTGTCGGATGACGCATCTGCCTTTGTCTCTTTCTTTTTTGGCTTCTTGGAGGTGACATCTTTTACAAGTTCACTGATACCCCTACTTGGTCACAGGCCTTTTTTTATACTGGAACGCGTCGCCACTGATTGTCTTTACGTCGTATTAGTTTGAGGACAGGCATGACACGTCGTGCAGGGGTACGTAACGGACTAAATCGAGCCAGTTCTTGCTTGGACAAATCCAGTAAACATTGTAACATGCCCGATCTTTCTTGGACTTTGATTTTGGGAGAAGGTACTTTGTGTGCAGCAGCCACTGCCACTAAATTAGAGGGTCCTGCCACTGGGAAAGTTCTTTTGGGGGTCATCAACGGAGAAGTTCTTGGTGTGATCAACGTCTCCAACTACTCTTCAGTTCTGGGTGTCATTAACGGAGAAGTGGACAAACGTGAGGCTGCCGGAGACGCAGTCACCGCCGTGGCAGGTCGTGGTTTGCGAGTGTAAGGTTGCGTCCTGGCCGAAGTACCTTTCTTGCGACTAGTTTTCTTCTGTGGACTTTTCTTTTTCTGGGGACTTTTTCTCTGTTTCTTTTTCTGGGGGCTTCTTTTCTTTTTCCGGGGTGGTGGTGGTGTCTGGTCAGAGGAGGGTCCTGCCACTGGAGAAGTTCTCCTTGGGGACCTGGTCTTTTTCTTCTTCTTGGAGCTTCGTTGGACTTTTGTCTTGGGTATAACTTTGGGGGCATTAGGATCCCATCTTAAGAGAGAGCGAATGATGACCCCTCCTAGAGTACCGCTCCCTCCAGGTTTCAAAATGATTTGTTTTTTGGTTTGAGTGTCGATGCGGGGATCGGCCAGTTGGACCAAAGCGACTTTGTTTCGATCGAAAAAGCGTTTGGTTTGATGAGGAATCTGAATGATTCCTTGGAGTAATTGACGTGCCGTCACCGTGAACCATCGTAAGACTTCTTTGAGACTAGCTTCTAAGACACGGGCTCGTGTTTGTGGATTTTTTTCTCGACTGATGCCATACAAGGCACGAATCAATTTGACGGGAAGATGCGACTGAAGGGACGTCATGTTCGCACTGTGTGAGACAGACGAAAAAGGGTCTGAGGTTTTTATAGATTTTTTTTATGGGGAGTTAAATGAAGTCGAGGACGGAGACGTGTACAGGACAGGCCCTCCGTCTTGGCACCAGTGGTGAAACAAGTGGGTACGAAATCGCAAATCCTCGGGGGTCGTAGCTTTCAAATCGACGAGTAAATAGGCGTGTGGCGTTTGAGTGGCATCGTCGTACGCCTGAGTCAGCCAAGGCGTCCCTAACTGTTTCGCTAAGACTTGCACTTGCGATTTATCTCGAGGGCTTTTAAACAAGACCACGTAATGCGCATTGAGACTGATGGTGCGATGGGCTTTACTTTGTTGAAACAAATTTTGGGTGATGTAAACGACACTGGCATTACGGTGATGCCCTTTGCGCGTGAACCACAGTTTAATTTCTTCTTCGTCTTCTCCTAACATGTCGTCGAAAATGACCAAATGGGTTTGACGGGAGTCAGAGACGATGCCGTCGTCTTCTTTAGGAATGCCTTCCACAAACACGATGGAATCGCCTTGACTTTCTCGCAAGAGGCTGTACGCCGATAGCCACTCTTTGTAACACCACACGATCCGTTGAGGTGGCCGATCGATCAAATGATGTTTATGTTCGATCAAACGCTTGACGAATTCGGTTTCGCCTGAACCGCTAGGTCCAGCAATGAGCACGTTAAAGGGATGACGAAGATGCAAAGCCTCCCAACTGGCACGATCTAAGTGTTCGTCGATGACTTTGATAGTAGAGGAAGAGGGAGCAGAGACAGTAGAGCTAGCCATAGTGTGAGGAATGTCACTTGTGACACGAAAAACAAACAAGACAAGAGTTTATATACTTTTTCAGAACACGTTTATTGAATGTTTCAAATATGAACACGAAAGACAAAAATACATAAAATCCGAATAGTGATGTACAGGAATAAAAAACACATCAAAACGATCAAAGTGGAATATAAACAAGTCTCTGTACAACATGTTTTGGGTAACCAAGATGTCCTAGGGACAGTGTGTAATGTTCTTACAGTCTCTACATGAGGTATTGTCACACAAGTGTCCTCCCGGAATGATCTTTCAGGCATGTCCATGACAGTCCTGTCCTGAAGCGAGTGGTTGTTCTCGGTGACGGGTTCTTCTGGCACCGTCACTAACACAGGTTGAAAAGTAACTTTTTTCCTTGAACAACTCTTGTGCATACTGGGCCACTTCTTGGGTCCAAGCCTCAAAACCCCCCTTTTTCCAATCACGAACATCTGTCCAATGGGGGTGTAAGTCACAAGCTACACACACATCGTCATACACGTCTTGGGTAGCTAAAAGTTGACGAATCTTTTGTTCCTGTTGAGGTCGAGAAGTATCCAGATGAAAACGCAAGGCTTTGAGCAAAAGGAGTTTTTCGTCACCATTTAAGGCCATGGAGGTATGGTAAGTACTGATCGTAAAGAGTCCACAAAGAATCGGCTGGTAAACGAAATCCCAGAAAACAAGTCACTAAGACACACACCACTTGTCGTCCCAAATTGAATGGATACAGTTCTTGTAATAATCGATGCTAATGATCCACGGTTTGAATATGGTCATTGAGTTCCTTCCACGGAATCTGTTCAATCACTTGTGACATAAGCCGTGGCATGGCAGCCTAATTTTATAGTCTCTTTGTTTCGGAAGCAATACAGCTCTCGGTAAATCTTTTCTCTCAACTCCTCAGGCAAGCCCAAAATGTTCTCTTGTAAAGTATCCATAAGTATATACACTGTTTTTGGAATCGTTCGGTGGTGGCCAATAGCCTCGTTTAACTTTGTGCCTAATGTAATATCCACTCATAATCAGTCTTCTTATACTTTGGAACATAGCATAATTTAAAAACGGACGAATCACTTTGAGTTTGCGTTTCACTTGTATTTTGATCAGCTCTCGGTAAATGCGTTCTCTCAACTCCACAGGCAAAGCACGAATGTTCTCTAGCAAAGTATCCATGAATAGGTCATACTAAATCCTCTTTGGTCTGACACAAGAAATGTACTGTTTGCACAAACATGGTTTTACTTCAATGTCGAATTTAAATCGTTCAGTCACTAATCTACACATTACAATTCGTTCAGAAGTTTCCTCTTTCACCAAGTTGACATTGTGTTCAAGATGTTGGTAATTCGTTAGCTCTTCCTCTGGAATTCGATGCAGTACGTTTACAATGATGTACCTACAATCGTCCATACCAAACCAATCCTTTTTAAAACTAGAGGATCGTTCATCAATGTCTGTCCGATGGAACACTTTCAATTGAATCAATCCTTGTATAGCCTTCAGGTACCAGTGGTTCAAACACCGGTGACGTAACGGATGCAATTGTTCTTTACGTTTCACTTGTATTTTGACCAGCTCTCGGTAAATGCGTTCTCTTAACTCCACAGGCAAAGCACGAATGTCCTCTTGTAAAGTATCCATGAACAGATTATGGTAAGAAGTTACTTCAATGTCTCGGTCCCACTAAGGGTAAGTAATGACAATTCGGTGACCATCGAGCATGTTCTACGTAGGCCGAATCTTGCGGTTCCCAGTGGTGAAGTGACACACCGCAACTGAAGCACTTGACTTTATCTCCTTCGCCCAAGTAGAAAAATCCGGCTCTGGCTAATTCTTCGGGGGTCGGTCCTCCCAGATACTTTGGCCATTTTCCTTTGAACGATTGAAGACGATTTTCAAAGTCGCAGTATTCCGACAAACGCACAGGAAACGAATATTCGTCTTTCACAGGTTCGTTTCGATGAGGGTTGGGTGACATCAACAGGAGTTTGCTCAGGGCTGGATGACATCCGTAAGGGGGTAGACGTGAAGGTGAACATTCCCCTTTAAAACGAAACTCAGTAAAATGTCCAAGAGGACGAGCGGCATCACTTTCGCATCCCACATGTTTGACACGCACAGCATCACTTTCCATGATAGGGGTAGGGACACTAAAGTTCCCATGATGCTTTACGCCATCGCTCAGGTCACAAGGTACAGCATCGTACCCATCGCAAGGCTCACAATCGCATTCCACTTCCGAAGTCTCACACTTGAATTGTGCCTTTCTAAACAACTTGTTCTGTGTTTCTCTGAAAGTATTCATCTTGTTTCCTCGGTCTTGGTAGTCACAATGAACTATCGATCTTAACCATAGCCCCTTTTTATACTAGTCGCAATGCAGTCTCCAGCTTGTACATCTTTCCTTTTTTACGTTTTTTATGTCTTGTTCTGGAAGGTACCGTCTCTAAGGTACCGTCAACATTGTACCGTAGTGTGATGGGTGGAAAGGCCATAGAAAGGTAAGGGCAGTGCGGAGACCATCGAGTATGTTCCAGAATAGCTGAATCTTTATAGATACATAGATCCATTCGTAACTTCAGTCCGCAAGCGAAACACTGTACCTCGTATCCCAATCCTGACTCAGGTCCCAAGTAGACAAATCCTGTTCTAGCTAAAACATGCGAAGAAGGTAATCCTTCCCTATCCGTAGGCCATTTCTGAAACGTGTCCAATCGACGGGTACAATCACAATAGTCAGGTAAGAAGACTGGAAAATGGTAGGGTTTGAACTTGGAGTTCTCATCGGGTTTCTCACTCGATTCTTGCTGTGGCGAAGTCATCTTTCTGGTGGGTGACTATCCTCTTACAACCAATGTTTTATACCAACGTGTCCATACGGTAAACTAAAGTGGTTGGGAAGTCGCACTCGCTTCTGGTACACGATTTGATAGACTTTTTTCAAGGGTCGACTGACGATGTGGTGAGTGGGTAAACGTACAATCTTGTTCGGTTGATAGGTGGTCACTTTAAAGTTTCCATCCTCTCCCGATTGCAAGGCTTCTTTCAATACCCCAAAGTTGACCACTCGACTGGTACGATGATTCAGAGTCAGTCCTTTCACTTTGCACGTCGTGTGCACTTCTCCTTGTTTGTCACGGTATTCGTAGCCGTAATTTTTGGGACCACCAGTGACGAAACTTAGAATCTTGTCGTCGGGATGCTCGTCTGTCCAGGCTCCTAAACGATCTCCTTCGATGTCAGGGTGATGTTGAATCGGGTGATGGATGTAGATGCAACTGTCCGTGTCAAAGTACAGGACGCGTTCTTCTAACAGTTCTAAAGCTTCGTACAATTTTAAGCGAGCATGGTCTGTCACGTAAGCCGCAATGATGACATTTCCAAAAGGGTCGTCTTGTACAAAGTCCAGATCTTCTTCGTAATTGACCAAGATCAAATCCTCTCGAACGACGTCCACGTGTTTCATGTATTTGGTTTTGTCGTGAATCATCTGGAAGTAGCGGGAAGGTTCTGTCAAATATTCCGTCTTGGGTAAACATGGTCGTTGTACCATTTTACCCCACAAGCAATTTAACATCACTTTGGCAAACGATCGCCTGCCTTCGTTTTTCTCGATGTGGTCTAAAGTGATGCCTTCTTGTTCGTAGTATTTCTCTTTGAATTGTATTTGGTCTTCGGGAGTGTGACACCAGGAAGGATAGCCGCTGGCTTCTTGCTTCAGTTTCAAAAAGGCATCCACGTAGTCGGCGAAAATGCCTTTCTGAGTAGGGTCACCCTTGTGGTATTGATGTGTCTTGGGAAAGTGACAAATTTCGTACACTTCTAACAGTTGGTATCCCATATCCAGAGCTTTGAACAATTCTACGCTGACCCAGGTTCCCGTCAAGGCCCGTTCTTCGTGGCTGTGCTGACAAGGTTGGTCTTGGTTGCACGTTTCGGCACAAGTACGGCACAAGGGAAACATCAGTTTGCCTTGACAATGGTGAGGTAAGACGGGATGGTATAGGTTCGTGGGAGGCAAAACTTTGCACTTGATCAAGCCTTCGTATTGTCGAATGTTTTTCAGGTCGATGTGTTCCGTCAGCAATTGCGGGTGCCCTACGGGAAAGCGACAATATTTGCACACGTAGGGATACAGCGAACACACGTCCAAGTATTTGATTTCTTCTCCTTTCTCTTCGTCGGCTTTGTACAGCAAACAGGTGGCATTGGTCCTTCCTCCGTACAAACTATCCCTCGGGTTCAGCGGGTCCATGAACTGGTAACTTTCCACGAGGCGTTTAAACTCGGGATCGGTTTTCATACGGTGATCGAGCGTACTCGTGTTCCCACATTTCCACCACTTGTTATCCTTCCTGTTCCAACTTTAGGCGTCGCTAACAAGTGTCCTGGTACAGGTCTTCCATGGTCCGTTGTAAAAACTGATTTTTAGTGTCACGGTCAGGGTAGCAGACGGGACATCCGTGAAATAAGCAACCGTTAAACTCGTACACGATCTTGGGGTTTTCTAAGTCCCAGCCATCGACCGAATACGTTCCAATGGTCTTTTCGCCTCCTCCGTTGCGGGCATGCTGAATCCATTTATCTTCCTTGTCGCACAAGTAATGTAACCAACGTAGGGCTTTGAGCGAGTATTGACGCTTGACATAGTTGGTCGTTTGAGGACTGATGACAGCCACGGTGTTTTCAGGCATGAATCATTGGCGGTACACTAAGGAACACGCTTTGGCAATGGTGCAAGCTTCTTTCAAAGGATCGACCCCTTCGTGTTCCATGAACAGTTCTCGAAATTTTCCACAGCAACGCCGTAAAATGTCCACGTCGGAACGACAATACTTTAGCATTTCTTCCTGAAAGTCGAAAGGGTCCGAGGCGTGAGCCTGGTACCAAGCGTAGAAAGCTTCTCGTTCTTCTGTACGCATGTTGTCGGGGTCGTAATAGTCAGCCTCAGGTAAATGGGGTAGAACGGCATGTTGATTGGCTTCCGTATTGAAAAGTGTGGAAAGTACCCTTTAGCCATTTCTGTCATTCCAAACGTTTTAGGCATTCGACTCAAAGGCATGGCCAAATAGCTCATCGAATCTTTAAACTGCACTTGTCCCACTTGCATGAAAATGATTTTGGCTCCGTTCAAAGTGACTTTAGGACGTTCGGTGCCTTGTTCCGTATAGTACCTCAAAAGAAACTGTCCATCGTATCCGGAAAAATTGTGAGCCATCACCGTGGCATGACGATGACAATCTCCGTAACGTGCGATGTCCTCTTGGCTCCACGTCTTGTCGATGGGGTCTAAAACCCATTGGGCAAAATCGGCTAACGTGTTCGGTCCCCGAAAGATTTTTTCACGCCCTCCAGGAATCTTGCTGCAGTGAGGGCAATGACTGAAGATAGGTTCTTGAATGCACTTCTCGCACGCTCGATGAGCCACGCAAAAATTAGGAATGTGAATGCCGGTCTCTTGCATGCATTCGAAATCGAAAAAGATGAAATTGCCTTTCTTCTTGTGACCGTCCTCTTTCTCTGGTGTGGGTTGGTATTTTTGCACGTAGCATTGCTGTTCCAAGTCCACGATGTGGTGACAAATGTGACATTTTTTCTTTCCTCGACATACGTGTGCCTTGGCATTATTGGTAAGTATGCCTTGTCCACACGTAGGGCACAATCTCAGGAGTTGACAAGCACATTTCTTCTGTGAACCTTGTGTTTTCAAATGTTGTTGGTAACAGGTAGGGCTAACAAACGTGCGCAAACAAGTTGAACAAGGCACTGGTTCTTCGCTCAGACAGGGTGGAGAGGCCAAACATCCTCGGCATTTCGATCCACAAGACTTGTGTTGCTCTCGATTGTTATAACCATAATCACATTTCTCACAATAATAACCGTATCGCAGGAATGCAGTGATACTGGTAATGGTATCGAAATGGTCATCGTGATGATAAAGGTGAATGTATTTTCCGTCCTTAAAATCTTGCCCTCGAAACAACAGAGACCCACGCATTTCTTGAGGGTGCACTTTCAAGGTGTAGCGTGGAGCTAGGGCATCTTGCAATTTCTGCATCTCAGGAATGCCACAGGGTGTGTCTTTGGACAGACCAGCTTGTTGCAACAGGAGTTCTGCTTCGTTTCGTTGTTTGGCTCGGTCCGATTGTCGAATAGTTTTCCAGGCTCTTTTCCATTCTGTCGTGTCGTTCTTGTTGGCATAGGTTCGTCCGACCACGATGGCTCGAGCTAAACACATCTGGTCTTGAGGGTTGTGAATTCGGACGAGACTTGTTTTGGTGTTGCGAAGGTCGTCCACCAATAACATCTTTTTGCGTCCAGTCCCTTGAGGAAGAGAGACGTGAGCCATTTTCAGTGTGGCTTTACCATCGATGATGTCAAACTGGTCATTGGATTGTTGCACCTGTTGTATCTTGTCCATGACTCTGGAAGGGGTCAGTTCTGCGGGTCTGCTAAACTCGATCCAAACAGGGGATTTCAAACCGTCGTTATCTATGGATAGTGTCAAGCGATCGTCTTCTTTGGGTTGACATTGTCGCTTGAGTGCAGTGAGCAAAGAATCGCACACCCCAGTGATAAACCCTTCTGCTTTCTCCAATGGTACGTCGGACTTGAAATCTTTAAACTTCACCGTGTAGGTGTAAGCCGTGGTTCTAAATTTTCTAGAGGAGCGCTTTTCCGTCTCTCGAATGGAATAGTACTTTTCAGGGTTGACTAAGGGTGGTGAACTTGGTTTAGAGGTTTCAAATTCCGGTTCACTCGTGTGCTCTTCAAAATCACTGGCATGAATTTGTGCCAAGATTTCAGCCCTGGTTCGAGGCGATAGATCACGTTTCTGCCTCTTACTTTCTTCTTCTTTCTTCTCGAATGAATAGGATCGTTTCATCTTGAGTGCAAAACGTCAAATGACTCAAGTTTAAACACCATAGACTAATTTATAGTCATGGCAGACCAGCGTATATAAAAAGGGTGTGTGTCTTGTCCTTTCACTATTCATTTCACTCTCAAACCGAGCACAACGATGGAAGAGACTAACCAAATCGAACGTTTCGTCAGAGCTTTGCGAGGGGTCATTAGAAAATTTTCTTCAGACCAGCCCTCGGACTACTCTCCTTCCTTTCGAGATAAAAGTCAAGATACTTGCTATATCTGTCAGAATAAAGGGCATTGGTCTTCAGAGTGTCCAGACCGTCAAAAAAGAAAGAAAACAGGGGCTAAAAAAGACAAAAGTCAAGATACCTGTTATTATTGTAAAGAAAAAGGACATTGGTCTCCAGATTGCCCAAAAAAGAAACAAGAGGAATCAGAAGAAAAGAGGAATTCTTCAGAAGAAGAGAGGGATTCTTCAGAGGAAGAGAGGGATTCTTCTGAGGAAGAAAGAAGACAGGTGAAGAAAAAGAAACAGGAGAAAAAAAGAAGAAGGGAAGAAAGCGAGGAGGAGGAAGAAGAGGAAAAGAGTGTAACGGTGAAAAAAATTCAAAAAACAGAGAGACTAAACCAGGAAACAGAAGAAGTTAATGAACTTTTAATTAAAGTGTTCTGTTGTGAATTGTGAATTGTATTGTAACAATGGAGAAAAGAATAAATTAATGATATAAGGTAAGTGTCTTTGAGTTTTGATTTTAAAATAAGAACGTACACTCACGCACTCATACAAAAAAGACACGTACTATAAGGGTAAAATGGGTGGGTGGGTTATTTTTTTGAGTGATTGGCAAAATTGAAGGGCTATCTCTTTTCGAGAAATGTGGGTGGCCCTGAAAAGGGCCTTTTTATTTCGGTGTAGGGGTGAGTTTAAGCAATCAACTTTAACTGCCTTATGCCTTTGTCACGGCCAAGGCCTACTTCTGGACTGCGTAATGTTGATGATGATGATTGGGTTGAAATCACTAAGGGTGGTACGGTAGGCTTAGTCACAGGGTTGACGTGTTTAGTTCGGGAAGGTCGTATTCTCTTCGGTCGTAATAAAGAAGTCTGATACATTTGTTTCAGACTTCTTAACTCCGCTAAAATGTCCAACAGTACCGTGACCGTTTGATTTTCACCCTCCTGTTTCTTTGCTGCTACTTCTTCTTGCTGTTGTTGCTGTTGTTTTTTTCTTACCTCTTCTTCTTGCTGCTGTTGCTGTAGGAGAAAAGCCTGTTCCGCTTCCTTTTGTCGTTGTATAAATTTCTCCAATTCTTCTTTCTGTCTCTGTCTAAAATTCTCCACTTGCGGTAATGAAGAAGGTAACGAAGGTTCCGGAACAAATTCTTGCGAGGAGAGAAAATCCACAAAATCCCAATTCACCTCTTCTGAAAGTAAGTCCGGGTTCCCTTGGGCAGTCTCCCTTGTTGGTGCACCCCAATGGATCGTTTTCTGAGTTTCCGTCATGTTGAATCACTGTCGCATAGATTGACTGCACACAAGCGCTAGCGAATCTATATAGACTACGTGACGTCACAGACTGCTCTCTTTGAATTGGATGCGGTCTGACTGAATTTTGTAACGCGTGTTCGGATTGGTGAATGAATTCAATCCGTTTCAATCCTACCTCTACCTATAAATAAGCGCAGTTCACTGCATTGATTCACCTGTTCTCGTCGCCTCAAGATGTGGACCGATGTGCAATCTTCTACGCTTGTGTCTTCCATGATGTTCAGGACGGACATGCTCATGTATGTCCGATCCAAGTGGACCGTTGTCCACAGGACAAACACCAGTCTGTGGATACGTAGGATCTACGTCGAAAGACAAGGATGCCTCAAAAGAGTGCTGATTTACGGACCAACAGTGAGACGCAGCCTAAGGACAAGAAGAAGACCAATGCGGTGCCCTTTATGTTAATAGATACATTAACATAAACCCAAAGGCCCTTTTCAGGGCCACCCATATTTCTCGAAAAGAGAATGACTTTTCAATTGCCTACTCCTTTTTTAAATTTAAATTTAAATTTAAATTTAAAATTTTTTTTTTAAAAAGAAAATCCCATGTTCAATTTCCCTTGAGGCTAGAGTGACCCAAGACTTTTTCCCATGTTCAATTCCCCTTGAGGCTAGAGTGTCCCACGATTTTTCTCCATGTTAAATTTCCCTTGAGGCTAGAGTGTCCCACGATTTTTCTCCATGTTAAATTTCCATTGAGGCTAGAGTGTCCCAGGGGGTCCTGTAATGCTAATTCCCATTGAGGCTAGGGTATCCCACTTTACTACTGCAATATTAATAAAAGATTTATGATAGACCCCTAATTTTACTAACACCGCAAAACATTTAAGCGGAACAACAGATGTGAGAAGAAATCATTAGGAGAACCGCGCTACTCGTGAAATACAATCGCGTGTGTACGAATACAAACCGTACTCATGGCTACTGAGAATGAAATGATTACAATGGTTGAGTTCGAAGCCGTGTTAGCGGAAATGTAAAAATACAGGGAACTTAGAACACATATACAAAAACGAGGATTTTGGATTTACAGACAGGAAAAGTCGAGTAATGTCCTTTAGACATAAAATTTATATAAATGCTAAAAAATGCAGACCTTCCTTCGCAAACTACGAAATACAATGCCTGTATGGCTCCACTACTGCATAAATCAAAATAATGTATGAAACGAGCTCAACCAGATTATATCAGATACTGAATCTTCTAAAATGCTGCCTAGCGGTAGCAAAATCTTACATCAACCAGAAACATCCACAGCCTATTACTGATAGTAATGAACCATTAAAAATCTTATATGAAAAAATGCTCTAAAGACAATACGTTAGAGTATTCACTCAAAAATGTTTGGTTTCGATGGTATGGAGATAAAATTGTTTGATATGGATAAAATGATACCAGAAATGGAATATAGTCTATTTGAACCATTAAATAAGCTCATAATACTTACAACATTTTCAGCAGTATCCGGGCTCTTGATAGTAAAACTCATAGAATATCTTACACAAAAAAGACGTTAAAAAAGTCCAATAGATGGCAGAAGATATTGTAAACAAAATCAGGGAGGGAACGGAGTTTGAATAGCAAATTTACAAACCTTGCATGCTAACCGATTATATTGTACACAGTCGTGGTCTGTAACATATATCCAATAATTGTGGACACAAGATACAAATCATGACAACAACCAATGGATTAGGCCGATAAACCAGCCCAACCCCCGTAATGATATCAATTTCGGTTTAATGGCTGATATCACCTATTCATTAAAACATGCAAAAATCTGCATACACTTTTGTCTGCACACATCGGTTTGCATTTAATACACTTACCAGTATATCTAGCGGCTGTGGTGCTACCACCGGCTGAAGTGTTCTTTTGGTGGCATGTACATTATATTTCCGGAGAAAATATATTTGGTGACATATAAATTCACGTGGAATAGCACAACCCTCTATCCGAATGAAAGATTGAATTTCGCGGTCGATATAGCTGTTACCGATTACCAGCCAGTATATGTCTAAAGTGCAGGTAGGTTGGTTACGGAAAGATTTGCAGGCAAAAATATAGCACATTTAATGAACAGGTGACATCAGGCCCACATATCGTCCATCAGTATAAACAGGGATTTGGGGTTGGTTTATCGGACTACCAATGGATTTGCTTGCTTCTTACGTATTTATTTTTCTTTGGAAATTAATTAATAATCCCATTGCAAAATAGACCTCAGTACTTTGCGGTTCAGAAAAACAGGAGCCAGAGAATGAAAGACAGAAATAGACAAATGAATTGCTTTTATTAGCCCTTTCACTCATTTCATAATTATAACTTAATTCATATGTTTTACAGTTTTTTCCAACATTTTTGATTAAAGCACATATGTATCTCGTGAGAAGTAACTGCACTTATTTGCTGACAAAAAATAGAGTTTATTGCTTTGAATGTTCTACGACTTAACATTATATGAAAGATGCAGTACCATAGACTACATACTATTTATTAGAAAGAAACGAATGTTAATATTTCATGACAAACAACGAATCTCAAAACTTTCATATTAATATTAAGTGAGAAGTTACATATAAATCAAGTATTACAAAGACTCATGTTTCATATTCTGGTACATATTTTTTTATCTCATAGCCAACGTATTTCTATTTCTTAGGAAAAGAATTTAAAATTGTCATTCTGACAGTTTTCAAGAAATTGCCTGCAGCGGTCCCAGGATGAATCCCAAAATAACGCATTCTAAAGTTGTATAATCGTCCAAAGTCTGATAGGTTTGGAAAAATATTTCGCGCTTGAGTTTCAGAGATTCAAATTTTCCTTTCACTTTGCATCTGATATGATATTAATCAGAATGCAAAAGTGTAGATCTACTGTCAGAGCATTAATAGTAAACAGTTGTTCACACTTACACACACACACACACATATATATATATATATATATATATATATATATATATATATATATATATATATATATATATATATAATATTGTATGTATAATATTCTCCTGTTTAGCGAAATTTGATAATATAAAAATTGTGCGCAAATCACAGGACAAATGTGATTCAGTTCTTCCTACCAATTTGTAGATGTTATTATTCTGACCCAATCATTTCTGCAGCGTTGTAAACTGCAAAATGTTAAATATGAATGCAGTAATTTTGTGTCACTAGGAGTCCTGACATGTTTTCTTCCTTTATCTGGAACAATTCAATATCAATTGTTTAATGTCAAATGTTTTATCATGCATTCGATTCACATCACTCCAAGGTACTCCATGGACAACTTTCATGAAGACGAGGACGATTATTATTATTATCATTATTATTATTATTATTATTATTAATAGTAGTAGTAGTATTAGTACATGTTATTATTATTATTATTAGTATTATTACAGATGGCGTCTTCAACTGTACATGGCTTGGTTGTTGCAGGGACTGGAATAGTATTACCTGTGGCATGTCAACCAAACTCCAATATTCCTACAATTTCACAGATTCAGCCTTCGATTGTCAATGTACCCATGCATAGGATTAATGGCAGAGTGTTTGCCGACAATGAGGACTGCAGATACAGGGTGGTGGTGAATGAAACTACCATTTACATAGTAAACATTGGAAATGGAATACAGGAGTTTTCATTTGACAGATACAGCTTGCAAGAAATTGGTGTCACTGAACGACTAAATGCTTGAAGTGAATGTCATTCGGCGTATTGAATCTTAACAGTCCTAAGTAAAACTTTCACTCTTGTATATATGTAAATTGTCACAATTCCATAATTGTGCTTGCAGATTGGTATTTAAATGGGTATATGGAGCAATCTGTGTGACCTAATTAAACTCTTAGACGCTTGTTACGTTTAAACAAAGTAATGATGTACAATTTAACTTTTTGATTTTTATAATGAATTATGAGTTTACACTCGCTCCACAGGTTTCGTATTAATTTAACCAAAAAAAAAATTGCTATTTAGATCTTGATAAAGGGTAAGATGGCGGCTCCTTAACCATTCATCTTTAACTTTTTCAGTTTCAGTTGGTAATATATAACAATTATGGACATCATGTAGATTATCAGTCTCTGATACATAAACCTTTCAGGCATCTTCTGTGATATGATCGGGAAACATATTTGGTGCAATCTATTTAAATTGAGAAACAAGTAATCTTGCATCATTGGCCAACGATAAAGGTTATTAGAATATAATAATTAGCTTACTTTTGTCATAATCACTAACCATATGAGTATTAGCTTTAACATATCATTATGAAATTATTGATATACCACCCATTTAACTCTGGCACAAAATGCATATCAATATATGCTAATAGTATTATTGCAGGTTGTAGTATAGCATCCCATAATATACCAAGACTACTGTAATAGTGAGCAGCATCTAAATCGTAATGTTTGAGAACCATATTCTGAAATTTCAAGAACATTAGTAAATAACTAAATATCAGGCTTTAAACTTAGATAATGATATTCACCAAGTAGTTAGGTTTGACATGTTTTTCAAACCATTTATTTAGGAGAATACCAAATTTTGTTAATAATGTATATAAAAAAGTTTGTTTTTGGTTCTTATAGTTGAATTTTTTATATTTCTCAAAACTATCAACATAATCGTACGGATAAATACCTGTTTGGTTAGTAGTAAAATTGTATCACTGTATGTAAATTTCCGTTTTATCTAAAAACACTCTTTAGACAGTTTAGAGGGTAGTTTATTGAAATGTCTATTATGAACTTGTAACGAATTATTACATTGCAAATGACCAGTTCCAAATGACGTATTTTTCCATATTATTTGGTATGCACGTTATCCTCCCATTTGTAGCTGCAATACCAGAAGTCATTATATGCCGTCATATCACTTTAAATTATGGAGAACGAAATGGCCTTTAGTCGTAAACGGGGGACCACTCCTGCAGAATAAGTGGATAGAACGTACGCCTCAGATGTGGAAGGTCTCTGGTTCGAACCCAGACCGAGTCATACCAAACACTTATAAAAATGGTACTATCAGCTGCATCGCTTGGCGCTCAGTATTAAGAGATTAGTGTTAGGGCTGATTGGCCTGGTCCCAGGATAGTGTGACTGCGTGGGACATGATGCCACAGTCGGCATGATTCCCCAGCGATAGACATCACTATAAACTGCCACACTGCATACGTCGTAAAGATATTACTCATCTTCCCGACCCAAAACATTCATATATAATTCATTAATTATATTTCAAATTACAAACATCTTTCAAAAAAAACAAAACCCCAACAACTTTAATATTGCACAAATTTAATTGACCAAAACGAATTTTATACGGAGAAGTAAATCGAACATTTTCTTTTTGTAGTGATAAATAATCTGCTAATACTGACCATTCAAACTATTGTCATTATTTTTAATATTGACATAACCTCTTTGAATCCTTAGTCTCTTGGTTATTATATATATATATATATATATATATATATATATATATATATATATATATATATATATATATATATATATACACACATATTGTCCCTAATTGGGAATTAGTTTGACAAACGTAAAACAAAATATACAATAATACTAATAGCCCAATGATTCGGTTCATGAAATCTTTAGCATTTTAGGCCCCGAAATACCATCCACAATCTGTCGTCATTGTCATCTATTCCAATTATTGTATCCATCCATCCTTTTTCACTTTAGCGGTATGTTGGTAGATTTCATTAGTAAGAATTGTACGGAAATTCCTGAGGAATCTTGTTGTGGCTTTAATGAAAATAACAGCGTGTTTTTATTATTCATGGCAAAATAGTTCAAAAAGTTGATTTGTAAGAAAGCGGTTCTATTTGTACAAATGTAACTAATATTTATGATAGTTTTGTCACATGTTTGACATGTGTCACGTGTGCCAACGCGGTGATCAAAAGGAATTCTGAGAAGCATATATTCGGGAAAAAATTTGATTTCAAAGACACAGAAATTATATGTAAAAACCAACAGAAAACAATTCACTTTTATTGTTACTTACGTGTGGAGATGTGCCTAGTATAAGGATTCCTTTCAATAACTGCGAATCATAATACGATTTTCAGACGCTCGCTTGTTTACTGCCTGAAATGTAAATGATTTCTCAAGTCCACAAAATATTTACTCGAATACTGAGTGTATGTTTATGTTTACTTGCCCTCTCTGATAAATATAAATTTCACTGCTTATTATATCAATAGTAAAGCTACAACATTGTAAGCTTTAGTATCAACACTTCCTATGTGTATGAATAAGCTCTCTAATGTATTTCACGGTAACAGCTATAATGTAAGCTTAATCATCCCACTTTATTTACATTTTAGATTACAAATTATGCAACAATTAATATACACATAGTAAATTCATCTACTATAAGTTACTAATGGGAGTGGGGACTGATTTTCTTTTCAGCTTAAATATTTATTTTTCTTTTATGTCAAGACAATTAATATCTATCAGAAATAATATCACGGGTATAATATGGTGTTACTATCTATCTATCTATGTATATATATATATATATATATATATATATATATATATATATATATATATATATATATATATATATATATATATATATATTATATAATATCATAAAATATAATATCATAAAATATAAGCACACAATTTCTCTTTTACTAACTAGTTATGGCAAATACCAAGCTTATGTACTCTGAGTATGAACATATTCTAGGTTATTTGAAAACATCCCTTTGTTTTGGTGGCGATACCATTAAATTGTATTTATTTCAATAAATACCTTGCATCGTGTGCAACGACCATTAGAGCGATTACTGCAATAAAGAGCAGCAATTAAAGTATCAAACAGATAATGGATTGTGGAGAATATTCCTTTGCCTACATGTATCCTGAAATGGTTATTAGCATTTGTTCAGGGTCTATTTAGAATGATAGCCCCAAAAGCAATACCGATTGTAAAACAATTAGGGATGATGGCTATTGAAGCTGCTCGTGATAAAGGCATTAGCGCTGTTGCTAATCTTGCCGGTAAAGCGTTCTCGACAATTATGGATAGACTAGCACGGTTAATTAGACGAAAACCACAACCATTAAAATTACCTAGCACTGAAGTAATGCCTGCAAATGTCAGTAATCAGAGTTGGCTGTTGAAGCAGAACAAATATAACGATAAGTTTAATAGCAGGAAGTTTTCTTTTTGTAAGACGATGCCAATGATCCAACGTTCGATATGGATGCACCAATTCTCAAAGATGAATCTATACGCGATTATCAGTTTTATTCTTATGAAGCACGACAGCTGAATCAGAGTGGAAGAATGGAATTACAAGTTCAAGATACAAGTAGATACTTCTTACCCGCCGAAGCATTTATTGAAGTAGAAGTTGAACTTATAAAAACAGACGATACTGAATATAACGTCGTTGACAGAATCAGTTTTGTTAATAACGGAATTATGGTGTTGTTTGATAGTGCTACATACATGATTTATGGAATAAATATTGAAACAATTCAAAAAGACGTCGATGTTGCACACAAAAAAATATGTCTAGCAAGATATTCTGATGATTATACAAGATCAGCTGGCCCGTCAGAGATGTTCGCTAAAGACACTACTGA
This sequence comes from Sinohyriopsis cumingii, assembly GCA_028554795.2. Taxonomy (NCBI): domain Eukaryota; kingdom Metazoa; phylum Mollusca; class Bivalvia; order Unionida; family Unionidae; genus Sinohyriopsis; species Sinohyriopsis cumingii. The sequence continues at coordinate 87,132,536 of CM068829.1, read as the reverse complement.
ATTTCCTGACAACAGACAGGATATTATAGGACAACCAAGAAACGCTGCCAACACAGATGATGTTGACTCACAACCTGTAATGATTAGCGTTAATGCGCACTTCAACTTAGGTTTTACAAGACGTGGATCAATGTTAAGAGGTAATAGAAGATTTTCATGCGCGATTCCACTGTCTCGCATCTTTGGATTTTGTAGAAACGTTAGAAAGGTTATTTTCGGGGCCAATCATACAGTTGTACTTGCAAGAAAGGCTACTGACGATGATTGTGTCTGGCAAGCTCCTGTATATGCTGGTAAAGTATTATTACAAAACTTTCGTTGTGGATGCCGGTAATGACTCCAACGATTACCGAAGAACAAAAGCGACTCTCTTTTATGGATTCAGGCGGTAGATCATTATTATCATGGTAAACAGTAACTACTGATAGTGTTCAGAGTAATGTTAATGGCTTATTTACATGGCAAATAGCATCACAACAAGGTGTTTCATATTTTTATTTGTTTTCAAAATACTGAACGAGTAAACTCGCAGGAAGAAAGTCCAGTGATATTTGGCAAACTTGGAGTTTCTGAAGTTTCATTGAGGATAAATGGACATCAAGAAGCATCTGAAGATATATTGTTAAATTTTGAATTAAATCATGGAACACGTGCATATCATCGTTTAATGACTTTTATTTGACGTGATCAGAATATAGGTACTGGTTTACAAATATCACAGTTAGATTTTACAAATCTATGTCCGATTTATTACTTTTCACTGGAACATTTTGATTTATCTAGACAATCTGTCGTTGATGTTCATTTTCGAGCTCGTGTAAATACAGACGCTGAAGTTGTTCCTAACTACGGAGCAATTGCAGTTATTCTTTCAGATAAATCAATGTTACTTGAAGGTGCTGGTGGACGAATGATAGTTGTTGACGCACCAGTAGAAAACATGTCATTAAATCGCTCATGATATTATAAAAATGTCGTATAGTCACGTTAATGTCACTCTGATTCTCGGTCAGGTGACAAAATTACAATCAAAATTTGCAAGTAAATGCGGAATAAAAATATCACTAAAAAAGGATAAAATTTCTGGTGGTGGTGGTCTGAACCAATTATCATTAAACAACACTCAGCTTAATCATTTTGATAAGTCTTTAGAATCAAAAACTGGAGTTCAACTTCATCTTTCTATGAGCGCTATTAAAGATATAGTTTAAGTTGGTGGAATATTTCCACTTTCTTGCGGCTATACCAGGTTTAATAGCCGCTGAAGCCCCAGCCATTGCAAAAACTCTTGCACTTGGTGTTTTCAGCGGTACGACTGGAAAGGTTGATAGCATGCTTGTTGGCAAAATAACAGGAAAAGGATATAAAAAAGAGAAGGTGTCTGAGATTACCAGGAACCCCTCATCGGTAAGGAAACTTTCAGGAACACTACGCTAATTTTGCCTATGTAAAATTTTGATTTACTCAATTCTGCTAAAAAATTAAATATAACAAATTTCAGAGGTGTTTTTATGCGTGACCAATTACCAAAACAAACAAACAATTTTGAAACAGGTATTATAAATCTTGATAATGATTGTGGTCTAGGAACTCACTGGGATGCATAGGCAATTGATCCAGGCGGTTCTATTTATTTTGATTCATACGGGCTTCCTCCGCCAATAGCATTTTAAAATACGCCAGTAACATTCCAGTTTGGTATTCAACATTACCAACACAAACACTAACTGATCCGCCAATAAGTGGTCGTGTAGTAATTGATGTGCGCAATGCTATATCCAAATCAGCATTACCACCTCATAAAGTCGTACATGATTATACAAGTAGCCGCGTCGTTTTAAACAGATCTTAAAGTATAATGGTTGATATTTATGGAAGATCTTCTCTTTGTGATATCACTAAGGGTAAGAAAAACAAAGATGACATTGATTTGTCTAATAACGCAGCTAAAGATGAACTTGCCGATAGCATTAACCTCTCACGAGTTGACCGAGATGAGGTTATTTTTCAGGATAAATACGGTGTTTTAAAGACGATGAACATCAAGTGGAATGACATTGTTCGTAGAGCTCTTGGTGCTATTACGGATAACATTCCGGTATCTACTAATGACGGTAAAATCAGAGACTCAAGCATTTCAATCGCAACTATTAAAAATGAAATTACAAAATGTGTTGCTAATCATTTAAAATCAACCGGTGATATAATGACAGGTGAACTCAGCATGAACGGAAACAAAATAGTTGTTTTAAGAGATCCAACATCTGATGAAGATGCCGCAACTATAAAATATGTAGACGTTGGCTATATCACAGTAGATACTAAATTATCCATATCAAGCTGAGTATGACGTTCATGTAAATATGTTTTTAAATAATCCTAGACATTTTCAAAAACTTAATCAAATCCCCGATGATTTATTTGGCACCCCGTTGACTGCTGACGTAAAACTCGGCGATATTAAAACGGCTATATCAGAAAAAGAAACGATTAGAAAAAAACGAGATGTTAAAAGTGGGATTCCTGATATCGGTACAAACTTGAACTGATTAAAATCCCCCACAACCAGATTGCCAACATAGTATACACAGTAGCGTCTGACCAAGCATTATGGTCACCAGACATTAAAGCCACTACATATCTCGATGAGGTTACTGGTATATACAGGCTTTCAGTACTTGGTGTTGTAACATTTACAATATCTAACGCGATTTCACAGCGTTATCCACTGACTAGATCTCCTGGATTTATATTAGTAATGTTAGATCAGAACGACGAGGTAACATTTACTGAGGAACCCGAAGAAAAAAACTCGGCTTGATTTATTATTGGTGCCTTGAATAAGTAGATGAATTCCCACCTAATTAAAATGCAATGAGTATTCCGATCAACGTTCAACATGATGTTGGAGCGCAACATTATAGATATAATCAAGCACGTGAATGACAAACCAAATTAAAAGGTATCGTTGACGGTTTTCTAGTAAAAGTAAAGAAACATCGCAGACGTGTAGTTATTGCTGATATAATTGTTTATTCAACGTCTGCTTTTATTGCTGGCACCGACGTATTGCTATCAACAATATCAATGATGGCACCATCAGTTGTAACAATTTGTGTTTCAACTGCAAAAACAATAGCCGGTATTCTTAATATCGTTGTAAAAAAAATTATGTACGCGCACAAACGCAAAATTACATGATTATATAATAAAATTGCACACAGCGACGTTAGCATACTCCAAATTATCCTCGTTGTTTTCAACGAGCCTTAGTGATGGAAAAATATCAGGTTGTGAGTTCACGGAGATGATAAAAATCTACAAAGAAACAATGACCGTGATTGATTTAGAAAATCAAGATTTAAATAACAATGTCTTCTCCACTGACATAGCAAAACGAAATACTTCAACAAATCGTATCGAACACGACTCCGTAAAAAACAACAATGATATCGGTAAGCTCAACTAATCCAGAATTTGGCATTAACTTTCCAACTGCGATTCCAGTGAAAGAAATCCCACTAGCAGAATTACGAGCATCTTTCAGCTGGCCAAATATCAGAACAAAATCATTTTATGGATTACAGGCGAATAATTCGCTTGTATTTGCAAACAGAAATTAAGATGATGGAACTCCTGATTGGCAGGTTGTTTCTATTCCTACAGGAAATTATCAAATCGAACAAATCAATGATGAATTTCAGCGCAAAATCTATACCCGGAAAAGAAACAAAAATTGCTATTTCAGTTCACGAATCAACCTTATCAGATGCAATTGAAATATATTCTCCAGATTACCTTGTAGATATTTATCAATCATCAATCAGATCTGTTTTAGGTTGGCCTGAAATTCCTCCAGAGTATCATGATCCACTAGAACAAAAGTAAAACATATCACTACATTCACGACATTAGTGCAATTATTTAAAAAATATATCCTGGAGTATCATAATTACGATCTCAGAAAGAAAATTACTGAAGCAATACAACGTTTAAATCAAATTGTATCGGATCTTGAATTTGCTAATCGAATTAATATTGAGATAGTAAATCTAGTACTTATGATATAGGAGATAAAAAAGTAACACGTATCAGGCAGTTGTATATTAATCACTATAAAATAGCTGAAGCGAATTTCTTAAAATTTGTACTAGCAGAATTTGAAACCGATGATCTAAAAAGAAGACTTAACGATATTATCAACGAAAACTTTCCTAAAATCGTTGAGTCATGGAGAAAAATAGCTCCACAAGCATCTCTTCTCAAACATAACAACGATCCATATGGTGGCGGCAGACATATTTCACCAGGAATCGTTAATATAACCTCAACGATTGCAGTCAGTCTTGTATGCGATGTAATTGATGGCTGCTATCAAATAGATCTTGAAAAATCAAATCAGGATCATAAAGGATATATTCTGTATAATTTTACTCCGCAAGTACCTCCTGGTTATTTACTTATACAAGAACCTATTAATCCTGTTTATCAACGATGTCATAATTTGTTATTATCAAGAATAAATTTCAAACTTACTAACCAGTCCGGACACTTAAATGTCCTGCTTCGAGAATTTTCCTAATATAAACTATACGTAAGATCTTCACGATTTTCAACCGCAGCGTGAAAACAATTTTTTTTATTTTGTTGACAAAATTACTTTTTTGTATGAAATTATTGGGGAAAATTTATCAGATTTCGTAAGTCTTGAGGGTGAAAACCCCAGCGAATCTCTAATCGATTTATCGATAAATCGATAATTTTTCTATAAGTTCTTCTACAACACACCTATTAATGATGTTTTTCATGTGTTTTTTGTCAATTTGTATGACGTCTTTTCGAGCCAAAATTGAAAATTTATTGAAAAATGGTCAAAACCAATTTGGGAATTGAGGGGTGTTTTCATCCGCAAGATATAAGAAATCTGATAGATTTTCCTTGACAAAAATGACTAAAATGAGTGAAACAAATCATGAATTTTGACCAATTTTCTTGATAAAATAAGAAATTTTGACAAATATTCAGAAAAATAAAATATTTCAGGGAAAATCAAAAATAGTTATAATATAAATATTGTCAGTAGATTTTTTGATCATGAAGATATTTTTGCAGAGTGTTTTACAATTAATTAAAATCAGGAGGTATATTATATAATGTATCAACACTTGAGGATTTTTATTCACGACAAGAGGAGGCACTTGAAAATGCCATCAGAACAATAATGACACTGTCTCCAGTCAACACAGAACAATTTAGTCTTAATATAGCTATTGATGAATACGACAACGAAGACTTCTTATTGACGCAGGAACAATTAAATCAACTGCGCCGAGAACATATTTCTATGATCACGTATGATAGAGATCAGAGTCTGAATTATGCACATTTCTGCATTCAATTTGATCAGATTTAAAAATATTGTCTAATTTTGAATAAAATATCTGATGGTATATTATCTATAAAAATAGAAAAAAATAAAAAAAATGTTATAACATAATTTTTTTATACTGATGGAGAATCAAAAGAATCAAAAGGTAGAATAAAAGTCAGAGGATAATTAACCAAGACATTGGGTAACTTTCATTTTCATCAGTGACGTTGTCACTTTCACTGTTTTCACTGTCACTTTCAAAATTCTCCTTACTATTTTCGCTTTCACGATATGACATAATCTTTCTTAACTGTCTCACACGCGTGTCAATAATTTTTTTTCGTTTCGTATTCGTGAGCTAATTTTATCTAATTTTATCTATCACTAAGAAGAGGAATGCGAATTTTTAACTTCCGTATCATTTACAATAGCCAAAGATTGGGACATGTCCTGTTGTATAATTTTCATGAACCTATCTTCAGCTGGTAGTGTATATTAGTCTTCAAATTTACGCGATCAAAATCAGATACAATGTTTTCTGGATCAAGTTGAATTTTTATGCCGTCTTTTTTAATTTTCTTTTTGCAGAAATAATATCATTTATATTTTCAAAATTCATTTTATTATAGATATTATAAAATATATGTTTAAAATAAAATATATTGACCGTTTTTTAGGACGACACAACCTCCATGTGAACTCTAGATTGCCACACGACATTCTAGCAAGCTCACAAGGCGATATATCTTACACGACACAACATATATTCATATAATCTTAATTCTAAGGCCAGCACAACATATCATTTTTGTTTTTGAGGACGGCACAAATACATATAGAAGCATATTTACAGAATTGTATATAAGCATGTATTTACAGCATTATATAAGCATATTTACAGCGTATTATATGCAATCTTAATTCTAAGGACGGCAAAATATATAATCTTAATTCTAATAACGGCACAAATACATATAATTTTTGTTTCCAGGACGACACAACATGTACTCTTAATTCTAAGGACGGTAAAGCATATCTCTAAGTTCAACATATTTTTTCACCCCCATAATCAACCCCGGGAGAGTGCAAAAGATCACCCACCACATGATGATATGGTGGGGAGGGTGTGTTTTTTCTGTTGAAGTTCGAGCTTGGGTTTTTGGACCCCCATCTTATATAGAAAAATCGCGAAATATCGCAACCGTCAACAGTTCTCAGTCACGGGTCTCAATCGCGAGACTTCCAGGATCAGAGTTCTATGCTTTAGCAATGAGCTACGGAGATATCTAACAGATTTACGTTTCAGAAATTATTATAAAGATTGCTACATACTGTACTGAGTAAAATTACAGCGTGGATTTATTTTCTATTTACCCAAACTGTATAAAATAATTGTATATATAGTTCTGCTTTGTCGAAATCAGGTTTGAAAAATATATATTTCTGCGTAACAGATCTATTATATTGTACAGTACCGCGTGTTTTTCTGTCTTGATTTCGTTTGTAAGTTAGAAACCATAAATTATCCTTCTACTAATTTGAACTGTTGTACATTTGTGTTACTTCACTGATATTAATTATGAAATATGTGGTTAATTAATTAATTACCATGACAAAATGAGTTATGATATACAGACAAACATATACTACAGAATTATCTCTCTTGGTACATCATTATCTCTCTTGGGAGTAGTAGGAAGAGGGGTCATGAAGAAATATATACTACAAAATTATCTCTCTTTGAAGTAGTAGTGTACTTTCTATACGACCTTTTAGTGTCCCATCGGCAACCGGTCATCATAAGTCATTTAGAAATGATAAAATTGAAAGTTGTATCATAATTAATTAATTACTGAATGCTGACAAAAGAAAGAAATTGAATACAAAGTTAGTAAATATAAGCGGGATAAATAACTAATTACTCTACCGGAGATAGTTTAGCTTGACAATATCTCTCTCAACAATAGCGAAAGGTTTGTTGTTTTTATTTTTCTGAAAACGCCGATTTGTATATTTTATTCGCAACGTATTTTATCGCACACGAGTTAATATCGAACTATCTCCCAGCTGAATTAAACGATTGAAACATTATTTCTTCGCCAGTGTCTATATTTTTAGATACAACTGACCTTGCAATTTTTGAATGTTTGCATGTATTTCCAAATCTATAACTTAGGCTCTGAGTAATAGCTCTCAGATTCGATAAATTATTATCGATTTTTTTATACTTTGATATGATCGATCACACGACCGTCTTCGATTAATATATTGAAACATTCAAATACGAACCTATGGCAAAGATATTATTAATTTTCCCGATACTGGGTATGAGATGACCAGTATTAATGACATAACTGATTGTTTTTTTTGTTGAGAGTGCCTGATTACACCATCACCATTTGCTTCATAATTTTTAATGGTTGGATAAATTACAAACGTATTTTCCTCCATATATATATATATATATATATATATATATATATATATATATATATATATATATATATATATATATATATATATATATATATACTATCATTAGTTTAGTGTTTCCTTTCACTCCAACACCGCGTTTCAAGCACGGTTTTGGTCCTTCACTTCTAGTAAGCACGCTTGAAAATAATGTCCACATTTTTCGTTTACGAAGGCTTTATTACAAGGAGTCAAAGAACCTATCATTAACCACTTGCATTTGTCCTTGGCTTGAACTATTACAGATATAATATTTTAATTTAAATACTTGTCTTAATTATAAATGGATGAATTCGACATATTATCTAAGATTAAGCCGTAAAAAGAATTTAATCTTGACAGAATATTTCCTGACTTACCGATAAAAGCCCTGGGTGAAACGAAGAATAAAACTTTGATTAAAAATATTTATGACGCCAAGAAAGAATTTCCCAAATATGGCGCATCTCATGCGTGTCAACATTCAAAATAATACGCAATGACAAAGGTGTCGATCCTACGATGAACGACAAACGAGCGGCAACGATCATTAATTATCTCGACAATCGAAGATATTTTTTCCGAGTAAAGTTTGTTGTATTAGCATAAACAGAAAATACCTGGATTATCCGTGGCAAATATGATCCTGTCCTTCATAACGAAAAAGTGCCATACTGAGTAAAAATTCCAAACCACGAATGCTGATTTGCATTGACAAACCGTATTATGAACGAGGGTATCCTGTAACCGCGGTTATTTATGGAATTTATCCGAAGAATGATAAACCCAGCGTTAATAATTTAAAACAAATGAAATTTTCAAGGCTAAACTGTGTAGAAGAACGAGTAATGGTTATTTTACCGTTTTGACTCGTGGAAACTGTATAACGGTTAAAAGACGTAAAATAATAAATATGTGGGGAGAAATAGTTAAGGATACCGGAGCGTCTGTCAAAGATGTCTCTGAGCTAGGAAATAAACTAAAATTGGCAATAATAATAAAAGCTATAACCGGATAGATTTTGTACGAATCAAAGATAAATCAAAAGGAGCGTCGATTTAAATTATTGATCATAATGCGCATGCAAAGTAATGCAGTAACAATATTTCCACGAAATCGAATTGTTAAATTTTATCAAGGAGATATATTCGATTTTATTAACGAAATAAGCAAAAACGATCGTGTATCAGTGTGGCTGTTTCAAAGTTCAGATAATGTAAACTATGATCAGTTTGTAGGACAGAATCTCTCCAGAAGAAATTAAAAATCTTGCATTGAAATATACCGATGCTGCTGAACGATTACTGAGTAATTCTTTTACCGTTTCGTCAGTTGCGGCTCATTTTGCGCGAGAGAAATATTCGTGGAAACCAACTTGGTTTGATTTTCTCAATGATATCATATCGAGTTGTGTCGAATACGGACACGGTGCAGAATAGTAAATACGATCAGAAAGTAAGAATATTGAGCGATTTGGTCATCACTCACACGAGATGACCAGATTATCGATAAACGGACCATTACCAGATTTTGACCTGACTGGATTCACTTGTTTCGAGTCACTTAAATTTATCGAAGGTCTTCATCCAATTTGTAATGTCTAGTTTAGCAAATATTTTCCAGAAAAACATTGGGCACCTACAGCATTATTACGATATATGCTCGATGTTCAAATACTGATATTTCTGTCAGCAAGTGAAGCAACAACAAACTAATGATTGTGCTAGCTGTAATACAGCAATGTTTAGGAGCAATATTCTTAATAATCCAAGACAATTTACCGTAGACAGAAGTACTAGTAAGTTTAGTCATACACGCGAAAATGTGATGCTGACCTGTCTTTAATGTAAGCTACGTCGAGGTGCTAGTTTACAAAAGTGATTGCAGTGGTAATTGTGTCTTCAGGAATGACTTGTAACTGTTCACTTACAAATCCACGTTGAGGAACAGTTGAACCTAATCTGTAGATTGCAGTTCTACACGTGGATTTTACATATATTGTGTGTCATTACACTCCAAATAGGATGAGTCGGTCTTTTTTACCTCCTTCAATTTCACCGGGTTCATATAAATACCTGACAGTAACATTACCTAATACTGGTTGTTTTGAAAATTTATGTTGTTATATTGGTATATGTTTTTTCTTGGGTGTAATGTCATTAATAGGTTTTATACATGATGCACGTGTAATTTCATTATTTAATTCAGCTATCACACTTGGTAATCTTGCAACCCATTCACGAGATGTCGTATCTTGAATTATTTCCTTCGCATACTGATATCCAAACAGTCTCTCGGCAAGCGTTCAGTTAAATCGTTCAAAAATTGCCTGGTCACGATGAATTACAGTATGTCCTCGTCTAATTTCGACATTATGTGTTTTCATCAGAGATGATACTACGTCGAGAAATTCTTTGCCATGATCAACCTGTAACAGTTGTGGCCATCGCAAGGGTCCTGGTTGATAAATTCGTTCAAAAGTAGATACAACTTCAGCAGCTGTTTTAGTTGATAGTGGCTCTGCGTCTTAATGCCTATTTGCAACGTCAACGACAGTTAATGCGTATTTGTATGGTGTTGTGTGGTAAAAATAAAATGTCAGCCTGATGAACTTCATTAGGAGTGCTGACATCAAAATGTGCATGCTGAATTCGTTTAGGTGGTGGTTGATAAATCTGCTATATTGCCTGTCGATTTTGCAGCAGTAGAACGTGTAACATTTGCGACATCAGCGAGTTTACTAATTGCAGCTCTATCTTTCCAATATCCTCTTGGGCTCTAATAAATCGATTCCATTATTTCAATAATTGGTTGATTAATTACCGACTCCGAACAATAATTTACCTTTCATCGCAGATTTTATTACCAATCAGCTAATGATTGTTTTATGGAATTTAATGTATGACTCAATTCCACATCTGCAATCATGTGACATGCTTTATAAATATCATTTAGAGGATACTCTCCAGGTCATGGTTGATCTTGTTTATCAAGTCGGATACCAGGATCACACTAATGATATCCATTAATATGTTTTTCTCCTGGGTATTCAGCCCATGGTGTTCCTGGAACGTTTGTAGCAACATCAGCAACATCCTTACGTTGAATTTTAGGTAAAAACGAAAAAAATTCTGTTACATATTGCACATTTTCCACTATATGCTATTTTTCCATTTTTTGCAGTAACCTTGGCTAAATCAGTGGTTGGAGTTTTAACTCAACAAGGTAGACAATATAGATTCATGTATATTTATAATATGGATGTAACTGAGTTCTCAGCGACACGAAAGTAAGGGCCAGTAAAACATATCTCAGCATTACCGAATTCTATCAGAATGATTATAATTGGTCCATCTGGGTCCGCTAAAACGCAATTGCTGCTTAATTTGATGATGAGATGGTTAAGGTGGGACAAGTTATATTTAGTTTCACCATCAGTTGATAATCAGAGATGTTACGATGTATTTAAAGATTTTAATGAAAATGCAAGATTGTTAAATGAATCGTGACGACATTATTATTTTTAGAACCGATATTGTCGAAGCACCGTCCGTAGATGAACTAGATGGATTAATTAATAATCTCTTATTATACGACAACGTAATGCTGAACAAACAAAATTCTAGCAAGAATATTTTCTCGAGGTAAGCATAAAAATACTGATGTGATTTATTTGCTCAGAGATATACACAAATACCTGAAGTGATCAGAGATAACGGTGATATTTTAATTGTGTTTAATGGAGCTGATACACATACTTTGAGAAATATTCCCCAGACTTGGTGTAGTGGGATATGGACATGATCAAGTTCAAAAACTTCTTTTCAAAAGCACAATCTACTCCATAGGGATTTATATCAGTAAATTTGCACGATCCTAGAACAAGATATCGTGTAGGAGTGGATAAAATATTTGGTTGGTCTAATTATAGCAGCAGAGAGGGCGCGTCCTCAATGATACGTCCGGCAGGCAAACGACAACGCGTATACAAATTTAGTAAAAACACAAACGACAAAAATAAAGTAACAAATACATTCAATGTTCAACAAATATGAATTCTTAGGGATTAACTTATAACAGAATGCTTATCAATAAGCATTTGTTTCATGAGTGATATTACAGCTGGAAAAACTCAGGCAACACAAATTATGTTGTATTCTCAGACTATATCTGCTTTTTTCATTTAAATCTGTAAGCCAACATAGGTTTTACTTCTGTGAGAAAGGGGAATAATTTAAATCGATATATTGTTTGCTCCTTTGTTTCTTTATAATGCTTCAATCATCGTCTCAGAACCATAAATAGGTACTTTGTACATTAAACAATTTAAATAGAAATGTCTCGTTTTGCAAATAAAGGTAAAAAATCAATGAATGTAGAAATGAAAAATGTTGAAATGTGAGAATATTTATATGAGCCAACAATACACACGTATGTATAGACCCAAACTCATATGAACTTTCTATCAGACAATACCATCGTCACCAATATTAGCGGCACACAATCTTCAAAGTAACTAGTTTTAGATATAGCAAGAAAAAAAATACTAATGAAGTCGAACAATACAATTAAATGTATAATCCGGTTTTCAATGAGATAAATGCCCTCTTATTCCGAAAACTCGCAGTTGCATTTGCATTTGTTATCATTCCCTCATGAGGTTATCGACAAAGCATTTCATTATGCATAGGTGAGATTAGTAGCTATGCATATGAGTTATTATCAATGCCAGAACGATGCTGCTACTGGAATTCAGACCCCATTTTGAACAATGGTAAGTACATAAAGAGGTTATAAGAAGTTGTTTAAACCATGTATGTCTTATTCATTGAAACCAAAGTATTATATGTCTTTCATTATTTAGTGTAAATTGGTTTTTTCTTTGTATATTAAAGACTGCAAGGCCAAGAAGATATATCTAAATACTTTATGACTTTATGCGAAACAATATTCTATCTATATCAGTATCAAAGGTAAACAATTGTTGTGACTAGTACTAAAGGGCGTATTATAAGATGATATGAATGATATTCAACAACTATCGAGAAATATTCCCATCCCAAATAATACTGTGTTTAGTAAATATTGTGCAACTCTATCAACACTGCATGGATGAAGTTATGTGATATTTTTCTTGGTTTGTCAGAAGTGTCCATACTTTGATCGTGTTCTTTGTGGATCTGGAAGACAACATTGATACTTACTGAGCTACAGACGTATGTTACTAAAATTCTGATTTCTACTCTATATTAACCTATAAAGCGATGCCTTAAGCTAGATATGACCTTGACATTCATTAACCGTTTTTCGGTCGTCTATGGTATACTGTTCTCACTTATAATTGTGTTACCGTGCAAATGATATTTATTCAAATGAAAACAATCTATGCACAACTCATCAGCCAGGATTACAGAAACTCATTGTTAGCCTTGTTAACAATTTATGTAACTAGTCCACCTTTCCATTCATTGAAAAAGATGAAGATTTATATTGTAGATGCTTTATCATACATTTTCTGTGCCTGGGATATTTGGCAGTATTTGAATTGGTGCACCATCAGTTACTCCTTATTGCCTGTTAAACACAATTTGCAAAAGTTTTTCCACCAGTAACACCTCAAAATGCCTGTATTCAAGATTGTTATTCATAAATTTAACCTTTTCTGTCCAAACTGCCCATGTATATAAATACGATTAGATAAATATTAGTTTGGATAATCGACTATAGAGTCTGCAATTTAGATGTTTATACGAAACAATATCCTTTGAAAATAAGCATAAATAAATGAGAAAAGTTTGCTTATATGGTTATATTTTAAGTCCGTTTTCATCAGACTTTGAAAAGAAAACTACCGTTGTCATTGAACACTGTAGTTACGTAATGTTTAATATCTCTTGAATATCGCAGTGTTATAAGTTTGAAAATTTAAATTTATATCATATTTGGTAACTTTCATCAGATCCTATGAATCTTTCCAGGTGATTACTATTTTCTCATACGATATGCACTGATTTATGCCATCAATACTGCAGCTGCCACTACAAAAAAAATCGAAATCAGTTTAAACTTAACTGGAAAGGATAGGTAGTTCCAAATGAAAACGAGGTAGCAAAGAATTAGAAAACTTGAACCACTTGTTTATGTCAAGGTAACATCAACTGACATTGATAGTTTTTCACAAATATTGCACAACGTTACGCTACAGGGACTATTTTTCAATTTTATTGGTTTCTTTTCCTGTCCATTTGTAGAATACAATTTTATTCTTTTCTGAAATTTTTAGCGTTCTATGAATGTGTTTCTAGAAATAATAAAATATTGTATGCCTTAAAATGAGTTTCTTCATAATATGGCTTTCATGATCTATGATTGCAGCTTCAAGCGTCCTAGAGATAAGACAAGAAATAATACATGGAAACAATTTTCCATTCTAGCACTCATGAGCAAAGCACCAACCTGAGATACTACGATAATGTATATATAGTTATATTTAAACATCTCAGTAGTTTCATAGTAATGTTGCTTTGCAGAAACGAATATTTTGTGTACTGAACAGATGACTTTCATAACCAGATATATTATGAACGAATAATGGTATGCGCATTCTAATTCATAGTATAATCATGCTTAACTTCTAATGGTTACCCCGTTAAGTAATTGTGGAATGAACCGTCGTTTTTATTTGTGTCTTAAAGATGTCATATATATATATATATATATATATATATATATATATATATATATATATATATATATATATATATATATATATATATATATATATATATATATTCGATTTAGAATTTGGTTCATCATTCTCTGTGTTCACCATGCGATATAATTTGTTTCTAAATTCTACATACTAAGTTTGGCAATCACACGTTAAAAGTTGTAAGATACTTAAATAAAATTATATATATATATATATATATATATATATATATATATATATATATATATATATATATATATATATATATAAAGAAATTTGTGTTAATACTTTAACGAAGCAGATTTGTTTTGTAGTAATCAGTTTGTTTAACAAAAAGACGACTTTTTTCTAATTGTCTGTAAAAATGCAGAGTGACCTCAGAGAGATGGAGAGAGAAAGAGTGAGAGAAGGGGGTTGAATTATGAAGCATTAGCTTCCTACATGAATGTGACATGATGATGGTCTCTAGTCGGTAACGGGAATTTAACATGGTACGGATCATTGGACTATGTGGGAATTTAATAAAGTTGGAGCTCTGTGAACTCTACCATGAACCAAGCTAGGTTAGCCTCCAACGGGAATTTATCATGAAAATGTCACTTTGGATACTAACTGGAATTTAACATGGTACGGTTCCTGATCTCAAAAAGGAAATGCAATGTTAAAATAACCTCAAATTAACTCGACTGACCAATATCCATGCATATAATGACTTCATAGGGTAGAATTTAAACAGAGGGCTATACACATTGATTTTCAAACCTTCATAAGCACAATGAAATATCTTTTACCCTATAACTTATCTATCCTCCATATAGCATTCATATAGCACCGACCAATGGAGAGAGAGAGAGAGAGATTGTAAAATGGCTGTTTTTGCAAATATCTTATCCATAGAACAAAATCAAGAGATACAGATATAGATTCTTTGGGTATATTCCAGTGATTAAGAAATTTAACATATAATTTAGAAAATACAAATGTCAATTTTTCCTCTAATTTTGAGCTGTTGAGATCATTTTGTCGTGTGCGTTTCACTTGAATATGTACAAAGTAGTGGTAAGATGCAGTGATAGGTTTTAAATGTGCTCTTCTAAAGTATATATTCATAGTTTTTTTTTTCCGTCATACGTTCGGCAAAATGTATCTGCTGACAAATCACGTCAGAGATAGTCATTTACTCGGCATACACCACATTGACCCCTTTTTTGGCAACATTGCCAGCGCTTATAGTTTTGTTTGGTAAAAATCAGCTGCTAATAAGGCAACCAATTTGAGTTTGTTTTTCAGTTGGGGTTGGAAAGTTTTGAAAACGAAAGATCCAGTGTCAATCCAATATTTTATGATATCTTGGATAGATTGTTTTATGAAGCCACATATTCACAGAGAGAGCATCTGCTTTGATGAACAGAGAGAGAGAGAGAGAGAGAGAGAGAGAGAGAGAGAGAACTAGTATAACAAGGGATTGGCTTCCTGTGTCTAACTGAAAAATGTTATGTAATTGTGAAGTTCGCATCAAAATGCACCTCCTACATCAGCTTTATTTTTCTAGGTAAGAAAGTACGCATATAGCACAGAATAGCGACGTCAACAAGCCAATAAAAGCAGATAGATATGGATAATTCTGACCCGCTTGCTAAACATTTAGAGCAGTGTTACTGCTACAAAAATTAAGTTTAAGGACCTGTAGAAGGTCAAACGGGAATTTAGCATTACGCATATATTTAACAATATGTTTGTTGATATTGGCTCTAATGATGATTCATCTTTGCACCTCATGTCCATAGTTTTAACACAATGGTTCTATATAATAGCAAAGAAAAACGTCTTTCCACAAGCATCAGTAGGGTTAATATCTGTGGGTTTGTATAGTCTCTTTTTATGCCAGTTCTTCGGTTAAGCACATATGGGCCTGTGTGGGATATAAATCGGAGTAACATTACGCCATATAACTCCCACATGATGGTCAGTAATGAGACTTTAACGTTGTGTCTCTAGTTCATAGTTTTATCATTATGGTTCACAAGGTAAACGCCGTGTTAAAAACATCCCTAAGTTTAGCATGTGTGGCTCCGTATGGTGTCTTATGGAAATTCAATATTATACCGTTGACCCTTCATAGTGTCAACGGGAAATGTAATGTTAAAAATAGGTTTAACATATGTGTGTCTGTATAGCGTCAAACGGGAAGTGTAATATTATTAGTGTATCTACTACTTAGCAATCAGTTATCAAGTATTCAACACCTAGTCATCTACTATCCATCAGCCAATTATTTGATATCCATCAAACACCTATCTATTATCTAGAACCCATATATATACTATCCTACACCCACACTAAATATCCAACGTCTGACAGAGTAGTACAGTGTCATTTTGCTATCAATACGCATTACTCTTGGAAATGAGATTCAGATAATTTTCAAATTCAACAACAACAACAACAAAAACCCAAAACAAAAAAAATAATTAAACACCACCCGTTAAAAACAACAAGATACCATAAAAAGCTAAAACAACAAATCGACCATTATAAAAGGTGACTACGTAGATTTGTACAGCTTTATCATACGTAAAAATATAAACAAACCAAAACATAGTAGACACTTTCTTCTGGTTTATTCATATGAAAAAGGGATCATATTGAAAGTTTAAAGTATCTCACAAAAGTCAAATTTTCTTTTTGAAATGTCTTTTGTTTTTGTTTTCCTATACCGTAATGATTTCGTATGCTGTTTCTTCTGTTGATGTTGTTTTAAATGTCTTTGTTCGAAAAAGCTCCTCTTCTATTATAATTTCTGAAATTTCCTCCGTTTTCTTTGTTTCACTTTCCTTCGACATTCGATTAACGAGTGACCTATGTCTTGGCAATTTGAGCAAGTATATTTACGTTTGTCCATCTTTTCCCCATCTTTATAGTTTCCTTTGAAGTTGTAGCCATTTCGGAACCCAATGGCCTTCCTCGGACAGATGTAACAAGTACTTTGACTTTTATGATGAGAGTTGTAGTATATTTTATGTTGACTTTTTAAATCTATATTCAGAATTGACAAGTGTGGTGACTCTTCCAGTTTACAAATTGAAACTGGGAGTTATCTCGTTTAGAGGTCGCTTACTGTGTGTAACGTTGCTCTCTTAGTAAAAGGGGTATGTAACTGGATTTGCCTGGTGTTATCTACATAATTACCTCCCTCGATTTTACGGCCCGGTGTGAGTGGATAGATAGAATATCAACAGAGAACTGAGCGAGACTATTCGGAAGACATAATGCAATACGAGCCCCCTTAGACAAATAAGAAGAAAATTGAATCAATAAAAATTAATAGCGACAACTCCAATTCAACCTAAGTTATGTCAGCATAAGTTAATAGCAGTGTCTAATTTGGATTTATTTCATCATAATAACGAGTGGTGAAAAGAGTGCAATGTCCACGACTGATTGCATCACTTTCCTCTCTGACCCTTGTATTACATGTCTTCATATTCTCTCTAGTCTTCCTATTCTGAACGCATCATCTCTTTCTGGACTTCCAAGTCTTTTATTCTGAACACGTCATATCTTTCCGGACTTCCGTCTTCGGACTGTCCCGTCTCTCCCAGAAAGGTGTTTCCTTAATGCTGTTCTCTTTCAGAAATTGTGTGTCCTAGCACAAAACCCTGTCTTCCTTACAAGACAGCCACGTGATCCCCTTTTCTTGTTTAATCAGGAAAGCACTATTTTTTAGGCTTCCTCGGAGCCAAGCTTCTCCACTCTCAGGAATTTTCGGAATAAAGATTTTCGACCAAGGTCGTCACTTTAAATTCACATTACTACTAAAGTGTACGCCTTAATTTACTCTGACCAACAGTACTCAGAGGTTCCTAAATTTTTCCCAAGATAATCATTTCTTTCGTCAGATTTTGGACAGCCTAGAATCTTTGAACTACGTTGCGTATCACTTCTCTTTGAAAATGACTACTTGACGACATGGGTTTCTATCAAGCGGTTATAGTTGGTAGCTCAAATGTTTACTTTCTCAGGACAGCGTTGCGATGCCCAGGTCAGATCTCAATGAGTCGTGGATGATAGCCCTATAAGTTTAACAGTGACATGCGGGGGAGGGGGGAAAGAAAGTTCGTAGCGACCCTTCACAAAGACTTTTCTGGCTTATTGGTGATAAAATTTAATGCTCAATGCATTCAACTTTAAAGTTCAATACTTATTCAAAATGCGACACTTTATATAAGACCCCCATTTAAGAGTAAAATATGTGATTTTTCTCTCCGAATTGTGAAGTTGCATTTCAAGTTATTGGTTACATGTCCTGAAGTGACCTCTTCACCTCAGAATCAATTAGTCTACTCAGACAATCTGCTTCTACAATGGCGCTTCCCTTAATGTAACGCAATTGAACTTGATGTTGCTGAAGAAATAATGACCATCTCATTAAACGCCCATTTATCAATGTAACAAATAAGCAAGTGGTTGGTGATCAGTTTCCAGAATAAACTTTCACCCATATAGATAGCGCTGAAATTTAGAGATCCCAAAGACAATCGCTAGGCATTCTCTTTCGGTAACAGAATAATTACGCTCTGCTGGCGACAACTTTCTGTGACCATAGGCAACCGGATATAAGTTCACATTATGCTCGTGCAGTACAAATGCATCAAGATCTCTGTAAGAAGCGTCGGTACGTAAGATAAAGTCCTTTTTCACGTTCGGGAATCTCCCAACGGCGTATGACGTCAACCTATCCTTCAATGTCTGAAATGTTTTCACAAGCGTCTGTCCAAATAAACTTCGTCTGAGCCTTCTTCCTTGTCACTTCAGTCAACGGACTAGCAATAGCGCTGAAGTTTGCAACATACTTACGATAATAACCTGCATGTCCTAAAAAAAGATTGCACTTCTGTCTTCGTAGCTGGAAGTGCGGACTTACGGAGACGGTCGAAATTGGCACCGTCTGGGGTTAATGTATCTTCTCTGAGTGTGTGTCCTAGATAAGTCAGTCTACGAAATCCTATGTGACATTTAGATGGTCGGGCAGTGAGCCCTATCTGTCTAAGTCGTTCCAGAACTTATTTCTGTAAGACCACGTATTCTCCCCAAGTAGGTGTCGCCAATAACAATTCGTCCATGAGATTTGAAACTCCGGTCCCTCTTGAAGGCTCTAGCAGCTTCCTCATCATTCGGGTGAAAATGCTGGGTGCATTCAGGAGCCAGAACGGCATGACTACCCATTGGTATGCACCATCTGTTGTTGCAACGGCATGTTTTGGAAATTCTTCCCTACGAACTGGATTGTGCGAATATCCCTTGGACAAGTCTAGTTTAGAAAATATTTGGCTTTGTTTACTCCGGCAAATATGGACTCAGGATCCGGTAACATTTCAACCTGAAATTCTGTGATCCTGTTTAATTTTCGATAGTCGACACAAAAGCGGTGATCACCATCGTTTCTAGCTTCGCATGAGGTAGTAGATAGGTTTTCATTTTCATAAGCGTTTCATCCAGCAACTTCAAACTGAACTCTTCCAAGTCCGTCATGCCTACTATTTCTGTCAAGACACTTGAGTAGTCGTGGATTATCTTCTCCACCTTTTCACGTTGTTCTGACGTTAACGTTACGTCAATGACAACGTCGACGTAGGTTTGATCCCTCGTCAAAGGACAACTAGGACGTACTTCCGCCACTCCTCCGTTGTCGTCGGGTTCCTCGGTCACAACTGTAGCAACCACGAACTCAGTAGGTGTCTCCCTTCTACGATAACCTTTAAGAAGGTTAACGTGGTACAACTCCTATCTGGATACGGTAGTTATGTCCACCATTTTTTCGGTCCCCTCCAGGATACTTGGAGTTTGTTGTGCTCCAACGATAACAACTACATCACCTTGTCACCCGCTTCAAACTTCCGTTCCTTCGCCCTCTTATCGTAGTACTTGGCTTGACGTCGCCGTGCGTCATGGAGATTCTTCTGGCCAAATTACAAGCTCCCTTCAGCTTGTTACGGAGATGAACAGCATACTGATACGTTGTTCGTAGTTCCTTGGATGCCTTTTATTCGTCCATAACTGTTTCAATACTGCCATGTGTCACCTCACTGTCCTCCCATAAACTAGTTCGAAAGGTGAAAATCTTAGAATAGCTTGGGATACTTAGCGGTACGCGAAAGGTATCGCGGGAAGGTATCGATCCCAGTCTCTGGGTCTACCTTCGCAAACCTTCAGAGCATGCTTCAAAGTCCCATTGAAACGGTCTGCTATACAAGTGCACTGCGGGTGATACAGGGCAGTATCCAGGTGCCTAAAGAAAAGTAACTAGTTCACTTCTTCCACCACCTGGCTAACAAACTGCGTCCCTTGGTCAGCTAGTATCTCTTCAGTAACACTAACTCTGGAATAAACTCCTAACAAAGCCTCAGCCACCGTAACTGAATCAGTGTTTTCCAACGCAACGGCCTACGGGTATCGGGTAGCGTAATGAACAATAGTTAACATATAACGATTATCACTTGCTGACGCAGGCTTTATCGGACCTATCAAGTCACCCTCAAGAAAGTTCATCAATCAGAAGGGTGGTTCCTAGTGGCACTGGGTGATGTGAGGTCTGAAATGGCACCCGTTGACATTTGTCGCACGACAGACAAAACCTCCTTACATCCACATACACACCTGGCCAGTAGAATTCCCTCACTAACCTATCTCTCTTCTTTGCTATACCCATGTCACTACCAAGTAGAGTCTCACGTGTTAGCCTAAGCACTTGTTCTCTCTTAGATCGAGGTACAATCATTTGCTTATACGTCTCGGATCCCTTCCGGGAGTATCTATACAAGATACCTTGTTTCTGCACGAACTCTACCTCAAATTCTGGCAAGTTAAGCACGGACTCCTCCTTTGCATACCCGCGTATCATGTTAAGGGTAGAATCTTCCGCTTGAAGTCTCCTTAACGCACCAGGTAGCAAAATTCCATGGGCGATGTCGAGGTGTTCAGCGGCTTCAACCCTAACCGTCGCTTCATAGACATCGTCTCTACAGACCCCACGTGTACAGGTGTACGTGTCATAGGATTAGGCTGTGGCAACACATACCTACATCCTACAATTGCGTCGTGCTACAATCCTGACAAGCACTCTGCTTAAATTCCTCCTTTCACATACGTCGCGTCAAGGTTGATGACCAGGAGAGAATCTTTAGTCCTATTAGCAAAAATGGACTTTACTGTCTCACCTGTATAATCAGCAGATTTGACAAATGTGCTATCCAACAAGAATATGGCCAGATATGTTGCAGCCGTAGCATACACCTTCAGCTTTCGTACTAACGGTGCCTTTATCTACCTCTTAAGAATTTTCTGGGTCACGGAACTGATCACGGCTGAGATTATCAGACCCTAGCTTCCCACCATTTTGACCAATCCTCTATGAGGTGTTAAATCGTTAGCTCGTCTAAAGTCAGTGATGCTTGGTCGATCCCTACCACCCCAGGTGGTTGGCCGAGAGTGGACACTCTCATATCGCTCAGCCATCACACTGATCCGCTAAAAATACGATCAGGTATTTAAGATACGTACTGAGGACATGTTCTTTCAAGATCTCTTCACGTATGCCTTCATAAGTGAGCGCGGTGATTGTCATTTTAATCCATTTATCATAAAGCACGCGTACGCGAGTATGAAATTGTGCGTGTGTCTCTGTTGTTCGTTTAGACGACTCTCTGATACGTTTGATAAACCTTTCAGTCCACAACCCGTAGTGCCTTAACTGCACTTTCTTGAGAGCATCGTAATCATCTACTTCAGTCGGTGCCTTATTATGATAGACATCCTTGGCAGCTCCTTGCAAAATGAAGAGATATTAATGGCCTACAGGTCTTTGGGTATATGATGGATTAAAGCTAACTTTTCAAACTGAGTTAAAAGTTATCGATGATTTCCTCTCTTTTGCTAAACATCGACATTGTTATCTGGACGGTACGTCTATCCTCTAATCTTTTGCTTGTGGGTCCTGAATGTTCATTCAGTTTTTCGACCCTCCTAGATTCCGGTTCGATCCTTAGCCTCTCCATGGCTAACGTATGTTATCTCTCCCTGGCTATTTATTCGCCCTGCAATCTGGCTACCTCGAGTTCTCTTTCTCTTTCGTTTTCCTCGGCTTGTCTGATTTTTTTATTGTCTGCCACCTGCTGTTCTCTGTCTTCCATGAGACTCCACTATACAAATTCTGCTAATTCGGTCACTTCAAAATCAAATTTGTCTTTACCAATAAACTTAAACTCTTTGACCAACTACCTATCAGTTACCATTCTGTCATTTCTGTTAGCAACTTTCCAGCTTCCTTTTTATAATCTTTTAATGTGATCATTTTTGGAAGAAAAGAGCGAATTCAATTCTATAGGTTCGATGATATTGCTGGTACTTGTTATATAGAATAGATCTCGTTCAGACTCAATCTTTGACTTAATATCATTTACTACTATTAATGCGGCAGCAATCTATTGATAAAAAAAAATTGTTAATATTCGCTGTTTGTCAGAGAATCTGCAAGTATAATATATACCGTCCTCATCGGATTGGCGTTATCATGATAATCTGCGATCCCGAATAATCTTTGTTTTAAAAATCAGGATAGTCCATACCAAACTCACGAAATATACAACACTTAGCAAGATTGTCTTATTATGCGCATTTTTGTAAGTTTTTTTTTTCTTTCTGCTATTTCGTCAAGTTCATCATGAACTTTCTGTATTAGTTCCTGTTCTTGTTTCTTACCACCATGAGATTTTATTTTTATAAGATTATATCTATCAATTGTCAAATAATTTTCTTTTAATAATTTCAAGGGGTCCAGAGTGGCCGAGTGGTCCAAAGCGCTCACTGTTCCGGATCACTGCCATCTCACCTCTGTCTGCGTGGGTTCGAGTCAAAGGCTCGGCTAGCGTGGGTAGGTGGGAAGCCTGCCAGTAGCTTCTCGTGGGTCGGTGGTTCTTCACTGTGTTTTCCAGGGTTCTTCCTCCACCAGTTATACTGGCAGCCAAGCATAGCCTATCAAGTGCATTTGTCAACAACGACTCAACTTGTAATCGCTGTTCCTCACAATCGTTTGGATGACAGTACCTGCTAACAATATCCAAATCTCTTATAGATTTGTTTAAGCTGTGGACCTCTTATTCCCGCAACTCTGACAACATGTTTATTTCTCAGTTAAGTGATTCGTGTCTTAAACATTTCATTCTGGCAATTGTATTTACTGTTCAAGCCTCGTTAGCAGTTTCTGGGTCTAGCTGATCAACATCAACTATCGCTATTTTTGTTTTAGGTTCAGGTATAAAATTACAAAATTCTTTAGCTACTTTAATCGATGTTGGGTCTGATGAGATCGCTTTTGACATTATAGATTCCAATTGCATTAAATCGTCAACTGTATTTATTTGAAACATTGTAACACCCAGGTAAGGACTGTCTGCGTTCAAAGTATAAATCTCAACGTAAAGATATCTGTTAACAATATTAGCATCAGCGATGGTGAATTGTTGACTCGTTGAAATATAAACACCTGTAGATGTGGAATGTTGTCCAGGGTGTATTATATATAGATCCCTCAAATCTCCAGTTGTATATACTACCGACTCCAGCGTGTATTCGTCCTCGCAGTTGAAATTTCCAAATTGCTACAGCTGCCGGGCATTGAATTTTGATCCAAAAGTTACTTGTTTCTCCGTTTGTAGTCCACCTTGGACCACCAGATATAGAGTTGGTGTATGCAAACGAAGAAATAGGATTATTTCCACGATACTGTGTTGACACACTTGCAACAAAACCCCATGGATTATCTATAGCATTTAAGATACGTGGAAGATGACCGATGATATTTTCAGCTCATTTTCTACTACCTGCAACAACACTATCCATGTACTGTTTATTTTCAAAATCAGATGCAGCAATACTTTAAGGACTTGCACATCTTCAGCTGTAGAGGTATGTAAGTTTATTAATTTCTTGTATATATGATATAACTATTGCACTATCATGTTTATTTTTGTATGATTGCTATGTAGCTTTGGTATACTCAATATAATGCACATATTTCTATTCTTGTTTGCGACTTATCAAGGGATTTATATTAGTAATATAAAGCTACATTTTAAAGAAATGTTTAGTACAGTAGAATTCTTATCGAGCAGGGTTAGGTTTACTTCTGAAACATGTTGTTTTGTAATTATTGTGCCGATAATGTAATCTGTATAATCTACCGTGCATAACGTCATTACGTTTTCCTTATACGCCCATTTCCTGTATAGGACACGATATTGGATATATTTTCAACTGTGTAGAGCTGTGTAGAGCTGTCCAGAGTGTCTGGAGTGTCCAGAGTATCTAGAGTGTCTGGAGTGTCTAGGGTGTCTAGAGTGACCAGAGTGACCCTAGCGTTCAATGTTATCGGGGTGATCGGGGTCGACGTGGTGCATGCTGTAAAGCCAACTACAGGAATTAACTGTAGCAGCTGTGAAGCTGAACCGCAGCAGCCTTACATATAATCTTTTAGCAGTGGGCTAATTTTGGGGTTCGTAAAACCCATTGTATCTTTCCGGACTGTAAAGATAATTTGTATATCAGTCCCTTTTTGTTTGCATAATTTCATTGAGTGAATTCATTTTACTACATGAGTAAAATTCTACATTGTTTACTAGCTGAGTAAACTATGTCCATCTTTTCATTGTGAAATCACTGTGAACCATTCACCCCTTGACTTTGCATTTTATAAAGTAATTTATTTGTATTTTTCATTATTAAGTCTGTGCGTTCTTATGTTAATTAATCCAATATTTTGGATTATATATACACGCATATATTCATAATTAATTGCCCATTCAAGTCGTTCATTATTTAACATTGTATTTATAACAGAATATTTCCTGGTATCTCGCAAGATCGCTCGAGATGAGTGAGTAAAAATTAAAATATATTGCGAGGTAACTCATATTCAAACTGCCAACTAAAATAAAAAAACCTCAAAATGTTGTGTGAATGTCGAAAAGAGCAAAAAATGCTTTCGGGGGGGGGGAGGGGGGCTATATTATCAGCGTTATTACCAGCACGAGATCATCTTTATCCAGTATCAATTTATAATTGCCATGTTAACAATCTAAACTTTAGTAAGATTGATTTTCCTGTTGCTGAGAATCAAATTCCAAAATTTGAGAAACAAAACAATCTCCTGTTAACAGGAGGTATTAACCTGTTTGGAGTTGAAGACGAAACACAAAAGATATGTCCAAGATACATCAGCAATCGAGCATAATCAGATCTCGTGAGATCCGCATGAACAATAATAAACTAATTGTTTTATTAAAGTCATTACGCGTGGATAAAAAACTTTAACGGGGTAGTCAGAAGTCAGTACAACAAACATAAAGAAAAAGTAATTCTGTGTCAGATGCTTGCACGGCTGCAAGTCTCAGCAAGTACAGGTGATATATGTGCCTGGCGAAGATGAAAATATATTACAATTTACAAAACACAGACACAAGATTAAATTTCCTTTTGATATTTACGCAGATTTCTAGTCTATTTTGCTTCCAGTTCAATGAGCAGATAAACAACCCTGATAAATCTTCGACAAGAAAAATGTAAGAACATATTCCTTGTGAAGTAGCTTATAAGCTTGGTATTATTCAGCACCTGGACTAAGCTTGTATGCTTTACTGAAACATAGCCAAATAAAATTGGAGTTGTTAACAGACCCAGGTATGTTCTGTTTCATCGAGCGGGGAATCAGAGACGGAATAAGTGTCATAACAAAAATGTATACCAAGGCCAACAATATAAATATTTACACGAATATGATAATACAGCACCATCAAGTTTTATAACTTATATTGATACCAATAATCTTTTTTGGTATTCAATGTCTGAGTCTATGCCATATGGTGGTTTCAGATGGATCATTACAAAAAAGTTTTTTATTGTTGTTGTTGATGAAACTGATGAAATCGTAACAGACGATATTAGTTATTTTATTTATTAAGCTGATATTGACTATCCTGTTGAGCTTCATGATAAGCATAATGATTATACATTTTGTCCGGTATCAAGGCTAATCAACTACAGTAAATTATCAGAAAAACAGCAAAATTATTCACAGTATAAATATGTTGTTCATAACACTAGTTCTTACAAGCAAAGATAAGTTCAGCATTACAAAAATCTGAAGCAGGCACTTGCTCATGATCTTGTATTAAGATAAGTTCATCGAGTTTTAAAATTTAATCAGTCATATTGGATAAAAGATTATATCGACGTTAATATTAGCCGAAGAGCAGTTGCAACAACAGAATTCGAAATAAACCTTTTCAAGCTCATGAACAATAATGTCTTCGGCAAGACCAATGAACATGTCAGAAAGTGAGTCAATATGGACATCGTTAATAACGTCAACGTCGTAATAAACTTGCTGCATCTGATGATTTTCTTAGTAAGAAAATTGTTACTGAAAATCTAGTAGCCGTTCAAAAAAGAAAGACAAACTTGAAGTTGAACAAGCTGGTTTATGTTGGGATGGCAGTACTTGAGATATCAAAGTCCCTGATGTATTGGTTTCACTGTGATTTTGTTAAGTGTAAGTGGCCTGATGCAGAGCTGTTATTTACAGACACTGACTCGCTAACGAGAAAAATATAATCTGATAAAATTTATCAAGAGTTTTACGATAGCTGAGAATTAATTGATCTTTCAGATTATCCATAAAACAGCTTATTTCACTGTGACAATAACAAAACAGTTATACTAAAGTTTAAGGATGAAGCAAATGATGTTCCTATCGTTACAAACTGTCAGATAATAAAGTTAAAAGACTAGGTAAAGGCATCAAAAGAAATGCAGTAGGTAAGGTATTCGGAATCGATAATTATAAGGCTGTTTAGATGATGACAATAAAATCTAATCGTCATAAAACTGAGTCTAATGTTATCATAAAATCTGGTCTGGGTAATTTTGATGATAATCGATTTTGTTCTGATGGAATTAATACAATCGCATTGAGTTATGAAAAGTCTGACTGTTGATTTTAGCAAGGTGTAATTTTTAGATTGGATATACAGTAAATTGTGTCTGAATGTCAAAAATAGACCTGATAAACGTTTAGTAATCCATCTCGAAACACCGCAGTAATCATACACAAGGGGATTGTTTCTGAGCCACCCTTATTTTGTTTGACGAGGATGATGATTTCCTTGATAGGTTCTTGAGTTAGGTAAACGATGATGAAATCGATTTTGTTGCCTCAGCAAAATTGTTTTTTTTGTATTTATTTTGCTAGCTCGGGGTCTATGGGTAATGGGTAAGATTGTCTGGACATCCTAATACAACGATTGGTCTTCGCTATTTTTTACCTGATCATAAAAGGACACAAAAAACATGCTGACAGATAATTATGCTGTTACCCAAGCATATGCATCCAGACGATAATGAACAATTAATATGTTGATTCAAATTAAGACAAACGCACGCACATGGTGACTATCACTTCTCTGCTTAATGTAGAAATAGAAATTTCTATACATGAAATCTGAGAGAGAGAGAGAGAGAGACAGAGTGAGAGAGAGAGAGAGAGAGAGAAAGAAAGATAGAAAGAGAGTGAGAGAGAGAGAGAGAGAGAGTGTGTTGCGTGAAGTCTAATGTTTACTGAGTGTTTTTTTGTGGGGACTCAGTGGTCGAGTTGAGAGATCTTGTTCAGTAGTGGAACCCGTTGTACCCCAAGAAAAACACAGAGCTTGGTTTCCTTTAACCATTGTAACTGTATTACAAAGGATTGGGTCTGAGGCTCTTCCGAGTCTAGGTGAAGAGCGATTCCTCTTACATAGGGACATTCATTCTGATATATAGCTTGATAAATTGATAGACATATGAGAAGAATGGATAACGATTTATTTTGAGATAAATAGCAACAAAAAAGAAAACAATTCTTTTGGAAACCATGTTAACATTTAATTTTTGAAGGATTACTGTCACATATTATTTCGAGTCCCTATCTCAACTTCATGTCAACATATTTCAAAGACCCCTCGTTTCTCAAATGATCATACCATATTATTGAATTAATATTGTCCTCTCCAGGAATCCTATATATTCCGTTCAGGTTTGCATTGAAACATCCCCCATACCACCATCCGGCAGAATATATATTAGCACAGGTATTTCCTCGATTGTCTGGTGTTGTGAACACCATATCATCAAAATTGACATTGTTGCTGGATAGGTGAGAGTTAAAGGTGTCTCCTTCAATAGAAATCACAAAATGTACCATTTTTGTGTTTGATACCCAAAAAACAAATGAGGGACAGTTTCTCGTTACGAAATGATTATAAGGAACGAGAAAATTTTAACTTTTTTCAGTAGGTTTTGGGTAAGCTAACATAACAACAAGCTTATGGAAAGCATTGAGACTCGTAATGGCTTATATAATATGTTTATATTCACCCATAAAGTTTGTGCAGGCATTCAGTAAATTAATGAAAAGCAAAAAAATCCTTAGCAAGCTAATACTACACATATTTGCGAGTTTTTGCTTGAGCGTTAAAAATAATAATCGGAAAGCAAATTATTTATTCCAATGGTTTATATATATATATATATATATATATATATATATATATATATATATATATATATATATATATATATATATATATATATATATATTGAACACAATCCCGCATTATCGAGAAATACAAGGACGACACAGTACAGTAACAACCCTGGTTTAATGTGATAATTATATGCTCTCATATATTTTTATCTATTCCGTTTTCGATGGGAAGAGCGATAGTCAAGTGCCCGTTAACCCCTCATACATACCTGCCGTTCCTGAATATCCTTGACAATGCACTGTGTAGATCGACGCACCATCTATGTAAAGTTGGGAATATTCCGCATAGTATTTCGTATTATTGGCAGTCTTCATACCTACTCTGAGAGTTCTAATCTGCCCTGTAAGCATGTACAGCGCACGCAAACCTCGTGTAAATATATAACAGCATTTGCGAACACTTAATAATATATACATCGATCAATCTGGGAAAGTTGGGGATCTTTGTTTTTAAAATAAACGAGTGTAATACATTTTGAAAGTAAAATCAAAAACTATGTGAAATAAAATACAATTACATTCTTTTTCGATTGTTATTATTTTTCAAACAGCATATTGAACATAAATTTATTAATCTTATCTAACCTTCACTGTCGACAGGTATTGTTATAAACTCTCTTATGGTTGGATAGATTAGTAAAAAAAACTTTGTGATGCAAGTATATCATTTGGTGCTTTCTGAAGAAGGAATACATAATGCTTACACAATAAGCAGTTTAAACGTTCGTATTAATATGTGCACATATCTTTATGAAGCTTATTGGAACATATATTTATTAACATCTGACAAAACTATTAAGATATTTAGTTTTCATGTTACGAAACTTCCATTTCAGAGTAAACATCATTTAGATGCTAAATCCAATTTACGCGAATTTGAGTATATTTACCCCTTCTAACCAGCTGTCGTATAATTTGGCTAAGTTTAGTGAAAAGGAATAAGGAAAAGTGGTGCAATATGTCTATTGCGTATATATATATATATATATATATATATACCGCTTCAGTGGCGGGCATAAGTGGTTAGAGCGTGCTCCTCTGATGCGAAAGGTTGCGGGTTCGAACCCCGACTGAGTCATACCAAACACTTATAAAAATGGTACAAACAGCTGTCTCGCTAGGCTCTGGTCGTCCTAGTGTCAGGATAATGTGATTAAGTGGGACAAGATACAACATGCCTTCTGTATGATGCCCCAGTGATTGACACACTACAGGCATTCTATCGATATTAAGGCTACATCTAACATTTGCACTAGCGTTTGGTGTTCGAGGTAAAAAGTGGCAAAGTCGTCAGGTTTAGAAGAAGTTGATCTGTCACAGCTCCATCAATCGAAAATGCCTAGACAGCATTCAAATATTAGGATACGAAAAGAAAACACAAGATAACGATCCATTTAAAATATAAAATGTATTAAAAAATAATTTTTACTGAGGGCCAATGAAGCTATTACCATGCAACATTGTAAAAAAGGTGTTGTGACAAACACGTGATGAAGCCAATTTACAGTGCAAACCATATATGATGATGAGGCCTGTAATTACAAAAAGAGGTGGAGGATTCGTTGGTTTCAGCTTTACCGATCCTCTGTCCTTTCGATGAATTCACTGTCCAGGTTACTCTTACGCGTAAGCCTCTATAATACTCAGTGGGAATATTTACCGGTGGGGACATGTAATGTGGATGTGATTGGATTATTAGATATTGGGTAGAGGAGCATTCTATTTCAGTCGAATACGCAACCTAATGAGTGCACACTGTATCATCCTATCCTGCACAGATTGTACATGCATTTACGTATGAAATACATGCTGGCCTGAACTTCTATGGTCTGATAGATTACCGTGTCTTTTAACTTACTTTTGATGCTTGGAATTACATTTGCATTCCCACTATCAAATTTGTAAGTGCGAGCAATTTGCTTATTTAAGCATACCCCTCCTCTACATAATCCACCTTTTAACAACATGTTAGAAATGAATATAGAGTACTATTTCCGTTTAAAACAACCGTGCGATTTGTTTTCTCTAGCTGCAAGTCACAAACTTGTATATAAATCAACAAAGCATCCTTATATGATTCATTACTAAAATCGTGAGGTTACTCCAAGATTAACGATAATCAATGGTTTGTGATATTTATTGCACCCAGCTGAGACTGAGACAAGAAATAACTCAAAATCATAGGAGCAAAGTGTCAATATGCGTACTTTTAAATGCATAATTAGTTGCTCTTAGCAGATTGTTTATACAGTGCATCCGTCTGAAAGAAATATTATTCACGGAAAAAATTGCGGCTGTAAGGTGATTTGTCAACATGCGGCATGTTCAGATGAATATTTATATGTGCCAAGGCATGTATCGAAAACTGTGTTCTAAGTTTCATTTAGTCGATTCTGTCATGGCATCAATTAGCACAAATTAAGGGAGCATGGTGATTTCTCAGTATCAGCATCAATAAAAGATACCAATAAATGTAACAAGTTTCACAATAATTCATCTCAATCTGCGAGGCTAGTTGCATTTACAAGATTGTGTGCCAGAGAAAAG
Source organism: Sinohyriopsis cumingii (assembly GCA_028554795.2). Classification (NCBI taxonomy): domain Eukaryota; kingdom Metazoa; phylum Mollusca; class Bivalvia; order Unionida; family Unionidae; genus Sinohyriopsis; species Sinohyriopsis cumingii. The sequence continues at coordinate 87,100,823 of CM068829.1, read as the reverse complement.
AAAGAACCTGAGGTATCCCGTATATCCCTCTCGCGAAGAGTTGGTATAAACATTGTCAGATGCTAATCCTTACTCCATATAGGATTCGTTATTGTAGCTTTCCTGTAGCAAGTAATGTTTTTGTAATGGCAGCTTTGTGATAGGCTAATTCGCTGGAAGCTGCTAGGTAACGAAGATTATTGTAGCTAACGTTTCTTCACAAGCTGATAGCTTGTTGATTTGGGAAGTAACACTGTGGGTCTAGAAAACAGAAGACATTTTGACCGCACATTTCTTGAGTAACCTATACACCACTGTCGTTAGTTAAAGGTTTAATTGATTTCGCTTGCTCATGGTAGAAGCTTTTAATCCAAAAATGAGCACTTCTTTCAAACATTGATTGAGCCTGTTAAATAATACGTGGGTCAACGTGGATCAAAGTGGATAATCATATATATTTATCCATGGTGTAAAAAGTCTTAGGACTATGTTACCAAGAGCTGGTGCAACCGATGTTATCTTGATAGCTATAAATACAAATGCTCTTTTCGGTGTGTCATTCCAAAGCTCACGGACAGACTACTTACGTCGTCATTAATTATATCTACATTGAATCCGAGGAAGCTAATGCAGATGAAAGCCACTCGGCAGGTTCGTTTCTACCCCAAATGTTATGCGAAAAAGAATAGTAATGGAGATGTACTTGCATATTATCTATGGTCTAGATAATCATATAGATCAGGACCGCCAAATAGTCCGGTCAGATGGATTTGTTATATAGGTATGTTACAAAGAATAATGAACATATGATACCATATCCAAATCAATGTTTGATAAAATGCTTGGTTATATAAATGGGATATATTCTTTAATGTATATATCGATAAGCCAATGTCGAAGTTACTTTGATATAACTAACCGTAACTTTTCAATTTTTGTTAGATATGTTATTATAAATACTTATTTCTGTTACACTGGCAATGATGTAAAAAATGTTATGATCGACTGCGTAAAGTGCTTTTATGTAAAAGAATAAATCTTCCTTCACTGTTTAATACACGGAATTATTTTGGCTAGATCCAGGTAAAGCTTTTTAGGGATAGATATTAGGATGCATAATATCGCCGAGTAAGTCAAGATTTTGAATTCTCCGCTTTACCAGTATTAATGGATGCTTTCGTAATCCGATGCCTATTCCAAAACAACTTTCAAAACGTATCTAAATGAGATAATATCTGGGCGTGATTTCTATAGTATGAAGTCTCCAGGCAAGCCATATGAGTCGTCGGATGATATATATATTAAGCGGTCTGATATGCTTCTGGTAAAGGACAAGCTTCGACCAGTCTTTAGAAGCAAAATTTGGTTGAGAATTTTCTTGCATCAATAAACAAGGTAGGCAGCAGTGCTCGTGAATATTTCACAAAGTTAGAACCATAATCTCAAATATGAATCTTTCAAGATTACTCAGAGAGAATTTGTGTCCTCTGTGTACGATTCATCAATATATTATATCGTCGATACACATGTGTGGCCCGTTTGTAGCTCTGTAAAGTCATCAGTGGTTCACACTGTAGGGCACGTTTATTTCTGCGGCATGCCCTTCACGTATTCGCAGTCTGAAAAGCATTCTTCTGCTGGAATAACACCGAACGTAGGGATAAGGATATATCCTTGTAGCGTTTATATGACGTAGCCAAAGATGGTTTAAGTTTGCAGAGATTCAAGATGCTAGGTAGGCTACATATGTGTCATCGTGGTTGTTGTATCGCTGGTTGAAAAATAATCATTGTTGCCTACTGGGTTCAAATAGCACGTCAGAGTGCAGAGAAAACAGTCAGCTAATGCGCGCTAAGCATCACATTATGTGGGCACAATGTAAAATATATTTCAAATTATATTTAATGACATGAATTGGAAGCATTCACTTGTTCCATACTAGAGCTTTGTCTTAGACACATCGTTCTGTACTTTCGTTAGCAAAAGTTTCCAGTATAGAAAGTAACCCAATATAGAATATATTCGTCTATTAGTAATCATTGATATAAACAGTTTTGTATAATGATGGTTTGAATTGGGCAGCTTGATATCAGAATCAGCCTCTCAGCAGCCTGTTATTGCCAACCTTACAGTGAATTAATTTTGAAAAGCCACTAATAAGATATATGTAGCCCATGTCTTTTTTGTTCGTCCGCAGCAAAGTCGGAAGTCAATGTACTGTAGGTATGATTGTAGACCGATAACTATGTTTCGATAACGTGATCTTGATACCGATGGTCTGATAATATTAAAGACGATAGTAATACAATTCTCGTTAGAGAAACATATTTACTTCGGTGGCTCCAATCCAAATTTATTTTGTTCCGACTTCACACTTACCTTGAAGAAGCTGGCAAGCAGTGATCCAATATGGACCCTTTTGTGCAGTTGTACGGAATGTTGTAATGGGAATTCAGCAACTGCCAATATGATTGTAATCTAAGCAGGGTGTATTAGGTGCTATTTGAATTAATATAATGAGATTATATTTAACAGCTTTGGTTTGACTTGTGTTTTTTTTTTTTTGTTTTTTTTTGTTGAGGGGGTATATATTTGCAGCGCAGCAGTGCATCGATGATATAGCTATAGTACAATACAATTTAAGTAATTTACAACTTCCACTGGTAAATACCTGTTACTCTACCAAGATTTTCTTTCGACATATAAAGCATGATACATGTCTGGATGTTATATTATAAACTGTTGCAACTGTATTGATTGTGATTTTACGAATTCAGGCGAGCTCACTTACCTCAAAGAAAGCTTCTTCTCGTAGCGTAGGTAACCAAACACAGCAAAGGATTGTTTTCACATCTCATGTTGTTTATCTAGTTAAAGTTTAAGACCCGTTGACACGCGTATATTATGAATTGAAACATGCAGAGTCAACGATATACCAACTTCTAATGTCTCCATGCCAATTATTACATTTATTTTCAAATCGCTTCTCTACATTGTACCAACGATATAAAAGTAATCCTGTACGAGTCATGTAGCTGATACTCCTTCATTGTTTCCCTGTCGTATAGAAATGAGGAAGTCTAAATAGTCATCGTACGTCGTCCTTATATGCAATAAAATCTTCTGTCCGCAATTAAAATTTTATTGTTTAAATGGAATATATACATATTTTGTAGGCTCCTTAGTAACAAAAAGATGTACCTATCCTTCCATCGTGTAGACTATCATTTTGTTTGTGCAAAATATATATCTATTATATCGTGATCTGGAAGTAATATATTCTTTGAACGAAATACAAAGATTTTTTGTAAATTCATTGATATATCGCAAAATATTATGCACATTATATACTGTACCTAACCAAAAATTGCCTGTCAAATTCCCAAATCCGGCCTCATACGCTGCAAAGTTCTGGTCAAATGACACACTAGCATCAACACGCCTTTGGAACACCTGTGAACAGAGACAGCGGAATATATCAAAATGAGTTAAATATGATTTCCATTCATATTGACACTTGAATATATTTACAGTTATGTCGACACAAAAAATAAAGCACCTTGTAATATATCGAGTTTGGTTGTCTAACATTCTGCTACTACTTCCCAAAAAGGCACACCCATACACACACATATATGTATATATAAAGTACTTTATTTAACCAACATAAGCTTTGCTCAAATGCATGCAAGATGGGTGTTTTTAACAATAATGATACTCATGATGTTAATAATGATAATAAAAAATTAAAAATCATTCATTAGAGCAAAGAATCTGTGTGTTATTTAGTTCTTCGAGTATAAATTTCGATGCAATGTAAGTGAATAAGTATCAAGTACTTTAACATAAACGAAAAAGATTCAATAATTATTGCATTAAACTTAATTCTTCATAATCTTCTCTTTTTGTTATTTCAATGAAAATAAACATAGTTGTCTCTGTTTCGTTAATCTATATTAGGTTGTTGTTGCTGCTATTATTGTTATTATAGATTTTATGCTGTCGTTGTAGGGTTTAACGCCATTTTTCAGCACAAGATAGGCCAAGGAGAAGCTACTGGCAGGCTTTCTCACGTACCCACGTTAGCCGAACCTGAGACTCGAACCCGCGCAGACAGAGGTGAGATGGAAGTGATCCGGAACGGTGAACGGATTAGACCATTCGGCCAATCAGGTCCCCATTTATAGATATATAAGTAGTAAGGTGGGATACATTAGCGACAATGGGAATTAGCATTACAGAGACCCCTGGGTCAGATTAGCGACAATGGAAATTTAACATGGCGAAAAATCGTGGGTCAGATTAGCGACAAGGGAAATTAACATGGGGAATAAATCGTGGGTCACTCTAGCGACAAGGGAAATGAACATGGAGAAAAATCGTGGGACTGTTGAGCGTCAAGGGGAATTGAACATGGGAATAGAGTGTGGGTCTGTCTAGGGACTAGGGGAATTTAACATATGGAAATTGAACATGGTGGGTCTGTATAGCGTCAAGGGGAATTGAACATGGTGGGATTGTCTAGGGACAATGATGGTAGAGGGTCAAACACAATAGAGACAGAAACATACATACACTAGTACAAGCGTGAGATTTATATATAAAGCATTACCAAGACCTGAAATCTTGCTGGGGTGTTCAAAAATTTGCATAATTGTAATGATGCTATAAATAGCTATAATCAAGGAAATGCTTAACGACAAAATGGATGTGACTAAAAGTAACGCTAAAATGACGAAATTGTCCCAGAATTTAAAAGAAAATAACATATCCCCGAAAATTAAGTTACAACGGTTTAGAATAAAATGGATAAAATTAGTAACTACTTACAAAATCAACTTGTGTCACGAACGTCGATAAACACCCATGTATCTATTTATAGCTATAATCAGCTAAAATTCCTATGAAATTCCACTATCTATTTATAGCTCCAACTTGTGGGTTATTCCTTTGGAAAATCCCACTATCTTTTTATAGCCTCAGCTTGAGTGACGTTCCTGTTTATGAATTCTAGTATATATGTATAGCTACAAAATTTGGAAATCCCCAAGTCGATATTTATAGTCTCAAAATTTCCAGCGTCAGTGACGTCACTGTACTGAACACTAGGGGATAAATGGCAACAGTGTTGCAAGTGGCTGACCTGAATACGCGCTACTGTAGGTAGGTAGGTAGAGTGTATCTGATAGGGATAAAGTGAGTTTTATAGGGACAAACAGAGACCAATACACACACACACACACAACATACGCGCGCAGACACACTCACACACACACACAGAGGGAAGAGGAAAAAAAAAACCCCAAATATACTATCAACACAGAAGTGAGATAATACAAACCCCAAATAAACTATCCACACAAACGTACGCGAACGCATACAAATCCGAAATATACTATCAACACAGAAGGGAGATAATACAAACCCCAAATAAACTATCCACACAAACGTACGCGAACGCATACAAACCCAAAATATACTATCCACATAACGTCGCTAACGCATACAAACTCCAAATATGCTATCCACACTCGGGAGGAAGAAGAAAAAACAACCAAATATACGATCTACACAACGTACGCGAACACACACACACACACACACACACACACACACACACACATACACACAGAGGGAAGAGGAAAAAACAAACCCCAAATATACTATCCACACTCGGGAGGAAGAAAAAAAAACAACCAAATATACGATCTACACAACGTACGCGAACACACACACACACACACACACACACACACACACACACACACAGAGGGAAGAGGAAAAAACAAACCCCAAATATACTATCAACACAGAAGGGAGATAATACAAACCCCAAATAAACTATCCACACAAACGTACGCGAACGCATACAAACCCGAAATATACTATCAACACAGAAGGGAGATAATACAAACCCCAAATAAACTATCCACACAAACGTACGCGAACGCATACAAACCCGAAATATACTATCAACACAGAAGGGAGATAATACAAACCCCAAATAAACTATCCACACAAACGTACGCGAACGCATACAAACCCCAAATATACTATCAACACAGAAGGAGATAATACAAACCCCAAATAAACTATCCACACAAACGTACGCGAACGCATACAAACCCAAAGTATACTATCCACACAACGTCGCTAACGCATACAAACTCCAAATATGCTATCCACACTCGGGAGGAAGAAGAAAAAACAACCAAATATACGATCTACACAACGTACGCGAACACACACACACACACACACACACACACACACAGAGGGAAGAGGAAAAAACAAACCCCAAATATACTATCAACACAGAAGGGAGATAATACAAACCCCAAATAAACTATTCCATACAAACGTACGCGAACGCATACAAACATCAAATACACTATCAACACAGAAGGGAGATAATACAAACCCCAAATAAACTATCCACACAAACGTACGCGAACGCATACAAACCCCAAATATACTATCCACACAACGTCGCTAACGCATACAAACCGCAAATATACTATCCACACTCGGGAGGAAGAAGAAGAAAAACAACCAAATATGCGATCTACACAACGTACGCGAACACTCACACACACACACACACACGCACACCACAGAGGGAAGAAGAAGAAAACCGTTATACACTATCCACACGCAGTGAAGAAATAACCCTTTATATATATACTATCAACAGAGAGTGAAGAAAATAACCCATTATATTCCATCAACACAGAGTGAAGAAGAAAAAGTTTTTTGAAAGCACCTAAGCCCTCACCTGCAATGACCAACTCTGCCAAACACCTACACCCCACCCACCCCCACTCCCAACACTTCAAAACCCATTTAACCCGTTATTTTATGGCATCAGTGTGTGATTTAGGAAACATCAAGACACAAAATGATGGACGAATAGACTGACTATTGTTTACGGACTTGCATGCCTAAAGAGCGTGCGTGAAGGAAAACATCCTTCCATTTCAATTCTAACTAAAACATGATCCAGAGGGATAGAGAGAGGTGAAAGAGCACAATTTCATAAAATGTGAGTAAAAACAAAACACGCCATCCTTATTATACAATGTCAAGACCAAGAGACACTTACGTTTTCTTTCTGGTCTATTCTCTTTTAGAAGGTAGTATGAAATTTCACATCAGGGCCAACGCATCGGCTCACATAGTCAATTTTTCCATTTCCATGTTTTTACTGGCACAAGTTCTTCATCATCTTCAATTTCTTCTTCTTCTGAATCCCTCTTCTCTGTTTCGTCTTGTTTTTGTTTCTTCTCTTTTCTCGTAGGGCACTCTGAATTCCAGTGTCCTTTCTCCTGACAACGATATTAGGTATCTTGACTTTTGTCTCTCTTTCTTAGACGAAGCAGGTATTCTGGAGACAAATACCCATTTACCTTTGCAGATATAGCAAACTTCATTAGCACTTACACACTTTCGTATGACACTCATCAAATCAACGACCAAAAGAGTAAGTTTTGTTGCCACTTTCGCATGTGAATTATGCTTTCGTATGACTTTTAGCAAATATTTGACCAGCAGGTCGATCTGTGCTGACTCTTCCATCTTCTTGATCGTTTGAGAGCAGAATGAATACTCTGACGCTAAGACACTCTCCTTATATACATGGACCTGCTGCGTATGAAACCTAGTCAAATGTAATTTTGCAATAAGATGAAACGATTTCATTGAGGAAGTAAAAAGCAATGATGTACCGTATCGCCTCACACAAAACCTGAAGTTTTAGTTCAAATCCGTGTCAGCGATTTCGAAGACGACATAACTGAGCTTTAATCAATGCTCTCCAATTATGCCACAAAACCACGAGTCCTGATTCACGCAAAAAGAAATTTCGTTCGGTCCATAAAAAATAGTATCACATCTGAGAAACGCAAAAACGAACTTCCAGAAAACTGAGAACGACGGCTTACACCTACAACGTAAATGTGTGAGTTCAAGTAGTGCGTAAAACTTAGTCAAATTAGATTTTTATAGTCAAGACGAAACGATCTCTTTTCGAACAAGAAAGCAGACACCAAGCGACAATGGCGATCCGTGTCACACAACACTTTTCTAAATGTATATTATCAGAGGTTTGTTCTAGCGATCTGCACGGTTAAATTAAATGTTGATGTATTTTGCAATAAGACGGACACAATTTCCATGGGATCGCCCATGGTACGATTGTTCGTGCATTAGTTTAATTTTTAAAAATATTTTTTTATGTAAATCGCCTATAGGATAGACCCAGTAAAGCATGGCCATTCTCGTCACTGTCTGAATAGCTACTCAAGTCAATTAGAAGCGAACGCGGTAAGAAAATAAGTATAGCCAATGAAATGGCTTACAACGGGTGATGCATTGTTTTGGTCTAGGACTGTGTGGCATAATAATCCCTATGTTCTTGCGTTGTTACCATTACAGTGCAGACAGACTGAAATGTGAACTTACAAGCCCTCTTTGTGTGTGTTGTACCATTTCCTCTTACCACATCAAAATATTGAGCGTCACAGTATTGGTTCGCGTTTTCAAGCTGACCATTTTTTTATATCTCACTTAAACATTTCGACATAAACACTCACATCGGTAGAGTCAGAACAGACGTGTTACAGTATTGAGGGGCATGTTATCTTTTCTTTTTCAAACTAATAAATTTGCGGTTTGTATGAAGTAAAGAACCGAAAATAAAGTGAAACTCAAGGATGATGACCCAATCTGTCTGTCTATTGATGCGTGCATTTACTTAAGAAGAAATATGACCTCTAAAACACAAAGAGATACGGCAAGCATGATTAGATTAAACACAACGATGATTTCCTTCACGCCCGTGTAATTTAGAATTTCAATCGTCTTTGAAGACAAACTTGGTCTCCTTTTGTAGGGCTTGAAATAATAAAAAAAACTGAAAAATCTTAAGCACTTTGCTATAGATAATTTCATCAACAGACCAAACAACATAAATACCGTTACAACAATAGAAAGCCTTAAATCTTCTATCAAAAAGAAATGCATGAAAAAAATTAAAGATTAACGATAACTAACCAATGAAACCGAATTTAACAAAGGCAATGACATGTGAAGAAATGCCTCTCACTTTGGAAAGGTAGGCGAATGTACTCTGTCATGCACCGTCAACTTGAAAAAAATTATAAACAGAGAGAAATCTGAATGCAAAATTCAGTTGTTTCTTTTTCTTCAAAATTATTTCGTTTATTTTTTTTTTTTTTTTTTTTTTGGAACAAATATAAGCACTAATATAGAGTGGAAAAGGGAAAATGCACATACAAGCTTTGATATTTCTGAAAAAAAGGAGGGGATATTCCTAACGTTCATAACCACCTATATATGCTTGGACTTGTCTGTGACTTATCCACAAAACAAGATATACATATTTCTGGTCAAGCTGCAAGTGTGTGCGTGTTTTTGAAAATGGTAAAAATTGGATATACAATTTTCTCGTGACACTTATAAAGTGAAGAGTCTGTGCAAGTGTCAAAAGCCAAAGTCATATAAGTTTTGTATTTTGTACGGCTTGTAAAGGTTTCTACTTTAGAAAATGTGAAGTATCACAAGTTATTATCACAAACAGAAGTGGAACATAGGGGCTTGCAAGAAAGAAAATAACCCAGACAGTTGGTGTCATCAAGAGTGCTAGAGACGGTACCCGAACTTGCTTGCCTGCTTACTTGAATTAAAGTGATTTTCGCTCTAATGGAGCATGTATCACTGGTTTAATAACGCACCGCGTGATTTTTAATTACTCCTGGGGAAGGAAAGAGAGCCTCATCCCCCAGGCTTTTATGTACTCACAGACTACTTTTAAATTTAGCCACTCAGGTGTAGGACTAACTAGTCCTTAACAACCTGACTGAAAGACTTTAAACATGAGTGGGAATTGTCTCACCACACACTCATTTTTCTGTCCCAGCGTGGTAAAGGAGGAAAAAGGTGCTCAGCAAGACAGCCATGGATGTTAAGTACTCACCAAAACGCTAGCCCGTACTTATTTCAAATCAAGTCCCGTTTTTGCTAATGGACAATAAAAGGTACCAATAATGTGTTAACCACCTGTGCAATTAGTTCAAATCTAACGAGTCTGTTAAATTTCCTACTTCCTAACATATCTGTCTAATATTAGTACTTAGTGTACATAAAAATAGCCATACTGATCTTATTTTAAATTATTATGTCTAAGCGACATATACCAGTTTGGTCACTGTTAGGTTTAAAAAGTTAAGTTTGTTGTGGTGTTCCAATGGGTCAAGTTTGTTTCGAGAATAGTTTAGTCAAGGAGGGATACCAAGCCAAATATGGTTCCCTAATTAATAAAAAGCAATCTTTTGGAGCCCTAAAAAAAGTCTGTTTTTTCTGTTAGAAGGTAACACGTCTCTCTTTTGCTTTCACGTTCTTTCCCGCACTCCTAGTCTCATGATTCTTGATATCAGGAAATGCGTAGCCATGATGGGCGGTAATGTAAGCAGCGGTTTCTACCAGTTGACTGAGGGGGTATCCAGTGTAGGCTTGTCTGTAGAATTGGGGAAGAACTCTGACCCCTAATCCCCATTGAGAAGGTCTTGGTTTAAAGGTGTCTAGAGATTTGTAGGCAACGTATTGTATGGCTGTAATAAACTGCCCTGCTATGTTGACGTCATACAATGCTTGATCTAGCCTCATTTCGGTGTACTTCTCAACGAGGGTCAGCGTCCCCCTCCTCCTCAATCGCCTCAATTTCCTCTTCTGGTTCTGATACTAATTCTTCAGTTGAGGTAGATAGTTTCAAATCCGCTGCTATGGTGTCTGTCGCTGTTATTGTTGTTGTAGTTGTTCTTTCAGCTGAGATTGCCTGTAGTATCGGAGTGAGAAAAGAACGTAGTGCCTCCGATAATTACATTTGTGTTTGCCATACCGTCTGTGTAAAATAATTGGACCTTTGTTTTGCCACCACTCTTTCCGGGACGGGTTATTTGTTAGGTATAGTCGGCTGTTGACTAGCTGTTATTTGTGTTCTCGAGGTGGGTGGAGTGCTAACTGGCTAGGTCTGCATTTCATGCTCCCGCTGCTGTTGCGTATATTTCTTCCCTCCACACCGAGTTCTGGACCTAATTCTTTAAATTTCGTTGTACCCGAACTTACATTATCCATATTATCACCAACAAAAGAAAACAAAACGCACAGACCTAAAAGAAACACTCATTCACTTTTTACAGAACATTACTATTTTTAAAATTTTGATAAGAGACGGAAACGAACAACTTAGAGTCACACTTTCTAACCAAGATAAAGAAATCATGTGCTGATAGACTCACTTCTGTATTTTTTCTTCTAACTGACTAACGTATCATAGGCAATGGAATGTGATTTCTTTTCGAGAGTATGGGGTAGCCCTGAAATTTTTTTTTGGGAAGTTGAAGCTATGGCGATCGCTTAGGTTATAAGATGACGGCCTCCTCTGACGACAGGCTTTCTCACAGGATAATGTCTGCTTCTTCGGAAAGAGAAGAAGAACTCTTTGGTGTCGATAAAACTGTTAACAAAGCCTCTGCCAGGTTCATGCTACTGCTGCTGTTGCTGCTCTCTCTGCTGTTTATGAAGTCTGTACTTCTCCGTCCATTCTTCTTTCTCCTTCTTGAATTCCTCCTTGAAGAGCTCTTCTTTCAGGTCTTCAGTGACTTTCAACATTATGATATTGTCTATCTCTTCAGGTCTCGGTATCAGACTTGTCATGACCCTATGCAAATTCACATAGGCTTCGTTCAACTTGGCTTATCTTGAGCACATCTTCGTAGGAAGATGAGTCGACAATGGATGGACAGACTGGAGACACAACACAACACAACAATTTTGAATTCAGAAAAAAACAGACTTTTTTTAGGGCTCCAAAAGATTGCTTTTTATTAAATAGGGAACCATATTTGGCTTGGTATCCCTCCTTGACTAAACTATTCTCGAAACAAACTTGACCCATTGGAACACCACAACAAACTTAACTTATTAAACCTAACAGTGACCAAACTGGTATATGTCGCTTAGACATAATAATTTAAAATAAGATCAATATGGCTATTTTTATGTACACTAAGTACTAATATTAGACAGATATGTTAGGAAGTAGGAAATTTAACAGACTCGTTAGATTTGAACTAATTGCACAGGTGGTTAACACATTATTGGTACCTTTTATTGTCCATTAGCAAAAACGGGACTTGATTTGAAATAAGTACGGGCTAGCGTTTTGGTGAGTACTTAACATCCATGGCTGTCTTGCTGAGCACCTTTTTCCTCCTTTACCACGCTGGGACAGAAAAATGAGTGTGTGGTGAGACAATTCCCACTCATGTTTAAAGTCTTTCAGTCAGGTTGTTAAGGACTAGTTAGTCCTACACCTGAGTGGCTAAATTTAAAAGTAGTCTGTGAGTACATAAAAGCCTGGGGGATGAGGCTCTCTTTCCTTCCCCAGGAGTAATTAAAAATCACGCGGTGCGTTATTAAACCAGTGATACATGCTCCATTAGAGCGAAAATCACTTTAATTCAAGTAAGCAGGCAAGCAAGTTCGGGTACCGTCTCTAGCACTCTTGATGACACCAACTGTCTGGGTTATTTTCTTTCTTGCAAGCCCCTATGTTCCACTTCTGTTTGTGATAATAACTTGTGATACTTCACATTTTCTAAAGTAGAAACCTTTACAAGCCGTACAAAATACAAAACTTATATGACTTTGGCTTTTGACACTTGCACAGACTCTTCACTTTATAAGTGTCACGAGAAAATTGTATATCCAATTTTTACCATTTTCAAAAACACGCACACACTTGCAGCTTGACCAGAAATATGTATATCTTGTTTTGTGGATAAGTCACAGACAAGTCCAAGCATATATAGGTGGTTATGAACGTTAGGAATATCCCCTCCTTTTTTCAGAAATATCAAAGCTTGTATGTGCATTTTCCCTTTTCCACTCTATATTAGTGCTTATATTTGTTCCAAAAAAAAAAAGAAAAAATAAACGAAATAATTTTGAAGAAAAAGAAACAACTGAATTTTGAATTCAGGTTTCTCTCTGTTTATAATTCTTTTCAAGTTGACGGTGCATGACAGAGTACATTCGCCTACCTTTCCAAAGTGAGAGGCATTTCTTCACATGTCATTGCCTTTGTTAAATTCGGTTTCATTGGTTAGTTATCGTTAATCTTTAATTTTTTTCATGCATTTCTTTTTGATAGAAGATTTAAGGCTTTCTATTGTTGTAACGGTATTTATGTTGTTTGGTCTGTTGATGAAATTATCTAAAGCAAAGTGCTTAAGATTTTTCAGTTTTTTTTATTATTTCAAGCCCTACAAAAAGAGACCAAGTTTGTCTTCAAAGACGATTGAAACTCTAAATTACACGGGCGTGAAGGAAAACATCGTTGTGTTTAATCTAATCATGCTTGCCGTATCTCTTTGTGTTTTAGAGGTCATATTTCTTCTTAAGTAAATACACGCATCAATAGACAGACAGATTGGGTCATCATCCTTGAGTTTCACTGTACTTTCGGTTCTTTACTTCAAACAAACCCCAAATTTATTAGTTTGAAAAAGAAAAGATAACATGCCCCTCAATACTGTAACACGTCTGTTCTGACTCTACCGATGTGAGTGTTTATGTCGAAATGTTTAAGTGAGATATAAAAAAATGGTCAGCTTGAAAACGCGAACCAATACTGTGACGCTCAGTATTTTGATGTGGTAAGAGGAAATGGTACAACACACACAAAGAGGGCTTGTAAGTTCACATTTCAGTCTGTCTGCACTGTAATGGTAACAACGCAAGAACATAGGGATTATTATGCCACACAGCCCTAGACCAAAACAATGCATCACCCGTTGTAAGCCATTTCATTGGCTATACTTATTTTCTTACCGCGTTCGCTTCTAATTGACTTGAGTAGCTATTCAGACAGTGACGAGAATGGCCATGCTTTACTGGGTCTATCCTATAGGCGATTTATATAAAAAAATATTTTTAAAAATTAAACTAATGCACGAACAATCGTACCATGGGCGATCCCATGGAAATTGTGTCCGTCTTATTGCAAAATACATCAACATTTAATTTAACCGTGCAGATCGCTAGAACAAACCTCTGATAATATACATTTAGAAAAGTGTTGTGTGACACGGATCGCCATTGTCGCTTGGTGTCTGCTTTCTTGTTCGAAAAGAGATCGTTTCGTCTTGACTATAAAAATCTAATTTGACTAAGTTTTACGCACTACTTGAACTCACACATTTACGTTGTAGGTGTAAGCCGTCGTTCTCAGTTTTCTGGAAGTTCGTTTTTGCGTTTCTCAGATGTGATACTATTTTTTATGGACCGAACGAAATTTCTTTTTGCGTGAATCAGGACTCGTGGTTTTGTGGCATAATTGGAGAGCATTGATTAAAGCTCAGTTATGTCGTCTTCGAAATCGCTGACACGGATTTGAACTAAAACTTCAGGTTTTGTGTGAGGCGATACGGTACATCATTGCTTTTTACTTCCTCAATGAAATCGTTTCATCTTATTGCAAAATTACATTTGACTAGGTTTCATACGCAGCAGGTCCATGTATATAAGGAGAGTGTCTTAGCGTCAGAGCATTCATTCCGCTCTCAAACGATCAAGAAGATGGAAGAGTCAGCACAGATCGAACTGCTGGTCAAATATTTGCTAAAAGTCATACGAAAGCATAATTCACATGCGAAAGTGGCAACAAAACTTACTCTTTTGGTCGTTGATTTGATGAGAGTCATACGAAAGTGTGTAAATGCTAATGAAGTTTGCTATATCTGCAAAGGTAAATGGGTATTTGTCTCCAGAATACCTGCTTCGTCTAAGAAAGAGAGACAAAAGTCAAGATACCTAATATCGTTGTCAGGAGAAAGGACACTGGAATTCAGAGTGCCCTACGAGAAAAGAGAAGAAATAAAAACAAGACGAAACAGAGAAGAGGGATTCAGAAGAAGAAGAAATTGAAGATGATGAAGAACTTGTGCCAGTAAAAACATGGAAATGGAAAAATTGACTATGTGAGCCGATGCGTTGGCCCTGATGTGAAATTTCTTACTACCTTCTAAAAGAGAATAGACCAGAAAGAAAACGTAAGTGTCTCTTGGTCTTGACATTGTATAATAAGGATGGCGTGTTTTGTTTTTACTCACACTTTATGAAATTGTGCTCTTTCACCTCTCTCTATCCCTCTGGATCATGTTTTAGTTAGAATTGAAATGGAAGGATGTTTTCCTTCACGCACGCTCTTTAGGCATGCAAGTCCGTAAACAATAGTCAGTCTATTCGTCCATCATTTTGTGTCTTGATGTTTCCTAAATCACACACTGATGCCATAAAATAACGGGTTAAATGGGTTTTGTAGTGTTGGGAGTGGGGGTGGGTGGGGTGTAGGTGTTTGGCAGAGTTGGTCATTGCAGGTGAGGGCTTAGGTGCTTTCAAAAAACTTTTTCTTCTTCACTCTGTGTTGATGGAATATAATGGGTTATTTTCTTCACTCTCTGATGATAGTATATATATAAAGGGTTATTTCTTCACTGCGTGTGGATAGTGTATAATGGTTTTCTTCTTCTTCCCTCTGTGGTGTGCGTGTGTGTGTGTGTGTGTGTGTGTGTGTGTGTGTGTGTGTGTGTGTGTGTGTGTGTGTTCACGTACGTTGTGTAGATCGCATATTTGGTTGTTTTTCTTCTTCTTCCTCCCGAGTGTGGATAGTATATTTGCGGTTTGTATGCGTTAGCGACGTTGTGTGGATAGTATATTTGGGGTTTGTATGCGTTCGCGTACGTTTGTGTGGATAGTTTATTTGGGGTTTGTATTATCTCCCTTCTGTGTTGATAGTGTATTTGGGGTTTGTATGCGTTTGCATACGTTTGTGTGGATAGTTTATTTGGGGTTTGTAAGCCATTTCATTGGCTATACTTATTTTCTTACCGCGTTCGCTTCTAATTGACTTGAGTAGCTATTCAGACAGTGACGAGAATGGCCATGCTTTACTGGGTCTATCCTATAGGCGATTTATATAAAAAATATTTTTAAAAATTAAACTAATGCACGAACAATCGTACCATGGGCGATCCCATGGAAATTGTGTCCGTCTTATTGCAAAATACATCAACATTTAATTTAACCGTGCAGATCGCTAGAACAAACCTCTGATAATATACATTTAGAAAAGTGTTGTGTGACACGGATCGCCATTGTCGCTTGGTGTCTGCTTTCTTGTTCGAAAAGAGATCGTTTCGTCTTGACTATAAAAATCTAATTTGACTAAGTTTTACGCACTACTTGAACTCACACATTTACGTTGTAGGTGTAAGCCGTCGTTCTCAGTTTTCTGGAAGTTCGTTTTTGCGTTTCTCAGATGTGATACTATTTTTTATGGACTGAACGAAGTTTCTTTTTGCGTGAATCAGGACTCGTGGTTTTGTGGCATAATTGGAGAGCATTGATTAAAGCTCAGTTATGTCGTCTTCGAAATCGCTGACACGGATTTGAACTAAAACTTCAGGTTTTGTGTGAGGCGATACGGTACATCATTGCTTTTTACTTCCTCAATGAAATCGTTTCATCTTATTGCAAAATTACATTTGACTAGGTTTCATACGCAGCAGGTCCATGTATATAAGGAGAGTGTCTTAGCGTCAGAGCATTCATTCCGCTCTCAAACGATCAAGAAGATGGAAGAGTCAGCACAGATCGACCTGCTGGTCAAATATTTGCTAAAAGTCATACGAAAGGATAATTCACATGCGAAAGTGGCAACAAAACTTACTCTTTTGGTCGTTGATCTGATGAGAGTCATACGAAAGTGTGTAAATGCTAATGAAGTTTCCTATATCTGCAAAGGTAAATGGGTATTTGTCTCCAGAATACCTGCTTCGTCTAAGAAAGAGAGACAAAAGTCAAGATACCTAATATCGTTGTCAGGAGAAAGGACACTGGAATTCAGAGTGCCCTACGAGAAAAGAGAAGAAACAAAAACAAGACGAAACAGAGAAGAGGGATTCAGAAGAAGAAGAAATTGAAGATGATGAAGAACTTGTGCCAGTAAAAACATGGAAATGGAAAAATTGACTATGTGAGCCGATGCGTTGGCCCTGATGTGAAATTTCATACTACCTTCTAAAAGAGAATAGACCAGAAAGAAAACGTAAGTGTCTCTTGGTCTTGACATTGTATAATAAGGATGGCGTGTTTTGTTTTTACTCACACTTTATGAAATTGTGCTCTTTCACCTCTCTCTATCCCTCTGGATCATGTTTTAGTTAGAATTGAAATGGAAGGATGTTTTCCTTCACGCACGCTCTTTAGGCATGCAAGTCCGTAAACAATAGTCAGTCTATTCGTCCATCATTTTGTGTCTTGATGTTTCCTAAATCACACACTGATGCCATAAAATAACGGGTTAAATGGGTTTTGTAGTGTTGGGAGTGGGGGTGGGTGGGGTGTAGGTGTTTGGCAGAGTTGGTCATTGCAGGTGAGGGCTTAGGTGCTTTCAAAAAACTTTTTCTTCTTCACTCTGTGTTGATGGAATATAATGGGTTATTTTCTTCACTCTCTGTTGATAGTATATATATAAAGGGTTATTTCTTCACTGCGTGTGGATAGTGTATAACGGTTTTCTTCTTCTTCCCTCTGTGGTGTGCGTGTGTGTGTGTATGTGTGTGTGTGTTCGCGTACGTTGTGTAGATCGCATATTTGGTTGTTTTTCTTCTTCTTCCTCCCGAGTGTGGATAGTATATTTGCGGTTTGTATGCGTTAGCGACGTTGTGTGGATAGTATATTTGGGGTTTGTATGCGTTCGCGTACGTTTGTGTGGATAGTTTATTTGGGGTTTGTATTATCTCCCTTCTGTGTTGATAGTGTATTTGGGGTTTGTATGCGTTCGTGTACGCTTGTGTGGATAGTTTATTTGGGGTTTGTATTATCTCCCTTCTGTGTTGATAGTATATTTGGGGTTTGTTTTTTCCTCTTCCCTCTGTGTGTGTGTGTGTGTGTGTGTGTGTGTGTGTTCGCGTACGTTGTGTAGATCGTATATTTGGTTGTTTTTTCTTCTTCCTCCCGAGTGTGGATAGCATATTTGGAGTTTGTATGCGTTAGCGACGTTGTGTGGATAGTATACTTTGGGTTTGTATGCGTTCGCGTACGTTTGTGTGGATAGTTTATTTGGGGTTTGTATTATCTCCTTCTGTGTTGATAGTATATTTGGGGTTTGTATGCGTTCGCGTACGTTTGTATGGATAGTTTATTTGGGGTTTGTATTATCTCCCTTCTGTGTTGATAGTATATTTCGGGTTTGTATGCGTTCGCGTACGTTTGTGTGGATAGTTTATTTGGGGTTTGTATTATCTCCCTTCTGTGTTGATAGTATATTTGGGGTTTGTTTTTTCCTCTTCCCTCTGTGTGTGTGTGTGTGTGTGTATGTGTGTGTGTTCGCGTACGTTGTGTAGATCGTATATTTGGTTGTTTTTTTTTTTCTTCCTCCCGAGTGTGGATAGTATATTTGGGGTTTGTTTTTTCCTCTTCCCTCTGTGTGTGTGTGTGTGTTCGCGTACGTTGTGTAGATCGTATATTTGGTTGTTTTTTCTTCTTCCTCCCGAGTGTGGATAGCATATTTGGAGTTTGTATGTGTTAGCGACGTGATGTGGATAGTATATTTTGGGTTTGTATGCGTTCGCGTACGTTTGTGTGGATAGTTTATTTGGGGTTTGTATTATCTCCTTCTGTGTTGATAGTATATTTGAGGTTTGTATGCGTTCGCGTACGTTTGTGTAGATAGTTTATTTGGGGTTTGTATTATCTCCCTTCTGTGTTGATAGTATATTTCGGGTTTGTATGCGTTCGCGTACGTTTGTGTGGATAGTTTATTTGGGGTTTGTATTATCTCACTTCTATGTTGATAGTATATTTGGGGTTTGTTTTTTCCTCTTCCCTCTGTGTGTGTGTGTGAGTGTGTCTGCGCGCGTATGTTGTGTGTGTGTGTGTGTGTGTGTGTGTGTGTATTGGTCTCTGTTTGTCCCTATAAAACTCACTTTATCCCTATCAGATACACTCTACCTACCTACCTACAGTAGCGCGTATTCAGGTCAGCCACTTGCAACACTGTTGCCATTTATCCCCTAGTGTTCAGTACAGTGACGTCACTGACGCTGGAAATTTTGAGACTATAAATATCGACTTGGGGATTTCCACATTTTGTAGCTATACATATATACTAGAATTCATAAACAGGAACGTCACTCAAGCTGAGGCTATAAAAAGATAGTGGGATTTTCCAAAGGAATAACCCACAAGTTGGAGCTATAAATAGATAGTGGAATTTCATAGGAATTTTAGCTGATTATAGCTATAAATAGATACATGGGTGTTTATCGACGTTCGTGACACAAGTTGATTTTGTAAGTAGTTACTAATTTTATCCATTTTATTCTAAACCGTTGTAACTTAATTTTCGGGGATATGTTATTTTCCTTTAAATTCTGGGACAATTTCGTCATTTTAGCGTTACTTTTAGTCACATCCATTTTGTCGTTGAGCATTTCCTTGATTATAGCTATTTATAGCATCATTACAATTATGCAAATTTTTGAACACCCCAGCAAGATTTCAGGTCTTGGTAATGCTTTATATATAAATCTCACGCTTGTACTAGTGTATGTATGTTTCTGTCTCTATTGTGTTTGACCCTCTACCATCATTGTCCCTAGATAATCCCACCATGTTCAATTCCCCTTGACGCTATACAGACCCACCATGTTCAATTTCCATATGTTAAATTCCCCTAGTCCCTAGACAGACCCACACTCTATTCCCATGTTCAATTCCCCTTGACGCTCAACAGTCCCACGATTTTTCTCCATGTTCATTTCCCTTGTCGCTAGAGTGACCCACGATTTATTCCCCATGTTAATTTCCCTTGTCGCTAATCTGACCCACGATTTTTCGCCAGGTTAAATTTCCATTGTCGCTAATCTGACCCAGGGGTCTCTGTAATGCTAATTCCCATTGTCGCTAATGTATCCCACCTTACTACTTATATATATATATATATATATATATATATATATATATATATATATATATATATATATATATATATATATATAACTTATTGATTCCTGAGGAAGAAGGATGGGAGTGAAAGGGACCGTGTCTCATTCTGTCAGCATTCAATAACGGATGATTCTGGACAAATGATGATAAATTATATAGCAGAATGTATGCTGAGTTTCGTCAACTGTGGCCTAATTTTGCAAAGGATTCACCTAATATGACAGCCTGGAGATATACCGAAGACAAAATTAGCATGTAACCTATATTCCGAAGACAAAATTAGCATGTAACCTATATTTGGTAATGAAAACACAGAAGTGTCGCAGCAGCCTCTTTTTCAAGCAGGATCCATTTCTGAACTGAGTTTAAACTGTTATCATTTGGAGAAAGTTCACTGCAAGAAATGGCAATATGAGTGCAGAAGCACATCATGCAACTTGGAGATAACTGCCATGAATATAAGAAATGTAACATTGTTGTCATATTGTTGAATAAAACCATGACTGCATTGCATTTTTGCCAGCCTCCGAGACGCAGCTGACTACACCACAATTTATATTGCTGCTGCTTAGTTTTGTCGCCATAATATAAGACAATAGAGTCGGTGACCTTACAATCTTAAATCACACAATTAATGAATGACTCATATTGCAGAGCAATGTTCATTGCTTCGCCTGCCACACTGTAGTTATCGATGCAGTCTTATTGTCAGTTATCGATAACGTAATCGTGATACCGAGAGGATCATTAAATTACGAAAATAAATTTTGTCCCATTTATCTCTCCAATTTTAGCTGGATTTTATTCTTACAGACAGCCGAATTTAGCACCTTTGTGCACATTTAATAAAAGACGGGTATTTTCCGATACCAGTGAAGAGTGCAATGACAAATTCTAGACTCAACGTTTGTACTATCATATAAGCAGCTGATGGCACATTATGACATTAGGAGCATTTATATTTAAGGCTAAGTTTACCCGATAATTATTCGTTGGTTCAAATATTAGCTAATTATTCCCACAAAATAGGATATCAGAAGTCAAATCGAACATTTGTACTCATGCATTAAACACGAATTCAGGCAAGTTAAAATGCCACGTACATGTTGGCATTATTTTTATTTTTATGCATATTTTATTTTCTAGAAAACGGCAGTGATTATTTCTTGAAGAACTTAAAGAATCAAGAAAGTAAATTAATTACTTTTCTCCAAAGGATCTAAAGTACTTTCTATTTGACACACATGATAGCGAAGTCCTTCTAAATGAAATGTGCGACTAAAGTGTAGAATCTATTTAAAGCATGACCATAATTACACCTAGACATGATTTTAAGACTGAAGTATTTTGGAATGTTAAACTAAAACATCAAACGCTCATGTTGTTTTGTCAATTAGGAAAGAGGTAAAATTTGTGTACATAATATATGGCGGAACGACATGTTACCCTAATCTATTTATTTTGGTTGATGGTACCAAACCCAAACTTGTAGCAGGAGGGGCAACATTCCTGATTTTGTTCGTGTGAATAGGACTTTCGTTTACACTATTTCACACCGAATACTGCTAATGTACCTAAGTCATGAACCCTTTGTTTTGTTGAAGCCATGTAATTGGTTGCAAAGACAACGTGTTTCAGCCGAGTAAGAATTACTTAAGAATAAAAATATAAATTATATTGAGAACGACGCTCAGAAAGAGAAACCAGAAATTTAAATCACCATCTCATCAATGTCGCCTCTTCTCAGACATAACTTGCATTATATTGCTAGCATGTGAAGGATAAAGTCAGAATCACATTAGTATTGCATCTATGAATCCAAGACGAAAACATGTAATTACTCCAGAACAGTCTGTCCTAAGTCCTATGGAGTTAACAAGTTTGTCCCCATATTTGAATGATTATATATTGAGATTTGAACCTTGCTTCGAAATAGCGTTTTGTTGACGCAGAAGAAGCCTCATAAGAAATTGTGAAATTCTTCGTCAGCGCCAAGTATTGCAAGAAAACACAAAATCATCAGATAATAAGAAGCAATCTTTACGATCTCATGAAGATATCATGGACTGAATAATGCAGCGAAGTAATAGTTAACTCATCCAACCTCATTAGTTTTCATATTGATACGGTCATGTTGAGAATGAAACGTTAAACTGTACCGTGAAACTGTGATGCACTATTTGAAAAGATCCAATACTTTTATGCCAACAACAATTTCAATTTTGCACGGTGGCTTCCTATTCTTGGAGCATCAACATCCACAGGTAGCGAACGAGTTTCACATGGGAAACTTTGTTTTACACGCACGACTCAGTATATTCTAACAATGTCCATTGACCAGGCAGCAAAACAGTCATCAAATATGACTGGGGAACCATAGCTCGCAGAGTACAAAGCAGTACTAGGACCTGAAAATACATCCGATAGCAGCCACCATGAATAAATGAAAAGATTATTAATTAGTCATACTTTACTGCGGTAATGCAGAACATATTTAACAGTTTTGAAGAAGAGTCAAGTGACCGGCAAGCATGATATACAAATGATATTGCCAATAACGAATAATACCTTTGGAACACATTACAAGAGAGGCTTGTAACAGTTTAAATCATTCTTTAATGTTTGCTATATCAATCCACCAAGAAGAACAAATCCGCATTATTCAAATAGGTAACCATTTCCAGTCACCCTAAGCAAAAAACACCGATAGTAGACTGCGAACTCTTTTCTCAAATCTTCATCCTATGTGAGTGCTACAGTGGGACCTACACAAATTCTTCTAGTGTGAAAACAAGTCCGTTCCAGTCGCTTTGATCGAGACATTTTAGGTTCTCCGTATGTCACAAATCTCTGCTGCTTGACATTCTTGAGGCTTAGGGGAAAATAGCAAACAGTGAGCCAAACGTAAATGCTCTCATTATTAATGGTTTAACATCGGTAAATAGTCTGACAACAGAGCAAAGATATTTGCTGTGTGCTCCAAGATGAATGTCATTCCCACATAAGATGTATACTGCACCAAATGGAAACGCATTGACATTGTGTTTGACGTAGAGTTATCATCCAGCTTCATCGCCTAAACGCGTTCCACGCAAACTCAAGGAGGTAAGAGAAGGGTAACATGAACAAGTACAATTCCAAGAAATCGGCGAAGCATCTTCAGTGATGATAATTAAATGACAAATCCCAACTATTTTTATTCAGACATTATAGCCCATATATGTAATACCAACACGATATTCGTCACAAATGGATAAAGTGTCCCCATCAATTAAAACATCAATTTACCTTTCTGTTCTCATAAAAACGGATGTCCGCATTTGTGTACATGCTAAACATGACGTGACGGAGTGTAACAATGTCCTCATGATCAAAGCAGATGACACATACGTCGTTGGCATGGAAATATATGCTCTGCATTTTCTGAAGGAGCTGGGCCTTGAGAAACCATGGATAGCTCTTGGTAAAAGATCAGGTCTTAGATGAATTCCGATACGTGACACTATTTTGTACTATTTTAAGTTTTCTAAATCCTTAGCAATTATAATTCTACAAGGTTTGGGTTTTGGGTACGCTATGTACAATCGTGCCACTTGCATGATATTAAAAATACTCAGATTGCATGAAGTGTTTGCATGTACCAAAATATAAACGAAACATTTTGTATTAAATTTCTTCATATATTCAAATGATTACAAGTAACATCAGAGATATACCAGGGATATACGAACAATAATGTTAGGACTATGGAGTTCAACTTTTTCAATTTAATTCAGAGGCATTTTTCAAGTCACCTCAAAGATTTCATTTTGATACCAATTTTGCATTAAATTACAAATAAATGAAAGATAAACTATTTAAGAACATTTTCATATCTGTTACATTTTCCTGACACCAGACCGAGCGGTTCTAGCACTACCCTCTTAATGCTGAGCGCCAAGCGAGGCAGCTGCTAGTACATTTTTATAAGTCTTTGACATGACTCAACCAGGTTTTGAATCCGAGGCGGAAACTCTAACCATTAAGCCACAGGAGCGGTCCATGTCAATATACATGTATTAGCTTTGTAAATAACTAAAAATAAACATTATTGCATCTGTTGTCTCAAATGCCTTAAAACCTCTGTGTAACTGCAGGGATATCTGGTGAGTCAGAGACGGATAGGTATATCAATGTGTGTCCAATATGTATGTATGTACTATCTGACTGCAGGTAACAAATTAATGATATTTTGTCCTCGGTTTCGTATAACAAATAACCAGAATGGTGACTTAATCGATATTTTTTATTGTTATTGAAATTTAGGAGCAGCTATTTGACTCAGCTTGTCTATTCCTAATAGAGACATCATCACCTCAGAACTTAATATGCATTTGTGTGTATATATATATATATATATATATATATATATATATATATATATATATATATATATATATATATACCGGTTTTAAAGTAAGACAATGAGACTTTTCTGGTCGTCTTCGTATGCATGCACTCGAAAAAATATTTTATACTAGAGCTTTTGCTTTACAATACCCTTGGCTTAATCAAGTTAATCTTTTAGATATGTATTTGGTAATTTATGATATTGATTGGATCAAGTAAGAGAACTATGCTCACTGTCCAACCCCCACCAGCTGTACCCATATCGCAGAAGACGTCAATGTACTCGTTCCTGTCGCCAGGCATTATCTTGTATACACCACTTTTGCTATTCGGATGGGTTCTCATTATCTCGAAGCAAGATGTCTTTGGTATGCCTGGGACGAAAAATACTAGACTGAAATGGCACCCTTTTTGAAGAATTGAGGAAACATCGCTTTTGAAGTTAGTCATGTTCATAGCCTGTAAAAGCACTTCCGGTAATTAGTCAGAGTAGTATTAGTACCAGTAGTTGAGGACACGTAGGAACCTTCCTCCATTTTTCAACCCGTGTCCAACAGCTTCTAGGTCAAAATTTGAGTTGTATTGCGAGGAAACATTTTAAAATCTCTCCTCTTAAACACAATGAAAATCGAAATTTTAAAGATTGACCATTAGGAAACCTCGCCTCCGAAAAGCAAAATAAACATTCTTTGAAAGTAGAAGCTGTGAGCAAATTAAGTAATTAGCCTAAATTACTTTTACGTTTATTTGATCTAAGCAATAGAGCATATAAAATGTACAGGTTGATACAGTGTGCTATTCGGAAACAATCAGAAACTAGAACTTAACTGTTTTAGATTTGAGGAAACATCTATAGATTAATGAAAGGGCAGTGATATAGTTAAACCAAAAATTGTGAAACGAATGGTGGCTTATATCATACAAGTAATTGCTGAGGACAAATATAAATGTGAATATACAAGGTCTAACCGCTGTTGAAAAGAGGAGATAAGCCTACACTTCCTAATACCTTTACATCTATGCTAGACTTTTCAGACTTTAAGATAAGGAAGTATACTAAATGATAGCAGAGCGGTGCACGTTACAAGAAAAACACAAAGTTGTAAGAAAAAGAAAGATCAAGAGCAAAAGAGCATTAACTTCATCAGAAAGACCGACATAACATTAAAGGGTGCAAACTGTCCACATTAAGATTTAAACATTAGGATTTAAACATTTACCGGGAAAGTGGTTTAAATGTGATAACGGAGTAATCTGTAGTCTCCCTCCCACATACGTGGTATGATTTGCATTTTTGTCTATCTTTCTACTAACATAATTTTGAACATATTGTTCTGGAATAATTTTAGTTTGTATGTACAGTGATCAATTTATTTCGTCAAACGAAACATTTTGAAGGATATTATTACAAATTTTGCAATGTTATTTCATACAGCCTTATATTATTGTGAATGAGTTTAGACTTTTATTAAGAGAGAGAGAGAGAGAACGTCAGTTGTTGTTGAAATGGTGATGATGTATATTGAAAATGCTCATGAAGTGGCCGT
Organism: Sinohyriopsis cumingii; assembly: GCA_028554795.2. NCBI lineage: Eukaryota > Metazoa > Mollusca > Bivalvia > Unionida > Unionidae > Sinohyriopsis > Sinohyriopsis cumingii. The sequence continues at coordinate 87,074,817 of CM068829.1, read as the reverse complement.
TGTACGTCCTCGAAAAAAAGTCATGGTCTTTTATAAAATATTAATATTATAATCCATTTTTCTCTATAATTGAAAAGAGACTTTAATGCATCGAAATGTCACAATAATAATAATATTGATAATAATTATAATAATAATTATAATAATGATATTATTATTATTATTATTAGTATTATTATTGAATATTATAATGATAGGCACAGAGGTCATGGTGTAGAAATGCTAGCTTTTCATTTTCCCATAAATGGCCGCTATTGACAGATATGGCTTAATTTAGGGAATTTAATTTCGCTATTTCACGCATTTTTATTGTTTACTGAAAGTGATTAATTTATTTCGACAAACGTAAAATCTGATTTAGAATGGCATTGTCGCAAATTTCACATCTTTACCCCTTACAAATAAATATATTTTCTACTAATTTCCAATCTGATTATAATCATATCTTTACTATCATATGTGAAAACCTGACAGCGACTTCTTAGGATCATGTTCTGGTGACCTATGTTATCACCATAATCGCTAATTTTTTATCAGCCAATTAGAGGATGTCTTATATCTTCGCGTTTGGTTGGATAAGCAGTATGGCTGAAGTACATCAACGTGTCCCGAACATTTGATTCACTTTTAGATTTCCAAACGTTGTATTTCCATTGGCTAGTTCATAGGTCAACATAACATGATCTCTAAGCGGTCGCTGTCAGATCTTCGCGTAGGAAATTATAGATTTATTTTTCATCTGACTCTACCAATTTCATAAGAGAGAGAGAGAGAGAGGACCTGTCGTTGTTGAATCGGTGGTGGTATATCTTGGTGTGGAAATTGATGAAGTTGTTAAATTTGTGAATGTGGATAGTGTAAATAGACCGGAGCTTGTGGTGTAAGTGTTCCTTGTGCGTCCTGAAATGAAAAGAAAACACAATGTCATGATCTTTTATAGACGTTGATTATTATACCTCATTTTCCTCTATGTCAAAAAAGGGATTTTCGTACAGCAAAGTATTTTATGAACAATGATAATAACAACAACAACAATAATACTAATATTAATAATAATAATAAATATGAAAAATGCCTAAAATAACTAAAGTAACTATAAATGAGGCACATACATATTAACGTTTATTTGATATAGTGATAATATATAAAAAGGTTTATTTAATGTTTCTTATCGATACATATTGTTAACAAATACCGAAAAGGGAACAATTTTACCGTCAATCGTATTTTTTAAAATGATTTTCCAAAAATGAAATACAGTGTTTATATATTTGTCTGTTTTATAAACTTGAATCAGTGATATGAATGTTTTAAAACCAAGTGTGAACATGTAACGTAAAGGACTAACGGCATCGTTGATCTTTGAAATGGAGAAAGTGGGGATCAGAAATGATCATGAATGGGCATGTATACGCCAACATCTGCGATTGAGCTTAGGATCATAGAGATGGAATGCAAGTATGCTGTCATCTTCAAATATTCATTGTTTTACTATCGGAAAATTGAAAGAGGGAAAAAAGAAAGTTTCAGAATTTGTAAGTAACTGAATCATACAAGTAGTTGTAAGCTACAAAGCGAACACTGTACAAGTGAAAACGGTTTGACTGACGGCCCATAATTAATTGTTAAAGTATATTGTATTGAATCATAATCGTTGATACCTTTTGCATTGCATAGATCCGTTGTGCAGCATTCTTTCTCATGATTGCCAGACAGTATAACTTTTTCAGACGCTTTCCATTCTGTCCGCGACTTGATCGTCGATTGTAGCATAGTTGAAGTCATCAAGTGGTGGGAAATGCGAAAGCAAATTCAACTGTATGGTAGTTTTCAGTTTTATTTTAAAGCTGCAAATGTTCTAAAATATGACATACCTGAACAGAAACGAGAATGTTACTTACATGAAAGGAAGGAAATTATCAGTGGAATTCTATTAATATTTCGGCTTGTTTTCATAATGCACACAATAAAGCTCTCTGTATTGTAAGATACTAGTGCACGATATACCTTATAATTAGAAGATAAATCGTGTTTATAGTACATGTTTCCTGGTGAGATATTAAAATGTATCACTGGGAGAAATGATACGTGGACAATGGCGATACCACTGTTTCCCATTTAAGAAACATAGCTGCCCTGATTTATGTTATTAAAACCTGTATTATCTATATCTTAAAATGTGCTACTATAGACCCCCTTGTGTACCTGTGTGCAGTCAATGAGCTGCCGATAGAAATTCCCTAGAAACAAAGTAGTAGTACAAATCGACTTCAAATATTAACGTTTGATAAGCATGCATCCCAGAAACTTTCAGTGAGTGAACTTGAAGACATAATGCGTTATCGCAAACAATGTCTGCTTTACACTACAAAGTCGAGAAAAACACCAATAAGGATTTTTTAAAAACCGACCGGTTAAAAATAGGGTTCTTTAGAATCGTCCACACACAGAGATAATTTAACGGTTCGCGCTACATTATCAACATTAGTAAACTTACATGCTTGTCTCTGCACCCACTGGTATATATTGTGTCGGAAAATTCTGTGTTCCTTTCCGTATAGCACACCTGCCAATTTGAATAGTAAGAATTGGAAGCCACAATGTCTTTTTATTTGTATTATTTGTATATAATAGCACTTCTTGGTGTTTCGTAACCGCTTTTTAATGAAAGTGAAACAAATGTGAGAGGATTTATGATGGTTTGGGGGTTATAAGTATCAAGTTGTTGTTGTTGTTGTTCTAGGGTTTAGCGCCATTTCTCAGCACAAGATAGGCTATACATGGCGGCCAGTATAACTGGTGGAGGAAGAACCCTGGAATACCCAGGAAAGAACCGCCGACCCACGAGAAGCTACTGGCAGGCTTTCCCACGTACCCACGCTAACCGAGCCTTGGACTCAAACCGACGCAGACAGAGGTGAGATGGCAGTGATCCGTAACGAAGAGCGCTTTAGACCACTCGGCCACTCGGCCACTCGGGGCCCCCTATAAGTATCAAGAAAACAGTAATTTGGTCAAAGGTACGTTACTAACAAAAGTTGAAGTTATATGCGTGCGTTTGATTTGATTGGTTCAACAAAAGTATGATAGCGGAGAAGACACGTTGATAACACATGGTTTCAAACGCATTCAACACGTTTTTAAACTTCAAAACCATTACCCTATTGGATGAGATCGAAACATAGCAATTACAACAATTTAGACTTTATAAATGAATCAGATATTTTCAATAAAACAATACTGGTACGTTAAGCTGTTGCTTACTGATGCGGAGTCTGACAATGCAATTTAGCAAGACGATTTGTGATGGCACATAGTAAAGCGTCTAACAAAGACGTTCCAGAAAACCTTTTGATCTCGCATTATGTGGTTTTGATGGCAAATGATGGAAACTCAGTGGCTTGAAGACTGCTGCGAAAGGTGCAGCAATTCACCCAGATTGTGCCTATTGAACCCAGATCAATGCAGATGGACTGATCCAAGACTCAAATGTACCCAAATGGAGACTTCGACCAATTTGTTATAAAGAGACACCTATGAAAACCAGGAAACCCAAATGAATTGCGCCTAAATATATTTGAGTAATTTTGGTCCTTTTGTCAACACAGAGATATAAAATAGACTACTGCTAATGCGGGATAGATTAAATATTCAAACCTTCTAAGGTGTGGAGAATGAGACTGATTAAAACAAACAAAAATTGCTACAGTGTGGTTATCTCATTAATTTCATCTCAGTATTCCTAAAATATGATGGGGGAGAGGCTATAGTAGCGAAGGCATTCCACAACGTTCAGGATATGCTCCATTTCCTTTTCGTCTGTGTATCTATAACCGTACCCATGTAGCAAATTGACAAGATATTACATGAATATCAGTCTATTAGCAGCAGAGAGGGCGAACAGACCCAAGAATTCCGACAAAAAAAATAAACAAAAAAGTAAAATCATCTCGTAGAAAGGTCCAGATTTTTACAAATAAACGTTTCCTTGAGATGTTTTATTTCTGTTGAAACCAACCCCATCAATAAAACCTTAGTTCGAAAAGGTAGCTGAAAAATAAAGTACTCTACGTGTTTATTTATTTTTTGTTTAATTTCCACGGACGACCAACATTGGTAGGCGCCCTCTCTGCTGCTCATCAGAAACGTTAAAAGATTTTATCAAGACCCACACGATATCTTGTTCTTGGATCATGTAAATTTATTGTTATAAATCCACGCGGAGTAGCTTGCGCTTGTGAGAAGAAATTTCTGAATTTATTATAATCCATGTCACCACCACATCAAGTTTGATGAATATTTCTACGTGTGTGTGTGTCTACACCATTAAACACAACTAAAATATTGCAGTTGTCTCTAATCACTTTCGGAATTTGTGTATATCGTTGAGTAACATAGATCACATCTGTATTTTTATGTCTGCCGCGAGAAAATATTCTGGCTGGATTTGATTGTTTATCTAGCATCACATCATCATACGCAACTAAATTATTAATAAATCCTCTAAAACATCTACGGATGGTGTTTCATCAATATCGGTTATAAACTCTATAACATCATTACCTTCGTCCAGTAATCTTGCATTTTCGTTAAAATCTTTAAGTACATCATAACATCGTTGATCATCAGCGGATGGTGCTACCAAATATAATTTATCCCATTTCAACCATCTCATTATCAAATTAAGTAATAATTGCGTCTTACCCGATCCAGATGGTCCTATGATAATCATTCTGATGGAATTGGGTAACGCAGGGTGGTGTTTAACTGGCTCTCGTCGCCGAGTTGCTGAGAAATCAATTATATCGATATATTTTATAACATGAATTTATATTGCTTATGCTGTAAAGTTAAAACTCCAACTACTGATTTAGCTACGGTTACAAAAAAGAATAAAAAAATAGCGTATGGTGGAAAATGTTCTGTGTGCAGTAGAAAGAAATTTTCGTTTTTACCTAATAAGCGCGGTGGTGATATTGCTAATTTGATGTCAAAGCTTCCAGGTACTCCATGGCTAAATACAGCGGAGAAAAACATCTACCAGGATATAATTATTGCGGTCCTGGTACCGGACTTGATATCAGACTTGATAATCAGGATCAACCAAAACCAGGCGAGGAACCAATAAACGCTATTGATCGAGCTTGTCACGCTCATGATGTAGCTTATAAAAGTAAAAATCTACAAGATAGGCATATTGCAGATGTAAAATTAATTCATGCGCTAGATTATATAAAAAATAAAAATGTCAAACAAAAATTAGCTAAGTGGTTGGTACGATCTGCGATGAAAGGTAAACTCGTATTAGGGTCTGGTAATATATAATGGAATTAATTTATTATTCACCAAGAGGATACTGGAGAGGCAAAGCAGCAATTGGCAAACTTGCTGATGCAGCAGCGGTTAAACATTCTACTGCTAAAGCATGGTTATCCAAACAGGCAATATGGCAAATTTATCTACCACCACCGAAATGAATTCAGTACGCGTATTTCGATGTTAATGTTCCTAATGAAGTTCATCAAGCAGATATTCTGTTTTTACCACATGATACTGTACGCAGAAAAACATACAAATACGCGCTAACCTTTGTTGATGTTGCAAGTAGGTATAAAGAGGCAGAGCCGCTATCAACGAAAACATCATCTGAAGTAGCCGATGCGTTTGAACGAATTTATCAACGAGGTGGTCTGCGATGGCCACAGTTATTACAGGCTGATCCTGGTAAGGAATTTCTTGGTCCAGTATCATCGTTGATGAAACAACATAGTACCAAAATACGACGAGGGCATACTGCAATTCATCGTGATCAGGCAATTGTTGAGCGATTTAATTGAACACTTGCTGAGCGGTTATTTGGATATCAATACGCGAAGGAATTTATTCAAGATAAAAGATCTCGCGAATGGGTTGCAAGATTACCAAGCGTGATAGCTGCATTAAATAATGAGATTACACGAACAACCAACATGAAACCCATTAATGCAATTACAAAAAAAGATATACCAACACAACGAAAAGGTACTGAAAAACAAAAAATATTGGGTGATGTTACAGTTAGATATTTATACGAGCCTGGTGAATTTGAAGGTGGTAAAGCGAGAGCGACTGATCCTATTTGGAGTGTTACCACACACAAAATATCCACCGTGACAAGATCCTCAGGTAGACCTGCAATCTACAGATTAGATTCGGTTGCTCCTCAACGTGGATTTACACGTGAACAACTGCAAATAATTCCCGAGGATACACAACTACCACCGCGATCACTTAACTAGCGCCTCTACGTAGATTACACTCGAGACAGGTCAACATGGTATTTTCTCGTGTATGACCGCGACTATTATCTTTTCTGTCTACGGTAAATTGTCTTGAATCATTATTCGAATACCTCCACAGCATTATACAATTGCAACTTGCACAATGATTATTCTGCTGCTGTTTTAACTCAATAATAAATTCAACATCAAGATCAAAGTCGCGTTTATTTTTTTTATCAGATTGTTTTTATCCGATTAATTTTTTCTTATTATATCATCATCGATGATGTTAAATTTATCAACGATTTCAGGAATTATGATTCTACGTGATTGAAATATTTTTCTAACCCTCGATACCGCTAAATAGACTAAATTTGACCACTCGATGCGATCGTCTACAATCCAAACTCGTGTATCAGAAATAGTTAATCCCTGAGACGAGTGGATCGTCATAGCGTATCCCAACACCCATGGATATTTGTCAGCGCGTAATGCATCTTCGACTACATTGATATCAACGGCGACAATGTCATTTAATACGAGATTCTGTTTTTCAGTCTGTCCTGGAATATCAACATTAATATTCTGTTTTCGTGTATCTGATGGTCTATAACACAACGGTACGGGTAATTCTGAATATTTTTCTTTATGTAGTTGAAATAACTGCTGTTGTAAAGCGTTTCTGATTATTTTTCTGCTTGCTACTATCAGATCGTTGGGTCTCCATAAATTTAAAAAATTACTCATTGAGGTCTCTGAGATCACTCCGCGTATTATTTCACACAGAATTTTGTTTGATTGTAATCTGATTAATTTTTTAAATTTCTTTAAATTTTCTTCGAGAGTTCTATGATCATCGTCTATTTCTTCGTAATAATCAACGAAATTTTTTAACCAATCATGTGGAGATGGTCCAACAAAAGGCGGTGGTTGACCATGATCGCCACACATTATTATAGCGGTATTTTTCGTCAACAACCAATCAAGAAACATTTGTGATGTATCCAATGACACCGTGCATATCTCGTCCCAAATAATTATCTTAGGTATATATTTTTCTCCCATTCGTTCAGAAGTCCATGTATCCCCGCGCCACCGAAAGAAACTATGATACGTGCACGATTGTACTTGCCGTTGTTTCATCTCGCGTGCAAGTCTATGTGTGGGTGTCAGCACGATCATATCTGAATTTCTAAAAACATTAATTGCTCCAGTCGTTTTGCCGCATCCACCAGGTCCATTGAGATATACTGTCTTATATCTAGTTATTGGATCACTCAACGACGGCGCTTTCGACATTTCTGATATTTTATTACTCCTACGATAAAAATGTCTCATCGGAACATCTGCTGATTCTGTATAATTGTGTAATATTTCTTTTTTTATTCTCCATGAACCGCATCGTTCATCATTACTTGTAAATTTCATAACAGATTCTAAATATTTACTCGAAATATAAAACAAATCTGTTGCGACTCTGACTGCGGTCTCAGGAAATCTATTAATCATCGACAATAAATTTATAGAAACATAAGCCAACTTAGAAGATCTTAGATGAGTATACTGTGGGGAGACGTCATTTATGTAACTAACGATCGTACCCAATTTTGTTCCGTCGGATAAATAAACACTTTCTCGATTTACAAATATATTTCTCGCTGTTGTATCAGCAATTATAAAATCGTACTCGGCATCATCTAAAATTAATCGTACGTGATGTCTTTTATGATCATATGCACCACCTTGAGTAAATTTACCTATAATTTTTCTACCGAGATCTTTTGCGGTTTTAAGTTTAATCTCGAGAATTTTAGGAGCTTCTTTGATAATATTATTTCCTTAAATTCCTTAATAACTTCATCGAGATTGATAGAATCTGGCATGGGTAACCAAACTTCGGTATGTGCATGATATGATATAATCGCCTCACTAACCACCAACGATGTCAGTATCGCACAATCTAGCATATATCGTAATAAAACTATAGGCACCCAACGTTTTTCACAAAAATGTCTGCCAATCAAAATATAACAAATCTTGTGAAGATTTTCATTAAACTCGAATGATTCAACACAAGCGAATCCAGTCAGATCAAAATCAGGTAATGGTCCATTAATTGCCACTCGCGTCATCTCGTTTGTGGGGTGACCGAATCTTTTAAAGTACACATAACAATCTCCGTATCCTAGAAAACTTCCCGGATAACATGCAACCATATCAACCGAAATGACATCATTGTAATTATATTTGGTATTCCATAATCCACCTTGTCCGTATGCGCGTATGTCCTCGAGTAAATCAAATCGTGTTGGTTTCCATGAATTTTTTTCTCTAGCGAAATGAGCCGCAACAGATGGAACGGTAAAGCAATTAGTTAGTAATTTGTCAGTATTTTCCGTGGAGTGCTTGTACTCTAAAAACGTTTCCGAGAGATTTTTCATCTCGTCATGGAGATATTCTGTTCGATATATTTCACCATTTGGTCTGACAAACTGATCAAATCCAACTTCCTCATTACTTTTAAATAACCATACTGATACAGGATCGTTTTTACTTATTGCGTTAATAAAATCAAACATACTCATATCTGAGAGGTAAAATCTAACGGTTCGATCACGTGGAAATATTGTTACTGTGCTAGTCCATTCGTGCGCGTTATGATCAATAATATTTATTGGAGCTCCTTTCGATTTATATTTTTATTCGTACAGTACTTGTCCCGTTATTGTCGCTACGGTTATTGGGAATTTTAATATTTTTTCTAATTCAGCAACATCTTTTATTGTAGCACCGGTATCCTTAACTGAATCAGCCCACGAGTTTATTTTTTCACATCTTAAATCAGTTAATCCGTTTCCACGCATCGCGTTTGTAAAGTGTTCTATTACTCGTTCGGCTACACAATTTAACCTTGAAAATTTTATGGGTGTCAGTTTATCAACGTTGGGTTTTTTATTTATCTCATAGATTCCATAAATAACCGCTGTTACAGGATACGCTCGCTCATAATACGGTTTGTCAATACCCGTCAACAGACCCGGTCTGGAATTTTTACTTAATATGGCGATTTTATTATTACCAAGGACAGGATCATATTTGTCACGGATAATCCAACTACCTGTTTCTGTTAATGCAATAAATTTTACTCTGAAGAAATATTTTTGATTACCGTCGTATTCAGTGATGTAGTTAATGATAGTTGCCGCTCGCTTGTCATTCATTGTAGCGTCCTTGACAGTATTGCGAATAATCTTGAACGTTGACCATACACGAGATGCACCATCTGTGTAAAATTCTTTTTTGGCGTCATGAATTTTACTGATCAAACTTTTATTTTTCGGATCAACCAGATCTCGTACTGGTAAGTCAGAAAATAATCTGTCGAGATTAAATTTATATTTAGAAGGCCTAGTTTGGGATAATCTCTCAAACTCGTTCATATAATTAAAACAAATATTTAAATAAAAAATATTATATCTTCAATGTCTCAATGCAGATGGTTGATGATCGGTTCAGTAAATCGATGCAATAAAACCTGCAGAAAGGAATTTTGTTGGATGCACTTACAAAGTATACGGCGAGGAAGTCTTGGACGAATACCATGTCTGCGGTGTGGTATTGGGGTGGAGGAAAAACAGAATTATGTGCAAATCTCGGTGCAAAACGATTCAGAGAACTTAAAAGATATTATGACAAAAAAATAATAATAGTGAAAACGCTATAAAATCCGTGGAGGATTATATATCAAGATTTCAGACAAACAATGATTTAAACAAATAATATTATTGTATAACTGGAGCAAAATATATTTGTCCCACATCCCACAATAACAAACTATGAATCAGATCGTAATGGTGTCATCAGACACTGCAGGTTAAAAAGACCGGTTGGTTATATCATTAATACTGGTTATCTAATGTTTACTATTGGGAAGAAACCCTATCTCTGTCATCGTTTCGTATTCGAATGTCACAAGGGGTTGATCAAAGACGGTCTTGTCATCGATCATATTGACGGAGATCCTCAAAATAATTCCCTGCAGAACCTTCAAGCTATCTCACGGAGTGAGAATAATATACGTGGTAATACTGGAAGATGTAAGACAGTTTCTAGAAGGGTGATCAAGGCTACAAATACAGAAACTGGAGAAGAAATTATATTTCAGTCGATGCGTGCTGCTGCGAAATACTTTAATATTAATCCGCGTTCGATACAACTCGTTGCAGAAAATATATATAAAACTGCTTTCTCAAAACAATATAAGCAGAAAATCACCTTCCAATATCAATAATTATCATCACCACATTGAATTATATTTATTTATTTTTTTGATCAGAAATTACTACTTACCTGAAGGGGGATAACTCCGTTGAGCATATTCATGTAACTGAGTTACTTCCCCTTGACCGTGTTCATGATCGTAAGCGGAAAATTGCCGTAATACATCTATTTCAAACTTGCGATGTATTTTCAAGCATCTACGTCGAATTAATTACTTGTAGAAAGATATTTATGGTTTCTAACTTACAAACAGAAAAAATAACTGCAGTTACATTGTGTAATAGTAGATCCGTTGCAAAGATTGATGATGGGGAAAAACCCAGAAAAAATCCCCCAATTATGGGTTTTTCCGGGTTTCTCCACTATATATACTGGCCTCATACGCTGTGTTTTGCCCCTAAACTTGCTAGTGTGCGGTGGCAGACTAGGAGTTATGGGGCCGCCTCTAAACTTGCTAGGCTGCGGTGGCAGACTAGGAATTATGGGGTTTAATGTTGTGTTTTGCCTCTAAACTTGCTAGTGTGCGGTGGCAGACTAGGAGTTATGGGTTGTGCTGTCCTTATATGTTCTGTGTGTCCTCTAAACTTAGTAGAATGCGGTGGCAATCTGCGAGTGTAATGAGGATTGTCTTTACCCTCTTGGGCCTCTAGACCGTTGTTTGATGGGTTAGGGGCTCTCATAGGGGTAGTGTTTCGTTTGCCCGTTGAACTTTGGTAGAATGCGGTGGCAAGCTACGAGTTCTGGGATGTGTTGTTCTTAATTAAGATTTCATTCATTGTATATCTTTCATGTCATTCATAATATATGTTGTGTTCTGTGTATCCTCTAAACTTAGTAGAATGCGGTGGCAATCTGCGAGTTTAATGAGGCTGTAAATATGTAAATACTATGTGTTGTGCCGTCCCGACGAAATCGATAGGGGTTCTATAGGGATAAAAAAAAATTATTTTAAAGATTTATATATTATATAATGAACCATGAAAATATCAAAGACATTATTTCTGCTATCAAAAAACTAGAAGAAAACGGAATTAATATATCTGATAAACTAGATCCTGAAAAAATAATATCTGATTTTGAAACGTTAGAAGAACTTAAGAATGAAAATAAGTATGTTCTATCATCTCAACATAAGTTCATAAAGCGGATTCAGGCAGCTATGTTTCAGTCACTAGCTATGGTGAACGATGATCAAGTAAATGATTGTTGTTGTTTTTGTTGTTGTTGTTGTAGGGTTTAACGCCATTTTTCAGCGCACGATAGGCTATACATGGCGGCCAGTATTAATGGTGGAGGAAGAACCCGGGAAATCCCCGGAAAGAACCACGGACCCTCGAGAAGCTACTGGCAAGCTTTCTCACATACCCACATTGGCCGAATCCGAGACTCGAACCCACGCAGACAGTCAAGTAAATGAATTTATTCCTCTTTCTGTCGCAGTAGAAAAGGTCAGATCGGGATTATCCAGCGAGTACGAAACGAAAACAACAATCAGTACCCGCATAAGATACTTAAGAAAAATTATGTCAACAAGTAACGACCAAAGCAACCCTGTCTGAATTATTATATATTTATGCTGAAATATTTTATATATTCTGAAATATTTTATTTTATTCTGAGATTATATTTATTCTGAAATATTTTATTTTTTCTGAGATTATATTTATTCTGAAATATTATATTTATTCTGAAATATTTTATTTTTTCTGAGATTATATTTATTCTGAAATATTATAATTATTCTGAGATTATATTTATTCTGAAATATTATATTTTTTCTGGGATTATATTTATTCTGAAATATTTTTTTTCTGAAATATTTTATTTTTTTCTGAAATATTTTATTTTTTTCTGAAATATTTTATTTTTTCTGAAATTGATGGACTAGATGGTACTCAGAATCATGCAAATTCCTAATTTTAATGGGCTAGTTGGTACTCAGAATCATGCAAATTCATAATTTTGATGGGCTAGTTGGTACTCAGAATCATGCAGACCAATCAAATTCATAATTTTGATGGGTTAGTTGGTACTCAGATTTATTATTTACTCTGAATTATTATTATTTATTCTGAATTATTATTATTTTTTTCTGAATTATTATTATTTATTCTGAATTATTATTATATTTTCTGAATTATTATTTTTTATTCTGAATTATTATTATTGTTTCTGAATTATTATTATTTATTCTGAATTATTATTATTTTTTCTGAATTATTGTTATTTATTCTGAATTATTATTATTTTTCTGAATTATTATTATTTATTCTGAATTATTATTATTTATTCTGAATTATTATTTATTTATTCTGAATTTGATGGGTTAGTTGGTACTCAGAATCATACAAACCAATCAAATTTATGACTCTGATGGGTTAGTTGGTACTCAGATTTATTATTATTTATTCTGAATATTTTATTTTATTTTCTGAATTTCACTGAATTGCCTATTAGATCGTCGGGTAAAGTTGCCTGATTCTCTAATTGATTTCAATTGAATAAAATATCAAAGCCAGTAAAAATTACAAAAAAATCAGTAAAATTAGCTCAAATATCAGTAAAATTAGCTCAAATATCAGTAAAATTAGCTCAAAAAATATGTAATTTTTTACTGATTTACTGGTTTTTACTGGTTTTGGTATTTTATTCAATTAAAATCAATTAGAGAATCAGGCAACTTTACCCGACGATCTCATAGACAAAATCACCCAAGATGGGTAAAATACCCCTCAAAAACACGAAATTTGTTGATTTTTCACTGAAATTCAGAAAAAAATAAAATAAAATATTTCTGATAAAATAAAATAACATAAAATAAAATATTTCTGATAAATAAAATAAAATAAAATAAAATATTTCTGATAAAATAAAATGAAGGAAAATATTTCTGATAAAATAAAATAAAATAAAATATTTCTGATAAAATAAAATAAAATATTTCTGATAAAATAAAATATTTCTGATAAAATAAAATAAAATATTTCTGATAAAATAAAATATTTCTGGTCCACCCCTTGTTTTTATTTATTCTGAAATATTATTTTTTTTAAGTTGATCGACTTTAATACAGGAGTGTGCATAATTTAGAATCTGATCTCTGCTACAAATGATCTCGATAATATGTTTTTGACAGAGCTCATCTAACTGTTCTTGTGTTAATAAGAAATCCTCGTTTCCGTATTCATCAATAACTAAATTAACGTTAAATTGCTCCATGTTTTGTGAAAACGCTGTTCTGATGGCGTTTTCAAGTACTTCTTTGTCATGTATAAAAACAATCACGTGCTGGTACATTATATAATATTTACTTGATTAATTAAGATTTCACATATAGCTTTATCACAAGCTCTTCTCCACGTATGTCAATTAAGCGATTAAGGTGGTCTGTGAGCTTAAAATTTATTCGTGTTAACATATTATTGTGACACCGCAGGTACACATGATTAGTTGGTTCTTGCATGATTAAACTTCCAGGGGAAACTTGTGGTGTAAATGTATATAAAATATATCCTTGTTGAGCCTGATTTGATTTTCCGAGATCTATTTGATAGCTACCATCGACTACGTCACAAACCAGATTGACCACGATCGTGCTGGTTATATTAACGATTCCCGGAGATACGTCTGCCGCCGCCATGTGGATAATTATTATATCTTAAAACAGTTGGAGGTGGTGCTAGTTTTCTCCACGCATCGAGTATTTTAGGAAAGTTCTCATCAATGACATCATTGACAGATTTTTTTTAGTTCATTCGCGTTATATCCGGAGAATTTAAAATTTGGTAGATCAGCTTCCTTTATTTTATACTTGTCTAAAAAATTATTTTTGTCATGTTTGTCTGCTTTAGTATTAATTACTGTATTAATTAATCGCTGGTTAAGATATTCCATGTCGGATACAAGTTGATTTAATATTTCTATACGCGTAATGATTTCTTTGCGTGAGCTTGTTACATCAATAAGATGTTCTTGAAAGTACTGTTGTAGTTGCTCTAGTTGTTGTTTATGATGTTTATTAATTTCTGTAAATATTTTAGTAAGTTCAATTGTGTTAATAATAACTAGGGCAGTTGTTCCGAATTCTGTTTCTTCAGACGAAAATGACCAATAAAATATATCTCTATCAGGGTAAAAAATCTTATCATCAGCCTTTGAATTTTTTGCATCAGTTAACGTTTTTTTATACACTGTATTAGTTTCGTGATATGATTGTACATCTGTGATATAATCAGATTTTTTCGGTTCTGGTGGTCCTTCATATACCGAGGGAACATCCGGCCAACCTAGTACGGATCTTATCGTGGATTGATAAATATCAACGGCATAATCGGGAGAATGTATCTCAACCGTCGAGGATAGTGTCGGCTCATGAACGTTAATTGATATTTTTGCTTCTTTTCCGGTTATTGATTTTATTCTACGTTGAAATTCCTCATTGATATCTTCAATCTCAAAACTACCAGTTGGTATTCCAATATTTATCCAGTCAGGAGGACCATCTGGTTTGTTCTTGTTAGCAAATATAAGCGAATTATTTGCTGGTGTACCATTAAATGATTTTGATCTGATATTTGGCCAGCTGTAATATACCCGTAATTGCGCTAGTGCTATTTCTTTTACTGGAATTGCAGTAGGAAAGTTAATACTAAATTCAGGATTAGTTGTACTTACTTAGATCATCGTTATCTTTGGCGGAGTTGTGTTAGTCACGATCTGCTGGAGTAATTCTATCATTATCAATATTTGTATCTTTAATACCGATACCTTCATGATATATTTTAGTTATCATTGAAAACTCGAAATCAGATATAATTCCATCACTGAGACTCGCTGATAACAACGAGGATAATTTCGAGTAAGCTACCGTCGCAGTGTGTAATTTTATTATGTAATCGGATAATTTTTCGTTCGTGCAAGTACATATTTTTTTGCGATGATATTAAGCACACCTGCAATAGTTGCTGCTGCTGAAATACAAATAGTTACGGCTACTGGTGCCATCATTGTCACCGCTGATAATATAACACCGGTTCCAGCAACAACAGCGGATACTGAATAAACAATCACGTCGACGATAACTAATCGTCGTCGATATTTTTTTACTTTTACTGTATATTGTTCGACTCGATCTTTCAACGCTGCCTGCCATTCACGCGCTTGATTGTACCTGTATTGTGCACCATCCATATATTTTTATGCAGTAACCAATTGAGGTGTTTCAGCTACAAATTCCAAACACCACCAGTAAGATGTTGCGGTTAATTTCTTATCAACTGCTTCCAGAATAGATATTTCTTCGGTTCCACTATTTAATATAACAGATACAACCCCGGAAAACCTATCCGTTGAATGACACCATGGATAGGTTGTAAATATTTCAAATTTTGCAGCATTAAACACAGACAACCTGTACACGCCAGTGACTGTTGCGGTATATTTGATAGTTTTATTTTGCTGCGACCAGGTTGCAAACCCCGATGATACTGTGTATACGATGT
Source organism: Sinohyriopsis cumingii (assembly GCA_028554795.2). NCBI lineage: Eukaryota > Metazoa > Mollusca > Bivalvia > Unionida > Unionidae > Sinohyriopsis > Sinohyriopsis cumingii. Next base: position 87,058,775 of record CM068829.1, on the reverse strand, counting down.
TTGTGATATGTCCTGGAGTTATTCCAGCTGGAATTTTAATCAAATTGGTTTTATTAACGATCTCAGGAATCCCTCTACGATGTCTTGCTGTGTTCGTTTGATCGTGTCTAGGTTAGTTTTGATATCAACGAGTTTTATGTCAATGGTGTGCGGAGTGCCGAAGAATTCTTCTGCGGTTTTTTGATGGTTTCTGCGAAATCTTGCAAAAGCGCCCACGTGAACGTCATACTCAGCCCGCAGCGTGGATAGTTTACTGTCTACATTGTCGACGTATTTTTTTGTTGCTGCGTCTTCGTCGGATGTTGGATCTCTTAAAACTACTATTTTATTTCCGTTCATGCTGAGTTCACCCGTCATTGTGTCGCCGGTGTTTCTCACACGATTAGCAACGCTTCTTGTAATTTCATTTCTGATGGTTGCAAACGACATACTTGAATTTCTGATTTTGCCGCTGTCAGTAAACACGGGAATATTATCCGTAACTGCACCGAGTACTCGTCGGACTATATCATTCCATCTGATGTTGCTCGTTTTTAGTTCTCCTTATCGATCCTGAAAAATAACAACCTCATCTGGGTCAACTCCAGCAAGATTCATGATATCAGCGAGTTCATCTTTAGTCGCGTACTTTGACAGATCAACGTCGCCGGGTTTTTTCTCAACGCGTGAAGATCTTCTTCCGTAAATATCAACCATTATAATAAGACCTGTTGTTTAAAACGCTTTACGCGCAACGAATCGGTTGCTTGTATAATCATGCACGACTTTATGTGGCGGTCTGGATGATTTTGATATAGCGTTAAGTACATTAATTACCTCACGGCCACATATTGGCGGATCTGTCATTGTTTGTGTGGGAAGCGTTGAATACCAAAGTTTACAACCAGAGGTTCTTGCGTGGAGTGGTGCGACGTACTTGATAAATTCAACGGGTGGAGCTAACCCGTATGAATCAAAATAAACAATTCCACGTGGATCAACCGCGTATGATACCCAATGAGTACCGGGTCCTGAATTCGAGTCGAGATTAATAATGCCTGTTTCGAGTTTGTTCGGTTGTTTCGGTAATTGATCTCGCATAAAAACACCTCTAAAGGCTTTTATTTTTCATTTTTAGCAGCATCAAGTAAATCAAAATTTGATGCTGGAACGTTTAACGTGGAAGCCTCAGACCTCTTCCCCAGCGAGATCCTAGTAATCTTAGACCGCGTCCCTTTTTTTGTATCCATTTCCAGTTGCTTTCTTTAAGCCATTCCAGCAGCTGTTCCAACAGCACCTAACGCGGCTGCTTTTGCTACGGCTGCAGCAGCAGCAGCTATTAACGCTGGAATAGCCGCAAGAAGTGGAAATATACCACCCGTTTTAACCATCTCTTTGATGGCACTCGGAGAAAGACGTAATTGAACTCCGGTTTTTGATTCTAGGGCTTTATTGAAATGTTTAATCTGATTATTTGTCAACGATAATTTGTTTGGACCACCACTAATCTGATCTCGTTTTAGTGATATTTTAGTTCCGCATTTGTTGGCGGATTTTGATTGAAGCTTTTTTACCTGACCAGGAGTCAGAGTAACATTAACATGACCATACGACATTTTTATATAAATATATTTTTCTAAATAATTAAAGATTTTCCACTGGTGCATCAACGACCCTAATCCGACCACTACCACCTTCAAGTAACATGGCTTTATCGCTAAGTATGACCGCGATTGCTCTGTAAGGAACATAAACAACTGGTGGTCCAGCCGCGATTTGTGGCAGGGTATTAACACGAGCTGGAAAGTGTATATCAACGACAGACTGTTTGGACAAATCAAGATGTTCCAGTAAAAAATAATAAATCGGATATAATGTTGTAAAGTCTAATTGTGATATTTGCAGCCCAGTATCGACGTTTTGATCACGTCCCATGAATGACTTTAAACGATGATATGCACGCGCTACGTGATTTTGATCAAAATTTAACAATATATCTTCAGCTGGTTCTTGATGTCCATTTATCCGCAAGGAAACTTCATTAACTCCAAGGTTGTCAAATATCATATGTGAACGTTCTTGATTATTTATCCTAGCATTATCTTGTAGTGCAATAAAAATATGTCGTGGTGCAGAAACACCTTGTTGTGATGCTATATGCCATGTAAATAAACAATTAACATTACTTTGAACAGCATTTGTGGTTACTGTCAACCATGATAGCAATGATTTACCGCCTTGATCCATAAAAGAGAGTAATTTTTGTTCCTCAGTAATTGATGGAGTCATTACTGGCATCCACAATGAAAGTTTTGATATATTTACTTTACTATCAGCAACACCAGCACCTCGCCAGATTGCATCATTATCATCACCTTTTCTTACGAGCACAACTGTGTGCTTAGCTCCAAAGATGACCTTTATAACATTTCTGCAAAATCCAAAGATGTGAGATAATGGAATTGCACACGAAAAATATCTATTATCCCCTGACAACACCGCTCGACGTGCTGCAAACCCTAAGTTGTAATTATCGCTATCACCTCGTACAATATCAAAAGCAGCACCTGGTCTGTCTGCGTATTGAGGACCATCAGCAAGTGGTTGTGAATCAACTGCAGTATTTTGTGGTGTTCGTATTTTAGCATACCTGATATAATCAGCGTGGTCAGTAATATCCTTGGCAAACATCATTGTTGGACCGGCTGATCTTGTAAAGTCGTCAGAATATCTCGCTAGACCAATTATTGTTGTGGCAACATCAACATCCTTCGGAATTGATTCAATATTTTTCCATCAATGATGTATGTGGCGCTATCAAACAACGCCATAATCCCGTTGTTGACAAAACCAACACGTGCATTGATACCATATGGTGTATTAGCTACAACATTCGTTACAAGTCTACCTTCTACTTCAATAAACGCCTCAGCGGGCAAGAAATATCTACTTGTATCCTGAACCTGTAATTCGATTCTCCCCCGCTGACTTGGTTGTCTTGCGTCATAGGAATAAAACTGATAATCACGTACCGATTCATACTTGAGGACAGGTGCTTCCATATCAAATGCTGTGTCTGATTCGCGCTTGAACATTTTATTATAATTACCATTTTTCCAAATGATGATCTAAATCATCGTCGACGAAGACCGCTTCCTGCTATTAAATTTGCTGTTATAATTTTTTTCTGCTTCTTCAGATAATTCTGCTAATTTTTTATTTGCAGCCTGATTTATTATTTTACTGACGTCTGCTGCCATCACGTCAGTACTTGGTAATTTTACTGGTGGTTGTGATTTTTGTCGCAATAATCGTGCTAGTCTATCTTTGATCGCCGAGAACGCCTTACCAGCAACATTGACAATTGCACCAGGAGCTTTATCACGAACAATATCAATAGCTTTCATCGATAATTGTTTTGCAACAGGCGCTACTTTTGGAGCCATCCTTGTGAATAATCCCTGTATAACATCACCAAGTCCATCTCCGTAAGTAGCTCTATAAATTGGTAATCGTGAGTTTACCGCTCTGACCTGTACAGGTTTGCGATGATTATTATGTATGATCATCTTATTTTATTTGTTATTTATCTAACAACTAGTCATCAACAAGTTCATCGATAAGCTCTCGGTAAACTCCGATATCCATGTTCTAGTTGTTTCAGTCTCCCTTCATAAAGTCTTTTTACTTTTTCTTCAATAATTTTATATTCTCGACCTTTAGCCTGTTTTGTGTTGTGATATACGCGATATATATCTAATAGTATTATCATCACTTACTTTTTCATGACGAGGTTTAAAAATATCAGATTTATTAAATATACTATTTAATATTACTTCGGGTAATTGTTCTTTTTTTAGTATTTCTAATTTCTTTAACATCCCCTTTCCTAAATTTTGCAATCAATTCTACGTTTTTTTCTACTAGCTCGGGTTCAGGTGCATGTTCTTTTTGCACGTCGGCGACTTCAGCACGAAGTTTTCCAATACTTTCAAGTATTTCCTCACCAACAGGTGGAGGTTGAGCCGCAGCTATATCAACTGGAAGATCTCGTAAAATCTTCTTTGTTTGTTTAGTTCTTTTTGCTATTTTTTTAGTTTGTGCCGCAGTTTGTTCTAATGCCGGAAAAATACCCTTCTTCCTCTTCTCATCTTTCTCCGCAATATCCCCCCATATAGTTTTTTCAACAGCAGCTGAAACTTTCTCAGTAGCTGCAGTGACGGGTTTAAACAGTTTTTAAGTGTCCTCTTCATACTCAACTTGTGCTTCTTGCTGCGCTTGCAAGTTTTATCTAAATGAGTCTCTGACAGGAAGAAATTTTTTAATTGCTTCTAATCGTTCTCGTGCTATTCTTGCAGTATGAGATTCTGGATTTATCATTATTTTGATATAACAATTTTTTAATTAATATAGCAGCAGAGAGGGCGCCTACCAATGTTGGTCGTCCGTGGAAATTAAACAAAAAATAAATAAACACGTAGAGTACTTTATTTTTCAGCTACCTTTTCGAACTAAGGTTTTATTGATGGGGTTGGTTTCAACAGAAATAAAACATCTCAAGGACACGTTTATTTGTAAAAATCTGGACCTTTCTACGAGATGATTTTATATTTTTGTTTATTTTATTTATTTATTTTTTGGAATTCTTGGGTCTGTTCGCCCTCTCTGCTGCTCTATTATTATTTTAGCTAATGTTTCATATAGCGCATGCTTATTGATGTAAAGACTCGAATGTTCGCATGTGTTTGAGACCCACATGTTTCAAGATGGGTTCTAGAAGACAATACCTTAATAATCTTAAGAAAGATTCCCTCTGAAACAAACATCGTTTAATACAAGTAACACATACCCTTTAAATACTCTTACATTAGTTGTTGATGGTGATGTTGATGATGATGATGATGATTGTGGTGGTGATATGATTAAGGTAATGTTATGGATGGTGACATTTATATCGAAATAGATCACAGAAAAAGCGTTGCTACAGAATTGAACAAAATTGGATGGGATATAAGTCTTTCTACAACAGGTATTGTATAGTAAACAACTGATGCATATTATATAACTGCATTTATTTACACCTTCAGACTGTAGGCGTTAATCATTAATGCAAATATTGTGCGCATGGATATTGCTGTTTAGTCGTACCCACGTGAATGTAATTTCCTTGAAGGTGGGAGGAGCTATTATATTGCGGCAGACTAGAAAACTGGTACTGGTACAGGCTCGAGGCTCTACCTCCTCTGCAGTGGGCGGCAAGCAATAGTTGAGTGGATGGTCCATTTGAGGATATGCCGTAGAGACCAACTCCAGCTTCGTTAACGTTGGTATGTGTGTGTTTGGATTTTTGACGTAGCTTTAACACTTTTTCAGCCATATCGCTAGAATGTCTGCAGAGTGGCATCTTATAGTGATGTCTAGCACTGGGGCATACTGTCGTAGACATGTAACATCATGTCCAACCCAGTCACATTATCCTGACACCAGGCCAACCAATCCTAACACTAACCTCTTAATGATGAGTGTCAAGTGAGGTAGCTGTTAGCACCATTTGTACAAGTCTTTGCTATGACTCAGCCGGGGTTCGAACCCGCGACCTGCCGCAACAGGCGGCGTTAACGATGGTGTGTGCCGAATTAACCAAATGTTATTGAAGTCTAGTATTTAGTGTAAGGTACATAACTTTCAACTTAGAAAGTACACGAACCGCTTCGTTTTGATTTGTTAAGTTAAATATAACGATTGCGAAGTAATTTTGATAACACGTGATTGAAAATACCTTAAATACATTCTAAAACACACACACACACTCACACCCCGATAGCCTGCGTAGATACTTGACGGTTTTGGGATTTCTATCTCATTGTTAGCTTCTCATTCACCTATCAGGAGAGAAGAATCCATAACATCAAAAAACGCAAGCTACATAGAATAATGGAGTGGTGATAGTGCTGGCAGTATACAAATTTCGCCACTCCAACCATTGATATATTTACCCTGTATTTTGTGACAGCAGCACACGTTTTGCTTGAATAAATTAAATAATATAGGCAACGATTACAAGAGGAATGTTAAATTTGATCAATTGCAAGAAGAGATTCAATTTGTAATCATCGATCTTGTTTCTCAGAACCAACTTAAATTAATGTTACCTAATCTGTTTTAGATGATATTTAGACATACTGGATAATTCTCTGCCATCTGTAGAGTCCATAGTAAAACGGCACGATAGTATTTTATATTTTACTTACTGTGAATTTACATAAATTTTTCATCAGGTGCAAGTGCGAGAATTTAAAGGACTGGAAAGTCTGTTCAATCTCAGAACTTTGCATGAGTTTGTCCATTTAATTTTGCTCATAAGGATCCAGAGGTCCATGTTTCCAGGTGCCAAGTCAATCATTCTTTAAAGGAGGGGTTGGGATGGACGTGTTTAGGCAAATGGTGCTCCTTTTGAGAGTATGCAGGACGGATTAATTCGACCTTTATTCTCGATAGCAATTGTTATGTCGAGTGGAAGATTAGTTGGGGCATGCAAGATTGGGTGTATTAGATATTCTCTCTCAATGGATTTACCAATTCGGGTTTACGTGTCGGCTGAGATCACCGGTGTGACGAAAAACTCATTATTTATTTTAGTTTGTTATATGTGACAAAAAGGTAATTAACTATATTAGAAAACAAATAAATCATACCAATCAAGTATCAGATGTCGCCGATAAAAATCGATGCTCTGTGAACAAGAAGCTAATGAGCCCTAGCCTGACTGGTTTGCTTTATTTCTCTGCTAAAAGTTTGACTCTCTCAAAAGTTGGCGCAAGTGTTACCTGCCCCTGATATGTATGCAGACGCGACACTTTACTCAATCAAAAAAAAAATGATGACAGAGAGTTTAATACAGTAGTGAATTTGTGATAGGTTATGAAATGAAAACAAATCCTGTGGAAATATTTAATAAATTGAAACGATTCTTGGTACACATGCAGTAAATATGGTCTTTTGATGGAGAAGAAATGAAAATAAATGATGACAGGTATTGGAAACAATTTCCAAGATAATGCAGAGGATGAGAATAAACACAACAGTCACAATCATCGACAATAACTCGTCTATAATAAACTACGGTTCTCTTAAATTGTAAATGCTTGATCCTTCCTCTTTATATGTAACCTTTGATCTTTAAGCATAAAATTGTAAACTGTTCTGCTTTTTGTATTTGCTGCTCTCATTTCTCTATCCTAAGTCTATAACGCAAAGTTTTGATACGACTTGTGCTTGCAGAACAATCCCTTGGCATTAAACAATGGAAGGTTTCAAGTACTTTTCCATACTCATTTTCACTGGATTATTGCCTATATGATGTGTCTAAACACCCTTATCACCATTTGCAATTACTGTGAGGATTTGCTTGGAAATAAACACCATAATGAGCAATAAGTCTATTTGCAAGGTTCTTTACAACACTTCCTATAATAACGAGTAGATGTTTTCATTCGAAACTGAAACAAATAAATAGTGTTGTCTTTCTTTTTGGTTTTGATCACAATTTGTAATTTTATAATGCACAGCATCATTAACATTTACTTGAAATGACCGTGGAGCAAATCCACTTCTCCATTAATGGCTGGAAGGATTGTTTTAGAATAACATGACACAAAAACGCAAACCGTGACTTACATAATGTATGCAATGGAGCAAGTAATATTCAGTAATCTTAATTGCAGGAATTGGGTTGGAGAAATTCAACCAGAGATAAAGTATTAATCAAAAGATAATCTTTAACAATAGAGTAAATAAAAACAATGAAAACAGTCTCCGTCCTTGATCATTAAGTATCCATACCATCCTGATTGGTACGAGTAACACAGCTGATTGTAAGAAATGCCAGTTCAACAAAAGAAACAAGCAAAAGAAGGTTTGAAATTGTGTGTTTGTATTTAACATGGTAATAATAGCAATACACACGTGAAAATGGAGTTATATAGCAAAATATATTTTAATGAAGATCAAATCTAATTCTGCTTTTTCAAATGCAAAATGTATAGATAAATTATAAAATTGAACTCACTTCATGACCTTGACAAGCCTGCAACGTGCGGCATGTGGTCAGATGTCCGGTCGGCCCACAGTGATAACATACTGGACCTCTTGTAGCTGGGTAGCCTTTGAAATAGGAAAGGGATGTAGAAATATAATTCAGGTTGCAAACAAGTCCGGAATATCAAGATAGTATACAGAATGAAAGTTCAAGCTACAAACTCTTTGAAATGCTGAAATTCTCATGGGAATTTAAATGCATCCACTAAGTTAAAGCGCATTTATTTAGTAGAATTCAGTAACATTTTAAACACATAGTCAGAGCAATATATATATATATATATATATATATATATATATATATATATATATACTGGAATTTTTGATGAAAGATTATTTAATAGTTATTGTCAATATCTGATACCTGTATTTGAATTCTGACATAGAAAACGAGAACGAATATTCATTTCCATTTAGCATATACAGTTGTTGGTTTTGTGGTAACTAAACACTTGTAGAGTACATTGTAGCAGGGTTACAGTGTATGCACGAGATGAAAAATTTGATCTACTTTTTCCTGATTTGTACCAGACGTAAATTCTGGTGCGTGTGTAGTTGCACCGGGCGCAGTCATTAAGAAGTAAACAAAACCAGTACATGCGTCCCTGTTAAGCCGATGATGTTACCGTAATCAATATTATATCAAAGGGTCGTTCTTCCTTGGAAAGATACGTTTTGATTGATATTAAACACTGTGGTACAAATTATAATCATCATGTACATTTTCCTAACTAACAGTGTACATGACAATAATACCGTTTCACTTTACAGGTAAATGGTCAACCCAGTTGTTCTCTTTCGCTTAGCGTTGAAACGCCATATTTCAGCAGATGATAAGAAATACGAAACGGAGGAAGAAGCTCAGAAAGACCATGTAAGAACCACTGACGCATGGGAAGCTACAGCCAAGTTTTATCACATACATACAATGGTCGAGCCGATATTTGAATCCTCGTGGACAGAGGCGAGATGTGGGTGATCTGCAAAGGCGAGCGTCTTAGAATACTAGGCCACCAGGGGCTGCTCCAGTTATTTCCAGTGCTGACATGTGCAGCATCAGGGAGAGCGAACCCTACAAACTGTTAGAGGCCCTTAAATCGTAAACTGAGGTCTCCATCAAACCGAAAAAAGAGTCAATTAGAGAGCAGCGCATTTACACGGGGAATGTCCCGTTTTCGTTTTTGCCACTTGTTTGTTTACGCGACGAGCCCAATTTGTTGTCGTCGCCCTCCCTGCTGCTGTCAATTAAAAATTGTTGTATAATAATATGGTGCATTCGGAATCTTACACAGCTAGACTAGCCAGAGAACGAGAAGAGGCATTTAAAAAATATATCCCTGTAAAAGATGAGTTTAAAAAAACGTGCAGTCGCGACAGGAAGCACAAGTTGAGTACGCAGCGGAAACGGAACAGTTATTTAAACCAGTCACTGCGGTTACTGGAGATGTTTTAACTGCCATTACGGGACCTAAGAAGGAACCGGGAAAAAAAACAAGAAAGTCTTATTCAAGTATTAAAAGAAACTGTTGGAAAAGTAGGTCAGTCTCAACCTGAAGGTGCTGTTGGTGAAGAACCAAAAAGGGAAAAAAAAGGAATCGATTTTAGGGAGAAATTTACTGAAGCGGGTATAAAAGAAATTCAGAGTTATAAGTTAAAACTAAACGGAATATAGCCAAATTTGGTGAGTTTGCTGCCGAAAAATTTACTTCCAAAGGTGAACTTTTAAAACCCGGATACACTAAAGTAGATAGGGGCGCGTGGTATGATTGGTTGTATACAACAAATCAAAATGATGATTACATAGATAAGGAGAGTACTAGTTATAGAATTTATTCGCAGGGGATAACAGATTATAATACGATACAAATAGAATAACAAGAACAAGAGCGAGAACAACGACAAAATGAAATGGCACAAAAACGAGAACAGCAACAAATAGTACGAGTACAAAAACGAGAAGAAAAAAGACAACTACGAGAACAAAAGCAAAGAGAAAAGGAATAAAAACAACAAAGCAAAAAAAAACAGCAGGAAAAACCTCTTCTTGTTGTTCCGCATTATGATCCCTCCCTTTCACTTCCTCCACCACTGCAACAAATAGAACGACAACAACCTCAACCCGAACCTCGACCTCGACCCAAAGACCCCCCTCCTCTGCGAAGATGTTTACCGATGAGACTCTTGGTCTTTTTGCTGACCGGGATGAATTAATCCGTATTTCGGCACGTAGTTATGACTCCAGAAAAAATATCTGATATCTGAACATGCGGATAGTGCATTAATAAATCCTGACACTTGGTCTTATCATTTATATTTTGCTTTCAAAAATGCAAAAAGGCAATCCATCAGACCCAGGATATATAAAATTTAGACAAGATGTAGCAGCTGATAAACTATTGCAATCTATAGAAGATGAGCCTGATGTCGAAGCTGCTAGTCAAGAAAAACAACAAAAATCTGGCAAGGGTTTGGGGAGTGGTTTTATTCCCTGTCCTGATAATATTTTCGATGACGTTTCTCGGTTAGAAGTTCTCATAGGAAGAAAACGCGCTGGAAATATCTCACCGGAAATAATTAATGAAGCCTCTGATATCTGTCGGCGATTATTTCAAGGCGGTGTCATGGATACTAGCATATACCGAGAGCTCATTGATGAACTCGTTGATGATTACAGCGATTAAATAATAGCAAATAGCATAACATGGTCATATACAACAGACACTATACGCCCACGCAGGTCAGAATAGTAAAGTCACGATTACCAATCTATAGAGCAACTTACGGAGATGGACTCGGTGATGTTGTTCAGGGGTTATTTGCGGGTTAGCACCAAAAGTTGGTCCTCTTGCAAAACAATTATCAATGAAAGCCATTAATGTTCTTGGTGTAAAAGCTCCTGGTGCAATTGCCATCGTTGCTGGTAAGGTGCTCTCGGCAATCAATGAAAGACTAGCACGATTAATAAGACGAAAATCACCACCGGGGAAATTACCAAGCACTGAAATTATGCCCGCGGATGTCAGTAAGGTGATAAATCAAGCTGCAAATCAGAAACTAGCAGCGTTGATGGATCAAGAATCTGATGAAGTACAAAGAAATATAACAGCGAATTTGATAGCAGGAAGTGGACTTCGTGTGCGACGACGATAATCACCATTTGAAAAATAGGCAATTGTATAAAATGTTTAAACGCGTATCCGGCACAGCATTTGGCATAGATGCGCCGGTCCAGCGAGATAACTCATTGCGTGATTATCAATTTTATTCCTATGATGCAGTTAAACCGGAACAACAAGGGCGTCTCGAACTTCAAGTTCATGATACAAGTAGAATTTTCTTACCCTGTGAGGCGTTTATTGAAGTAGAAGGTGAACTTGTAAAGGCGGATAATACTGTATATGGTGCTAATGCACGAGTTGGTTTCGTCAATAATGGGATTTTGGCATTGTTTAGTAGCGCCACATATATGATTGATGGAAAAAATATCGAATCGATTCAGAATGATGTCGATGTTGCTACAACAATAATTCGTCTAGCAAGATATTCTGACGATTACGCAAGGTCATCTGGGCCATCGATGATGTTTGCTAAAGACATTACCGACCGCGCCGATCATAATCGATATGCTATAGGAACACCAAAAAAAACCTCTAACGCTGCTCAAGACGCAGATATGGGGCCGGTAGTTATAGGTGGTAGTGAGACTTACAACTTAGGATTTGCAACACGCCAAAACATGTTGTCAGGAGAACGAAGAAGTTTTTCGTGCGCAATTCCACTAACTCACATCTTTGGATTTTGCAGAGATGTTAGAAGGGTCATCTTTGGAGCTAGACACACAGTTGTGCTTTTTAGAAAAAATGATGATAATGATGCGATCTGGCGAGGAGCTGGTGTTGATGGTGATGGTGGCAGAGTAAATATAACAAAACTCTCATTGTGGATGCCAGTATTAACTCCATCCGTCACAGAAGAGCCGCGATTGCTCTATTTTATGAATCAAGGCGGTAAATCATTGCTACCGTGGTTAACAGTGACTACAGACTACAGGGTGTTTCTGCGCCACGACATATTTTTATTGCGCTTCAGGATAAAGCCCAATTGAATAACCAGAAACGATCTCTTATGATATTTGACAAATTCGACGTTATCAATGTTTCGTTGAGAATAAACGGACACCAAGAACCATCCGAAGATATATCATTAAATTTTACACATAATCATGTGGCACGCGCATATAATCGCTGGCTGACGTTTCTGTCGCGTAACCTAAATGTAGATACTGGAAAGCTAATATCACAGCTTGATTTTACAAAGCTGTACCCGATCTTGATTTATCCAAGCAATCTGTCGTTGATATACACTTCCGAGCTTATGTTAATGACCCGCCAGCTGGTGGTGCCGACCCTGGTTACAGAGCGATCGCGGTCATACTCAACGACAAGGCAATGTTACTTGAAGGTATTAGTGGTCGAATGAGAGTCGTTGATGCGCCAGTAGAAAACATGTAACATTATTAAAACAATGTGTAGACAATTAGATCAATCTCATTAATTATAAAAATGTCATATAGTCACGTTAATGTCACCCTGACTCCCGGTCAGGCAAAGAAATTACAATAAAAAAAACGCAAAGGCATGTGGGACAACGATAACACTAGCACAATATCAAATTGCTAATGGTGGCCCTAACAAGTTATCGCTGACTAAAACCCAACTAAAACATTTCAATAAAGCGAAGCAAGCAAAAACCGGAGTTCAACTTAATTTCGCTCCAAAAGCCATCAGCAACGTGATTAAAACCGGTGGTATTTTCCACTCCTCTCAGCAATACCAGCGTTAATAGCTGCTACCACTCCAGCCGTAGCAAAAGCCGCTGCGTTAGGAGCTGTTGGGACAGCTGCTGAAATGGCATTAAAGAAAGCAACTGGAAAAGGATACAAAAAAGAACGGGGGCTAAGACTCCCAGGAACCTCTCCTTCATGGTACCCCAAACGGTTTTGAACACCAGCGGTTTTACACCGATGTCAAATTTTGATTTGCTCGATGCTGCTAAACAACTTAAAATAAAAAATTTCAGAGGTGTTTTTATGCGAGATCAATTACCACAACAACCGAATAATCCAGAAACTGGAATTATTAATCTCGATAACAGCGATGGTCCAGGAACTCACTGGGTTGCTTACGCGATACATCCACGTGGAATTATTTATTTCGATTCGTATGGGTTAGCACCGCCAGTTTAATTTCTAAAATACGTGCAAAGCACTCCCATTTCAGTCTGGTACTCAACGCTACCAACACAAACATTAACCGATCCACCAATATGTGGCCGTGAAGTAATTAATGTGCTTGCGGCATTACCAAAATCAACCAAACTACCTCACAACGTCGTGCACGAGTATACCGCGGTCCGATTTAACATTTTAAACAATCCCTAAAGAATAATGATTGATATTTACGGAAGATCTCTCATCGAAGCAAAGACAAAAAAACGCGGCGATGTAGATTTATCAAAATACGCAACTAAAGATGACGCTGACAATCTTTTATCGTTGTTCGGGATAGACCCAGATGAAGTTGTTATTTTTCAGGACCGATACGGAAAACTAAAAACCAGCAATATCAAATGGAATGACATAGTTTGCAGGGTTCTTGGAGCTACCCCGGATAACATCCCGGTGTTAACTGACAGCGGAAAAATCAGAGACTCAATTATATCGTTTACAACCATCAGAGATGAAATTGCAAAATATGTGACTAATCGCTTAAAAAATACCGGTGACACAATGACAGGTGAACTCAACATGAACGGAAACAAAATAGTAGCTGTAACAACTCCAAAATTCGACAACGACGCCGCAAACAAACTATACGTCGACAACGTAGACAGTAAATTATCCACGCTGCGGGCCGAATGTCGTGTTCACGTAAGCGCGTTTGCAAGATTTCGCAGAAATTTTCAAAACAACCGCACAATGTTGACATAAAACTTGCTGATATCAAAACCAATATTGACACGATCAAACAAACACAGCAAGATATCGTAAGTGGGATTCCTGAGATCGTTGATAAAACCAGTTTGATTAAAATCCCACCTGGAGTAACTCCCGGGCATATTACGAACATAGTATACACGGTGTCATCTGGATTCTCAACATGGTCAAAACAAAATAGTACTATCAAATATACCACAACAGTCACTGGAGTGTACAGGCTGTCTGTGTTCGGTGCTGCAAAATTTGAGATTTTCACAACATATCCCTGGCGACATTCCACCGACAAGTTTTCTGGGGTTGTGACTATCATATTAAATAGCGGAACCGAAGAAAAATTTATACTGGAAGCAGCCGATAAGAAATTAACCGCAACATCTTATTGGTGCTGTTTGTAATTTGTAGTTGAAGCACCTCAACTGGTTACTGCGTAAAATAATAAATGGTGTTGAGAAAGTCAATGACAGCATCAACAACAACATTAGATGCGCAACAGTATAGATACGATCAAGTACGCCAATGGCAATCAGAGTAAAAAGTCATTATTGACGAGTATACGCTGAAATTAAAAATACAAGCGGTGTGTAATCGTCCTGGATGCTATAGTATACTCAGTATCCGCGTTAGTTGCATCCACCGGAGTAGCATTATCAGCGCTAACGCCAGTAACAACTGCAATATGTATTTCATCATCAATGGCCGCGGCTGGTGTTTTTAATATTATCACGAAAAATTATCAACGTGCACGAGCTAAAAATTGCACGATTATGTCACGCGCCTAAACACAGCCATGTCCGCATACTCAAAATTATCGTCTCTGATATCATCAAGCCTCGACGATACAACGATATCAGATTCTGAATTCACGAGCATGGCAAGATATACGAAGACTACAAACAAGTTCACCATTTGAAAACAACAAAGATAAAGAATGACAAATTAGTTCAACAGATAGCCGAAAATACAAGACCCAAGAGAACTTCAACGATAACAGTAAGCTCGACTAGACCAGAATTCAGTATTAATTTTCCAACTGCGATTCCGGTGAAAGAAATCGGACTAGCACAATTACGAGTATATTACAGCGGGCCCAATATCATATCAAAATCATTTGGTGGATTACCAGCAAATAATTCGTTTGTGTTTGCAAATAAAAACCGACCAGATGGTACACCCGAATGGAACGTCATTGGGATACCAACCGGGTCTTATCAAATCGAAGAAATCAATGTGGAATTACAACGTCGAATAAAAAAAATAGCACAGGAAAAGAATCCAAGATAGCAATAACTGTTCATGTACCAACGCTGTCTTCTGCAATCGAGATAAACTCTCCTGACTACGCCGTTGATATATATCAGAATTCGATCAGAACAGTGTTGGGATGGCCTGAAATTCCACCACTGACGCCACCGATACCACCAGAACCTAAAAAGTCTGATTATGTCACGGACGCGCGGTCATACCACGGTATATCCACTATAGGTAAACATCCTTATTTTGAAATGGGATATGAGGGGGATTGGTATCGATTTGAGTTTGGTATTTTGGCACAGCTTGATTCCATTAATAAAGAATATAAGAAAATGTTAAATAATTTACGACACAGCTTTCAAGAACATATTTTTGATTTATCGTTAAAAGCCTCAGTTATCAAACACATAGAAATATTAAATCAAATTGCATATAACATGGAACTGCTTAACCTACGATTTATTCAAAGTGTATTAGATGCCGAAGATGGTTCTGTCAGAGCGGAGTTTGCAAATAGGCATAAAATACACGTAAATGATATTCAAACATTTAAATTTCCCGGGTATAACGCAGACGAACTAAGGAAATCTGTTAATGATCTCATTGATGAATTCTTTCCTGAAATACTTGAACAATACAAAAAATACTACCACCAGCAACTATTCTCCGACATGTATCCCCGGAAATCGTAAATATAACTTATGTGGTCCCAGTCAATCGTGTGTTTGATGTCATTGATGGCAGCTACAGCATAGAAACGACAGTATCAAATCAAGCCCAGCAAGGATTTGTTCTTTATTCATTCACCCCAAAAGATATACCACCTGGATATCTGATTGTTCAAGAGCCGATCAATCCAGTCTATCCGCGGTGTTATAATCCGCTGTTATCAAGAATAAATTTCAAACTAACTGACCGGTCCGGCCACCTTCTGGATTTAAGGAATGAAACATTACATATTAATTTACTTGTGAAATCCTAAGGATTTTCGATCCTTAAAATCTACGTTTTCAAAGATCTCATCGCAAAGATTTTCTTAGGCGGATGCTACATTTTGCACGATTCGGAAAGTAATAAGGTCGTGAAAATCATGCGGATCCACTGATTTGTTAATTCTGAAAGGGTAATTACTAGTCAAAATCATGCACATCGACTGATTTGCTAATTCTCAAGGGGTAAGTTCTAGTCAAAATCATGCGAATTCAACGTTTTTCAGTAAAAAGCAACCAAAAAAAAATATAATATTTTATGAAATCTGCAAGTGCATAAAAATATTATAAGAATTTTTTTTTTACTGCGCATCGACTGATTTGTTAATTCTGAAGGGGTAATTACTAGTCAAAATCATGCAAATTCAACGTTTTTCAGTAAAAAGCAGAAACAAAAATTATTGAAATCTGCAAGAAATTATTTTTTACTGACAGACCCTGATTTCTAATTAATCAAGTGAGTATCATATAATGTACCAACACGTGAAGGTTTTCATACACGACAAGCAAGTACTTGAAAACTACATCAAAAAAGTGTTTACGCAGTTTCTAGTCGGCCCAGTTGATTTGGTTATTGATGTGTACGGTAACGAGGATTTTTTATTGACACAATCGCATCTGGATAAACTACAGCGAGAACATATTTCCATGGTCACGTGTGATAAAG
Source organism: Sinohyriopsis cumingii (assembly GCA_028554795.2). Taxonomy (NCBI): domain Eukaryota; kingdom Metazoa; phylum Mollusca; class Bivalvia; order Unionida; family Unionidae; genus Sinohyriopsis; species Sinohyriopsis cumingii. The sequence continues at coordinate 87,041,794 of CM068829.1, read as the reverse complement.
ATCAGATTCTAAATTATGCGCACTCTTGCATTAAATCTGATCGACTAAAGGAAATATTATCTAACTCATCAGATTGATGCAGGTCAGATTGATATAAGTAAAAAAATATTAACTCATCAGATTGATACAAGTAAAAAATATTATCTAACTCATCAGATTGATGCAGGTAAAAATATTTTTTTTTACTTTCGACTTTCCACGTGCTTGATTTTTCCAAGTATCCTTGATGAAATCGCCTTGATAAAATCTTTGATTTCATCACCTTGATTTGATCAAGGGGTCTAACTTTCGATCGTTTTACAATCTGACATAAATTTTTTTAGTTGCCTTACGCGAGTATTCATTATTTTTTTATTCGTATTCTTGAGATAATTGTGATCTAATTTTTTCAATTGCACGAGACAACGAAATAAATTCATTTATTTTTGCTTCTTCTACCGTAGCTAGCGATTGATACATAGCCGTTTGAATCATTTTTATAAATCTGTACTGAGCCGGCAAAATATACCGCCCTTCGCATTTAGCCTCATGCAGTGTTTCAAAATCAGAAAAGATTTTTTCAGGATTTAATTCATCAGATAATTTTATACCGTCATGTTCTAATATTTTAATTGCAACAATTACATCATTGATATTTTCGTAATTCATATTATTATATATACCGATATTATATATTTAAAAGAAAAATATTTTAGACCAAAAATAAACAGTATAATTTCACGAGTCCTTTCAGACTTTTGTTTTGAGACTTTTGTCTTATAGAGACCTTTCTTATGGTCTTCTCGGCATCCCCGTGATCGTTTCTTTTTGGCCGCATTCTTTCTGAATGTTTTGTTTTTGTGTGGTGCCCATGTGACTTAGAACTTATGCATCCACCGCTACTGTTTATTTTGGGAGGCTGTCTGTGTATTGCATTCATGTACATCCCCCCAAGATCAAATCGCAGGGCTGAAAAACACACCCCACTATTTGACGTGGGAGAGAGATGTACATGAGCGGCTTCGGCTGCCGCACCCAATTATAAAATCCTATTAATCGGTACCGTCAACAGTAGGCCTGTTACGAGACTCGAACCGCTGCCTGATGACTCTGCCTGAATGAGAATCAACCTCGCTACTGCTTGTGCCAAGGTCCTAATCTACTAGTATATGTTTCGGAAATTATCATATAGGTAACTATTGACAGACAGTTAACAATTTGCAGCTGAATTTAAGTTCTGAACTGGATTTTAATTCTAAACATTACCCGTGAAAAAATAACACCTACCTGTACTGACAATTTTTGATTTATTACACGCGGAAGTGTTAACGCATTGAAATAGACTGGTGCAGTGAGTGTATACAATAAGACGGTTACGCCACGAAACTGTATGGCTGTAAAAAAATAACTGTATACAGTTCTGCCGCGCTGGATAATATATTACCTGTAAAATAGGTAATGACATGTGTTGCACAATCTACTTGATGAAATCAAGGGGGGGGGGGTAAGTTGCGCAATCTCCTTGATGAAATCAAGGGGGGGGAACTAATTGCATGACATATGCTTAACGGAGTTATCTCCCTTAAGTTCATAAAAATAAAAAATAAAAAACCTCGGAGTTTAGCGAAGTACAAAAAAGAAAGTTAAATAAAACACAGCAACCTACATCTAACAATAATGAAAAGTAATCATTTGATTATATTTTTAGAGAGTGCGGATTTGGTTATATTTTCCGCCACGGAGTGTATTGAGAATCTGTGAATATCAAAATATTTGTCAGCTGCGTTCATCGAATGAAATATTTTTTTTCGTTTGACTTTAGATTTATGGATACAACTGCCTTGGCCCTCTTATTGTTACAGCCAGTTTCTCCAAGTTTACAATTCTCGCTCTGAGTGACAGATCTCAGATTGGATAAAGAATCATCAGTTTTTATACGGCTGATGTGATCGATCACAAAACCATCCTTTATCACCCCATGAGAAACCTCGAACACGAAACGATGACAGAAATAATGTTTCTTCCCAACGGTAAATCTAAGATAACCAGAATTATTATCAAAATCAGCTGGGGTTTTCAACTTACAATGCCTAACTACTCCATTATGATTCGCTTCGTAATTCTTAATAGTAGGATGTGGGACAAATTCTTGATTCATTTATACAATAATAATGTCATTTGTCTAATTTATAATTTGTCTGAGAACTTAGTTATATAATCGCGCTCACATCTTAGCGCATCATTGTTATTTTTTATCATAATATCGCTTAAGTTCACGATATCTTTTTGCGCCACAAATCGCGCACAGCTGTGTTTTACCCCTGACTCCAACACCACATCGCAGGCATGGTATTGGTTCTAAACTCCCCCTTCGAACACTATGTGAATGTTTCCCGTAGAATTCTTTTCTGAGGGATTTGTTACAAGGAGTGACAGATCCCAACTTAAACCACTTGCACTGATTGGTTTGAGACATTATATATATAATATTTTTTATTCAAATGTTTGTCTTAAATATAATATGGATGAATTTGAGAGATCATCTGCAATCAAGCCTTGGAAAGCTTCTAGATTCGATCTTGACAGACTAACCCCTGACTCGCAAAGGTGAGCCCTGACTGATCTGATTGATATTATCAGAGATGCCAAAAAAGAATTTCGTGATGATGGAGCATCTCACTTGTGGTCTACATTCAAAATTATAAGTGACACTGACGAAGTCAGCGTTGACTCTGTCAAGGACGCTACAATGAGCGATACACGAGCGAAAAGGATTATCGATTACCTCTTTGATATTCATCAAAGTGATCAAAAAAAAATTTTTCCGAGTAAAATTTATAGCGCGAGCAAAAGCAGGTAATTGGATTATCCGTGACAAACGTGACCCTGTCCATGCTAATGGAAAAACTGTCATACTGAGTAAAAATTCCAAACCAGCGCTGACTGGGATTGATAAACCATATTACGAGCGAGCGTATCCTGTAACAGCAGTCATTTATGGAATTTATCCGATAAAAAAAAAACAACATTAATGATCTTGCCCCAATGAGATTTTCATCACTGAATTGTGTAGCTGAACGAGTAACAGAACATTTTACAAATGCGATGCGCGGAAACGGTCTAACGGCGTTACGACGTCAAAACATAAACAAATGGGCTGAACGGGTCAAGGATACCGGAGCTAGAATAAACGATGTTGCCGAGTTAGGAAAAGCACTAAGATTCCCCATAACCGTAGCAACGATAACAGGGGGAGTATTATACGAATCGAAATATAATCTGAACGGAGCTCCATTAAATATCATTGATCATAACGCTCACGCTTGGACCAGTGCAGTCACAATATTCCCACGAGATCGAACTGTAAGATTTTACCCCCCGGAGTTTTCCGGGGAGAACACTGGGAGTAACATGTTTGATTTTATTAATGAGATAGGTGAAAACGATCCTGTGTCAGTGTGGTTATTTTCGAGTTCAGATAATGAAAAATATGATCAATTTGTACGCGTTAACGGTGAAAAATACCGTTTAGAATCTCTGCATGAAACAATGAGAAACCTTGCACAGAGATACTCAAAAGATACTGACCGATTACTAACTAATTGTTTCACTGTCCCATCAGTTGCGGCCCACGCTGCCAGAGAAAAAATTCCTGGAAGCCATCCCGAAGTGAGTTTCTCGAAGATGTACAAGTAAGTTGTTGTGAATACGGACACGGCGGATTGTGGAATACCAAGTATAATTACAAGGAAATGATGTCAGCTGATATGGTTGCGTGTTATCCAGGAAGATTTCTCGGGATGGGAGAATGTAGCGAGTATTTTAAAAGATTTGGACACCCCACGAACTCGATGACGCGAGTGGCCATTAGTGGGCCATTACCCGACTTTGACCTGACAGGATTCGCTTGTGTAGTGTCATTCGAAATGGCTAAGGGACTTCGTGTTATTTGTTATGTTTGGTTTGGTCGGCACTTTAGTGAAAAGCGCTGGGCACCAATAGTGTTGTTACGATATATGCTTGACTGTAAAATACTGATATCGCTGACGGTCAATGAGGCAATTATATCATATCGGGCACAGACTGAAGTTGGGTTACCAACGCCTGAACTGGTTGATTGCGAAAGTGATGATTACAGTACATTAATCGCCAACCTCGAAGAGAAAAGAACCGCGAAGGATCTCGGTAGAAGAATAATTGGTAAATTTACTCAGGATGGTGCATATGATCATAAACGACATTATGCAGGACTAATTATGGACAATGCTGAATACGATTTTTTAATCGCTAATATATTTGCAAGTCGAGAAATCGCTTATTTATCTGACGAAACTCGGCTGGGTACAATTGTAAGTTATACTGATGGCGAGTCACCTCAGTATACTCATTTAAGATCTTCAATGCTAGCTTATGTTTCCATCAATTTGCTATCGATGATAAATAGATTCCCTGACACTGCAGTTAGAGTTGCAACGGATTCGTTTTACATCAACAAGAAATACCTGAATTCGGTAACTCGTTTTACAACTGATGATGCATCATGGGGCTCGTGGAGAATAAAAGAAGAAATGGTATATGATTATTGTGAGTCTGCAGATGTTGAGATGAAAGACAGTTATTATAAATCAGATTGATCAGAAATGTCGAGTGCACCATCTGAGTACGATCCAGTATCCAGACACAAGAATGTTTATCTCAATGGGCCGGGAGGAGCTGGTAAGACGACCCGAGCGATTGAATTATTTCGGAATTCAGATATGATCCTGTTAACACCTACACACAGACTCGCGCGAGAGATGAAACAACGAGGGCTTAGCTCATGCACTTATCACAGCCTTCTCAGATATAAGGGCGACGCATGGACTCCTGATCGAATGGGAGAGAAATATATTCCAAAGATCATTATTTGGGACGAAATATGTACGGTACCGTTAGAAACATTAAAAACATTTCTCAATTGGTTATTAATGTGTGGCGATAATGGCCAGCCACCGCCCTTTGTTGGTCCATCTCCACATTTGTGGTTAAAAGATTTTGTTGATTATTACGAGGAGATAACTGATGATTATAGACCACTTGATGGAGAATTAAATGAGTTTAAGAAATTAATCAGACTACAACCGAATAAAATTCAATGTGAAATTATTCGTAAAATAATTTCAGAGACTTCAATGAGCGACTTTCTGCAAACGTGGAAACCAAGCGACTTGATAGTTGCAAGTAGAAAGATAGTTTGTGATACACTTCAACAGAGGTTGTTTCAGTTACACAAAAATAAGTTTCCAACGTTGCTAGTGCCGTTGTGTTATAAACCAGCTGATACACAACGAATAAATATTGACATTAATATACCAGGACAGACCGAGAAACAAAATCTCGTATTAAATGATATTGTCACAGTTGATGTCAATGTTGTCGAAGATGCACTGCGCACTGAAAAATCCCTGTGGACGCTAGGATACGCAATGACGATACATTCATCACAAGGACTGACTATCTTTGTTACAGCTGTTTGGATCGTTCATGATCGAATCGAGTGGTCAAACTGAGTTTACTTGGCTGTGTCCAGAGTCAGAAGAATTTCTCATCAGGGAGGATTGTCTTGGATGAGTCAGTGATCGATGGCAACGATAAATGTCAAGTCGATATAATAAGAAAATAATTAGCCAGTTATAAACAAAGTCACACAAAAAAATAATCGCGACTTTGACCTTGATGTTAAACTTATCATGACACTGAAACAACAGTAGAATAATCATTGTGCAAGCTGTAAGTGTATAATGTTGTGGCAGTATCTGAGTAATAATCCAAGACAATTCATCGTAGATAGAAAGGATAACAGCCGTGGTCATACACGCGAGAATGTGATGCTGACCTGTCTTGAATGTAATCGAAGTAGGGGCGCTAGTTAAGTGATCTGGGCGGTAATTGTGTGTCTTCGGGAATTACTTGTAATTGCTCGCGTGTAAACCCACGCTGAGGAGCAGTTGAATCCAGTCTGGAGATTGCAGGTCTACCAGTAGATCTAGTTATACTAGATATCTTGTGCGTCGTAATACTCCAGATAGGATCAGTCGCTCTTTTTTACCACCTTCGAGTTCACCTGGTTCATATAAATATCTCACAGTGACATTGCCCAGTATTGGCTGTGCTGAAAAATCACGTCGTTGTACGGGTATATTTTTTTGGTAATTGCGTTAATAGGTTTAATGTTGGTTGTTCGAGTTATTTCATTATTTAATGCAGCTATCACACCTGGTAATCTTGCAACCCATTCACGAGATCTCTTGTCCTGAATGAATTCCTTCGCGTACTGATATCCAAATAACCGCTCAGCAAGTGTTCGATTAAATCGTTCAACAACTGCTTGATCACGGTGAATTGCAGTATGTCCTCGTCTGATGGTGACATTATGTCGCTTCATCAGCGATGATGCTGGAACCTGAAATTCTTTGCCAGGATCAACCTGTAGCAGCTGTGGCCATCGTAGACCACCTCGTAGACAAATTCGTTCAAAAGCAGAAGCAACCTTAGCAGCCGTCTTTGTTGACAACGGCTCTGCATCTTTGTATCTACTTGCAACATCAACTACAGTTAGCGCATACTTGTATGTAATTTGACGTCTTTGTATTTTAACTGTATCATGAGGTAAAACTAAAATATCAGCCTGGTGAACTTCATTAGGAACACTAACATCAAAATGTGCAAAGTGAATTTGTTTAGGCGGTGGTTGGGAAATTTGCCATATTGCTTGTTTGGATAACCAATTTTTAGCAGTAACAAGTGTAACTTTTGCTGCTTCAGCGAGTTTACTAATCGATGTGGTACCCTTCCAGTATCCTCGTGGGGAATAATAAATCGACTCCATTATAATTAATTATCCAGCACCTAGCGCTAATTTACCTTTCATTGCGGATTTTATTAACCAACTAGCTAACCTCTCCTTGAAAGATTTATCAGTGATGGAATTTAGCGGGTGAATTAATTTCACATCTGCGAGATGCCTATCTTGTAGAGTTTTACTTGTATAAGCTACACCATGAGCATGACACGCCTTATTAATAGCGTTTATCGGATACTCACCTGGTTTTGGTTGGTCTTGGTCATCAAAGTCCGATATCAAGTGTGGTTCCAGGGCCACAGTAATTATATCCTGGGAGGTGTTTTTCTCCTGGATATGTAGCCCATGGAGTCCCATGTAATTTTGTTAATTTTGCTGCGATGTCACCTCCGTGTTGCTTATATTTTACTTGGCTTTATCTTTGGCTTTGGTTTATCACCTGATTTGGGAATAAATTTAAATATCTTTGTACTGCGCCGTTCACACTTGCCTGTAACCGCAGATCTGTTATTGCGTGTTGTAATGGATGTTACATCACTTGTTGGCGTGCGTGCCCTGCATTTCACACAATATACATCCATATTTATTTTATATTATTCTAATGGAAATCACAGACTTTTCTGCTACAAGGAAACGAGAACCAGTTAAGCATCACGCAGCGCTACCAAATTCTGTTCGTATGATTATTATAGGTCCCTCTGGGAGTGGTAAAACTCAATTACTGTTGAATTTAATAATGAAGTGGAACAAGTTGTATTTGGTAGCCTCGTCAGTTGATGATCAACGATGCTACGAAGTGTTAAAAGATTTTAATGAAAGTGCAAAATCGTTAAATGAGAGCGGAGATGATGTTGTTGAATTTATAACTGACATTAATGAAGCACCAAGGATTGATGATATTGATGGATTTATTAATAATTTAGTTGTTTATGGTGATGTAATGCTGGATGAACAATCAAATCCAGCAAGGATATTTTTCAGAGGTAGACACAAAAACACAGATGTGGTTTATGTAACCCAGCGGTATACACAAATTCCTAAAGTGATCAGGGATAACTGTAATATTCTTACTGTCTTTAACGGAGTTGATACTCACACGTTACGAAATATTCATCAGACCTGGTGTAGCGGTGATATGGATATAAATAAGTTTAGAAACTTCTTTTCACGAGCACAAGCTACTCCGCATGGTGTTATCACGATAAATTTACATGATCCTAGAACACGGTATCGAATCGGTCTTGATACAATTTTTGGATAATAGCAGCAGGGAGGGCGACGACAACGAGTTGGTTCATTTTTTTGTAAATCATACTCGCACACTTGGTCGTTTTCCAAAGAAAAACAGCACAGCTAACTCGGAGAGGGCTCTCATAGATACTCTTTTTCGGGCCCTAAAAAAAGTTAACTGTTTGTTTTCATGTTGCTAATCTTTTTTTTGTGGAGATCTTATTTCGATATTTCTTACCTTCTAAAATCTGTAGGGTTCGCCCTCCCTGCTGCTTGTTGTCCATATAGATTGCGTTCATTTCTTTCCGAAAAGCTCCTAAAACGCTGACAAGAGGGGAGGGGATGATCCCTGCCAACTCTCCACAACCACAAAAAGAAGAAACAATGCGAGAGACGCAACCGAAATGTTTTCCTAAAGCTCATTTTCTTTACAGTTAAAATGTTAAAATTACCCCTTGACAACAGTTAAAATGCAAGAGCTCCATGGGCTCCGGAACCTCGGCCACTAGTGGAGGTTTAGTCCCTCAAACTCCGGGCTCACCGACAAATATCCTACCAGCTATATTTTTGGATCCCCTATTCTCTCATTACACATTTGCAGTGTTTCAAGAAAACATCTAGAATACTTATTAGGTCTACATTTGTAAAGTTTGGTTTTGCTCTGAGAGAGGGTGTATTCATTCTAATATAAAATGGTAGTAGTAATAACATAATAATGAAATAAGTGTTTAGTAATAATAATAATAATAATAATAATAATACTTAATTATTAAATCTACGTAAAAAATCTAAGTAAAACTTACACACATATATATACAAACACTCTCTCTCTCTCTCTCACACACACACACACACACACACACACACACAAAAACGTTTACCTTTGATTCTTTTAGGCCACAATTCTTAAATAGAAAATATGCAAACAATCCAATTAATATTTTCGTTACCTGCATGTATAATGCAAGTGTCCAGGACATCCTCCATGTTGTTACCTTAATGGACGTAGGACTACAACAAACAAGTCGACGAAAACAGGCAGCTAATGATCAAAGTAAAGGACAATCTAGGTCGAAGCACCGCCAAATCACCCTATATCTAATTGTAGACACATAAGCAATTCAAACACAAATGTAGTGTTCGAATTTTATTTTTCAGATACTTTAAGACAGTATCATGATGTAAATATTTATTGCTTATACACGTATGTCTAGTCCCACAGGCTTTGGGTCTTTCACGCTCATCATTGATTCCGAACAGTTACGAAGCAAGAAGCAAGAAAGCATACATCATAGCTACGTAAAACCAAAGTCCATCAAAGATATTAACCTTAATAACGCCGAAAATAAATTGCATGAGTCCATGATAAAACGTTTTCTTTTCTTTAATTGCTGAGTGCTGAAACTATCACTGATATTCTTCAGGGAGAAACCACAACACGATTTTACAATTAGCTACTGTGGTGGACATATTGGACGTCAGGTTGGCACTGGTTTTATTTAGGCCCAACAAGACATTAAAACAAGACATAACAAGAATTTTTGGTGGAAACCCCATGGTTGATATGACTTTCATTTTGAAGAATCAACGATAACAAGATATTCAAGATAGCTGCTATGGTGGCCATATTGAATATCACATTGGCACCATTTAAATTTAAGACAAACTAGATATCGTTAAAACCACTGTTATGAATATCTATATTTTTGTAACTCCTGGTACATCATTATATTTAATTGTAGTTATTTTCATCAGGTTTGTATACTGTATAGAATATTTTTTGTTATAAATTGTGTACGTAATTTTATTCTGTTAAAAACGCAAACTGCGTAGGATCTATAAATAGATGTTTACTTACGTGTTGAGAAGTTGTAATAATAATCGTATTAATAAGACTTAAAATGGAGCCTAAGGCGTAGTTTTTCAGTGATTGATGGGATATGTAAGTTTCGAAAAAAATTATGTATTTTGCCATTAGATGCTTGAGGTCACGTGAATATGCTTAGTTCATCAAACTCAATTGTGTATGTTGCCACGAGGAGTCTATTTCGAAGTACAGTCGCAATTTACAGTGTATGTAAGGAGACAATTAAGCATTCAACTTCATTCCCACTTACGGAGTCGTTCGCACATTTTGTGTTCCTGATGTAAGTCTGCAGACCTGTTTTTGTTTTGTACTTAAGACAATGTTTTGAGAGAAAAACATTTGTTTTGACTTTTCAGTGGTGATAGAAATTGCTCATTATTTAGACAATGATATTGCTCTGGAACTGTTATAAATTATTTGAAGGAATTCTTGACAACCCAATCTTCACAATATCACTGTTCTTGGAAGACTATTGTATTTCCGGCATTAAAATGTAAAAGGGAATTTTCATTCATTTAGGACTTTCATAGACATTTATAAGGATTAGCTTGGATTCATCTCATAATACTGCAAGTTCCTCACACTTTTCATTTCTAGCTTGAAATTGTTTGCTTATTATTAAATAACTTATTTGTTATGCTTCTCTTCTGTTAATTAAGTCTGTGATCAAAATCTTAACATCAACCATCTAGGAGACGGAGTGATAAAAAGATTTCCAACAGGACCGTTTTGGAGTCCATATTTGAAGCCTTATCTTTCATTTACGACCAAAATGATCTGATAATAATTCTTTTAGTAAAACCAGCATGCTAATATGATCATTCATTTAGGAGATGTAGTGATAAGATTTTCAACATGGCCACTGTATTAACCATGCTGGATGTCTTATCAGTTTCGATATACCAACTGGACACCATAACATGTCTACGGATAATAATATTATTTTTGATCAGGAGGGGCGGCGATACAGACTTTAACAATTGCACCACTCTGCCATATTGTACATCACATCAGCACCATTTTCATAACGAATGAAGTAGGTATCATAAGAAGTCTTTGGACCTACTGGATGTCTGAATTTAACCATTTTCATTTTGGATCAAATAGAGGATATAATGCATGTGTATACAATGTTTTATGAGAATCCGCCAGACAGGTTAAGAGCAGTACCAACGACAAACAGAGGAATGGACGACAAAGATAGACAACAGACCGAGACCATCCCATGAGATCTCCTGGTCTATTATCAGTAGAATTAAATTTTTCTCTCGTTGAGAATGAAAGTGTAAAGCAGCAACTTGAGTTGGTGGCATATGACTACAATGTACTTGGAAAATGATATCCAATATAATTTACATCTGATATTTAAGACCATTTCGGATCGTAGATAATTGTACACTAATACTATAAATTCATGCAAGTCAACATAATTAACAAGAGACTATACCCATATGTGACCTGTGCATACACATTATTGTAATGGTCCTGATAAACGTTGTCACCTGGTTGTCCACATCCCTGCGCGTTGCAGAGATCGGTTTCGCAGCATTCAAGACAGGCATTATTGATACTTCCGTTAGAACTTTCAACGCGATTACCACAAAGCTGAAAACATCAATAACTCTACACACAAATCTCAAATATATTCCTTCAAAACTTCATAGCGGTACGATAGAGTGAATTTATTAATTTATCCACAGTGGCTCCAGTGAAAAGAAACAAAATACTTGTGTTTACTACGTATATTTATATATATAGATGGTAAACCCATCGGGGCCTAAGGGAGGGTGCACATAAATGAAATAAACAACATCCTAGGATGGTTGTCACGACACTTTCACTGTAAGGAGATTACTGTCACAACCTCGACATAATAATGATAGAGGAGTAAATCTTGTAAGAAATATAACCACATAGTAAACAACGGACGGTAGAAAACTGTAACTTATCCGCATCAAATGGCACAGAATCAGTTTAGCAGGGGACAATTATGAACAAAATGGCTGCAAAGTGGAATGGTCAATGAATGGCAGTTCACATTATTTTAGAGACAAATCCTTTTATGATTCCTTAAACATTTGTTTGTATTAACCAAACGAACCTACTTCATCTGTATCAATCCGTTTTAAACACAATATTAAAACGGACTTAAATCTAAATTACTAAGATGTAGCTCTTTTCTAAATATAAATTTCAGTCAATCACAATTACTTATGGTCGATTAAAAACTAATCTTATTATGCACACAAAATAAGGCAAAATCATAAAATGGTCAACTACCCAAGTTCCTACGATTTATCCAGCTACTACTGCTACTACTCATGTTACTACTACTACATTACTTCTCCACCTGCAACAACTACTACTTCCCCTACTAATACTAACCCTGCTAATGCTACTACTCCTGTTACTATTACTACTCCTGTTACATCTACTACTCCTATTACTAATACTACTCCTGTTGCTACTACTACTCCTGTTACTACTACTACTCCTGTTACTACTAATACTCCTGCTACTACTACTACTCCTGTTACTACTACTGCTGTTGCTACCACTGCTACTACATCTGTTACTACTACTCCTGTTACTGCTACTACTCCTGTTACTACTAATACTAATGTTACTGCTACTACTCCTGTTACTACTAATACTAATGTTACTATTATTACAACTAATACTCCTGCTGTTACTACTACTCCTGCTACTACTACTACTCCTGTTACTACTACTTATGTTACCACTGCTTTTACATCTATTACTACTACTAATCCTGTTACTGCTACCACTCTTGTTAATACTATTACTAACGCTACTATTACTACAACTACTACTCCTGCTATTACTACTACTCCTGGTACTACTACTTCTCCTAGAACTACTACTAATACTCCTGTTACTACTACTACTACTTCTGTTACTACTATTACTCCTCTTACTACTAGTAATCCTCTTACTAATGGTACTCCTGTTACCACTACTACTCCTGTTACCACTACTACTCAAGCTACTGCATCTTATGTTTCCACTACTAAGCTGCTACTACAACTCCTGCTACTATTACTATCCCTGCTACTGCTACTGTTACCCTTGTTAATAGTACTGTTACTACTACTCCCTCTACTACTACTAATCCTGCTATTGCTACTACTCCTGTTACTATTACTAATCCTGTTACATCTACTAATACTATTACTAACACTACTCCTGTTGCTACTACTACTACTTCTGTTACTAATACTAATCCTGTTACTACTACTAAAACTACTGCTATTACTAATACTAATGTTACTGCTACTACTCCTGTTACTACTAATACTAAAGTTACTGTTACTACAACAGCTTCTCCTGCTATTACTACCACTCCTGCTACTACTACTTCTCCTGTTACTACTGCTACTTTTGTTACTATTACTACTACTACTTCTGTTACTACTACTACATCTGTTACTACTAATACTCCTGTTATTTCTAATACTACTAATCCTGCTACTACTATCCCTGTTACTATTACTTCTTCTCTTACTACAACTCTTGTTACTACTACTAATCCTGATACTACTAATACTACTCCTGTTACTACTATCACTTATTTTGTTACTACTAGTGCTCCTGTTTCCACTACTACTCCTGGTACTACTACTACTCCTGCTACTATTATTACTCCTCTTACTACTACTACTACTCTTACTAATAGTACTCCTGTTACCACTACTACTCCTGTTACTACTATTACTACTCATGCTACTGCTACTAATGTTTCTACTACTAAGCTGCTACTACTACAACCCCTGCTACTATTAATAGCCCTGATACTACTACTACTACCCTTGTTACTCGTACTTTTACTACTTCTCACCTACTTCTACTAATACTGCTACTGCTTCTGCTCATGTTACTATTACAAATCCTGTTCCAACTTCTACTCCTATTAGTAATACTACTCCTGTTACTACTACTCATGTTACTACAAATTCTAATGTTACTGCTACTCCTGTTACAACTAACACTAATGTTGCAATTACTACAACTACTCCTCCTTCTATTACTACTGCTCCTGTTACGACTGCTACTCCCGTTACTACTGCTACTCCTGTTACTGCTACTACTTCGGCTTCCACTGCTACTACATCTGTTACTACTACTATTCCTGTTACTGCTACTATTCCTGTTACTACTAATACTAATATTACTATTACAACAACTACTACTCCTGCTATTACTACTACTCCTGGGACTACTACTACTCCTGTTACCACTATTCATGTTACTACTACTACTACTACTACTACTACTTCTGTTACCACTCCTCTACTACATTTGTTACGACTACTACTCCTGTTATTTCTGATACTACTAATCCTGCTACTACTACTACTACCCCTGAAACTATTACTACTCCTCTTACTAATACTACTCTTGTTGTTACTACCAATCCTGCTACTACTAATACTACTCCTGTTACTACTACTACTTATTTTGTTACTATTAGTACTCCTGTTACCACTACTGCTGCTGGTACTACAACTACTCCTGCTACTACTATTACTCCTCTTACTACTACTGCTCCTCTTACTAATAGTAATCCTGTTACCACTACTACTACTGTTACTAATACTACTCAAGCTACTGCTACTAATGTTTCGACTACTAAGCTGCTACTACTACAACTCCTGCTAATACTACTATCCCTGCTACTACTACTGCTAATCTTTTTACTAGTACTTTTACTACTACTCCACCTACTACTACTAATCCTGCTATTGCTACTACTCCTGTTACTATTACTACTTCGGTTACAACTACTACTCCTATTACTAATACTTCCCCTGTTGCTACTGCTATTCCTCTTACTAATACTACTCATGTTACTAATACTACAATTGCTGTTACTACTAATACTAATGTTATTGCTACTACTCCTGTTACTATTAATACTAATGTTAGTATTACTACAATTACTACTCCTGCTGTTACTACTACTCCTGCTACTACTACTACTCCTGTTACTACTAGCACTTATGCTACCACTGCTACAACATCTGTTGCTACTACTACTCCTGTTACTGCTACTACTCATGTTACTGCTAATACTAATGTTACTATTACTACAACTACTACTCCTGATATTACTACTACTCTTGCTACTTCTACTACTCCTATTACTACTACTCCTCCGGTTACTACTACTACTACTTATGTTACTAATACTACTATTATTTACTACTACTACTACTACATCTGTTGCTGTTACTACTCGTGTTATTTCTGATACTACTAATCCTGCTACCACAACTACCCATGTTGCTATTACTACTCCTCTGACTACTACTACTCATGTTACTCGTAGTAATCCTGCTACTACTAATACTACTGCTGTTACAACTACTACTTCTTTTGTTACTGCTAGTACTCCTGTTACCACTACTACTCCTGGTACTACTCCTACTCATGCTACTGCTACTAATGTTTTAACTACTAAGCTGCTACTACCACAACTCCTGCTACTTCTACTATCCCTGCTACTACAACTACTAATACCCTTGTTACTAGTACTTTTACTAATACTCCCCCTACTACTACTAATCCTGCTATTGCTACTACTGTTGTTACTATTACTATTCCTGTTACAACTTCTAATCATATTACTAATACTACTGCTGTTCCTACTACTACTCCTGTTACTAATACTATTCCTGTTACTCCTACTACTCCTGTTACTACTAACACTAATGTTACTATTACTACAACTACTACTCCTGCTAATAGTACTACTCCTGCTACTACTACTTCTCCTGTCACAACTACTACTTCGGCTACCACTGCTACTACATTTGTTACTACTACTACTCCTGTTACTGCTACTACTCCTGTTACTACTTATAATAATGTTACTATTACTACAACTACTACCTCTGCTATTACTACTACTCCTGGTACTACTACTACTCCTGTTACTGCTACTACTTCTGTTACTACTACTACTACATCTGTTACTACTACTACTCCTGTTATTTATGATGCTACTAATCCTGCTACTATTACTACCCCTGTTAATATTACTAGTCCTCTTACTACTACTTTTTGTGTTACTACTACTAATCCTGCTACTACTAATACTACTACTGCTACTACTACACCTTATTTTGTTACTACAAGTGCTCCTGTTACCACTACTGCTCCTGATACTACAACTAATCGTGCTACTACTACTAATCATCTTACTAATAGTACTCCTGTTACCACTACCACTCCTGTTACTACTACTACTCATGTTACTGCTACTAATGTTTCTACTACTGAGCTGCTACTACTACAACTCCTGCTACTACTACTACCCCTGATACTACTACTACCATTGCTACTCGTACTTTTACTACTTCTAACCCTACTACTACTAATCCTGCTACTGCTACTACTAATGTTACTATTAATAATCCTTTTTACACATTCTACTCCTATTACTAATACTACTCCTGTTGCTACTACTACTCCTGTTACTAATACTAGTCATGTTACTACTACTAGTCCTGTTACTAATGATGCTAATGTTACTGATACTAATCCTGTTGCTACTAATACTAATGTTGCTTTTACCTCAGCTACTACTCTTGCTGTTACTACTAATCCTGCTACTACTACTACTCCTGTTAGTATTACTACTTCTGCTACCACTGCTACTACATCTGTTACTATGACTACTCCTGTTACTGCTACTACTCCTGTTACTGCTAATACTAATGACTAATGTTGCTGTTACCACAACTACTACTCCTGCTGTTACTACTACTCCTTGTACTACTACTACTACTCCTGTTACTAATGCTACTCATGTTATTACTATTAATCCTGCTACTACTAATACTACCCCTGTTACTACTACTACCTATTTTGTTGCTACTAGTGCTCCTGTTATCACTACTACTCCTGGTACTACAACTAATCCTGCTACTGCTATTACTCCTCTTACTACTACTACTCCTCTTACAAATAGTACTCCTGTTACCACTACTACTCCTGTTGCTACTACTACTGATGCTTCTGCTACTAATCTTTCTACTACTAAGCTGCTACTACTACAACTCCTGCTACTACTACTACTACCACCCCTGCTAATAATACTACTACCCTTGTTACTAGTACTTATGCTACTACTACCCCTGCTACTACTAGTACTACCCCTGCTACTACTACTACTCTGCTACTTCTACTACCCTTGTCACTAGTACTTTTACTACTACTACCCTGCTACTACTACTAGTAATATTACTAATACTTTTTTACTACTACTTCCAATGCTACTACAATTCCTGCTATTACTACTACTCCTGTTATTACTATTACTACTACAACTACTACTAAGTCTGTTGCTACAACTTTTTGTCATCCTTATTATTATAAAAGAAATAATTCCAAGATAATCGATCCAATAGAAGAAAACCATGGCGGAGGTACAAAAGCAAGAAAAGAAATAGACTAGTGGGTTATGAGAAGTGATGCAAAATAACTCTCGTCAGAAGAAGAAGAATTAAAACAAGCCATACCATGGATTCAACAACCTAACAGAAACAGAAAACTTAATACATACGGAGAAGATATAGATGTTTTCAATGCCATGTCAAGTATGCCAAAATACTCTGGATAAAGTATATTTGGCAAACAGAGGAATCACGATAGCAACAAGGAGATTGTTTGCGAAAAGATAAATTATGATTTCAAGGATATTAATCAACAAGAAGATACCATAACAACATCGAATTCCTGCGATGACGACTTAATAAATGTGGAATCAGAAAACCTCCCGACGAAACGAAGCTTGTAGGTTTTGTATAAATACATTTACAATCATCCAGTGTCATAAAATGCTAGAGGACCTCAACACCATGAAGATCAATTCCTTGCAATTCTTCTGTAACTTGAAGCATGAAGCCTGATCAGGATAGTAGGCATTATATGCATGTACATCGGATGCGTGTGATATCGGTGCCTTGACATCCGAATTGAATTAGAATCGACAGGGTCAAGGCTCGAAGCATCGCGTGTGGAAACATAGAGGAGAAAAGCACATATATATACTGGCATGACAAATTGCATAATTGAAGATATCGCAGAAAAATCAATCTTAGTGCACAAACAAGAAGCACGGTCTCAATGCGAAGAAAGTGGTTTGAGTCAGCAATGCTAAACTCATTTGATTTGAACAACAGCATCAATAGCAACTACATCATGCAATACAAGAAGACTGAAGTTAGACTTGTTAAGTTATCTAAGGAAATGGTTTAGGAACTGTTGTCTTTAAGGTAAAGGTTTACATCTTCATGGTGCATTGGAAAGATACCGCATTGCTAGTAATAGTGCCATTATGCATAACCATAAACAATACACAGGTACGTTCCCTTTGCTAATGCATTTCTTATACAAATAATGCTCCTATATATCTAAAGTAATATGATATATATTAAGCTTACGTATCAGATAATTTGTATCTCGCTATATCTCATAGCAATATATCCGTTGACACAAATGGTGGTATTGTACATGTCTGTTGAAGGCAAATTATTAAAGTGGAAACCGTAGCAAAGGCATCGTAATTATGATCTAGAAGCATGAAGTCCTTGACATTACCGTTGTTCCTGCAAATCGTAGTTGAGATTTTAGCGCCTTGTAAGATATAGCACTACATATCTCTTCACCAACACGTTCATATTAAACATTATCGAAGTTAAACGCGTCCTTATCTTAACACACCTTTGCATTTTTATTATTCCAGCGTCGATGGACAATATAGGTTTATGAGTTACATACCTCAACATATAGTTTGAGATTTGATCAAGGTGAGTTCAGACTTATAGCTATTTATCTCTTCAGTCATACCATAAAAGAATTATGAATATCGATGATGTCATGGACATATCTACCTGCCAACCTAGCTACGTATATAATGATCTGTATCCGTAATACTTATAAAGAACACTGCGAATATATATATATATATATATATATATATATATATATATATATATATATGTAGTGATGATAATTGTATTACATACATTATTGGGCCTGCATCCAATGTTATAGACGATTTCATCTTGAAGATTTAGGGTTCTTTCCACTGCACAGTACTGTCATTTGGAAAAGAATAGTAAATAAAATGCACGAATGTATTGGAAACGTTCTCTGGAGTAATTGCTTTTACGTCATTGATTGCAACAATAATTCCATGCATTTATGTTGAAATATCTGGTATTTATTCATAGTCATTTTAAATAGCCGTCCAAACAGAGGCACGAATCATAGATCAAAATCGAAAATTATTATTTTCTCTTCTTTAATTGGAAGAATGTTGATACTACAAACAAAGTAAATATCTATTCTATAGAATCTGCTGTCATTTTCGTCAATAATAAATTTTGGGTTAATATACCTCATCTTGTTTCATTCAACGGCCACGTGGCAATGCCTCGGTTGAAATATTTCTCTACACTGTAGACAGGTTAAAGCTGGAAGCAAAGGGTCTTCATGAGCAACTAGATGAATCTCTGATTTAATATAAGGTCAAGGTCCTTCAGGCTAGATCAGTGGCTTAAATGTCGTGCAAAACAGAAGTACTAATGTTGTGATAGAGTTACAGTTAATAAAATATGCTCGAGCCTAGGCACCAGTCCGTGCTAGAAACACGAGGAACATTGAATGGTATCTAACTCGTGGTGGAAACTTGTTAAGGATTGGTTTTCTTTTTCTTTAAAATCATGAAATGACTCCAGGTCACCTAAGTCGCATATGGTTCTTAAACAAAATAGATCAAATTTGATATATGTGTAAGAGATCGATTAAGGTACATGCAACAAACGGACATCGAACTTGAAATATGTTCAAAAGTGAGGATATTTGGCGATAAACACAATTTTGAAATAGCATTTCTATTCATAAAACATAGCAAAGTCAAAGTTGTTAGTGTGCATGTTTTGTCTTCTTTTTCTGTGTTGCAATTTTGACTTTGACAAAGACTCATTGTGAATAGAATGCGCTTTTCATGTTGAAGACTTGTTCTATTCTGTAGTCTTCGGTACCAGCTGTTAGTATATATATATATATATATATATATATATATATATATATATATATATATATATATATATATATGGGTGGGGGTGTGTGTGTGTGTATTTGTGTGAGTGTGTACAGAAAGAGAGATGATCATCTAACATTTCTCGTCTTTTGTCTCATATTGCAGTTTTGTTATAACGACATTTTTTTAAAGTGTCACTTTAACCGTAAAATATCTTTGATGCGTTCAACCTTGTGTACTATACAAAATATTCCACAGACAGAAAACATCACACATATTAACATATAATATTTCTTGATTCACACTCCGTCCCCGTCACAAACATACATTTCAGGTTTCAATAAAGAGTTAATATGAAAGTTTGTAATTTTAATACAGGGAAAATATATCTCATTTAAAATCTAAAATTTCCATTTTTATATACTAATGATTATTAACCATTACTTTTAAACAATATACAAAAGCCATCGCTAGCATCCGCTAATTATATCACTGTCATTCTCGATCGACAATATTTGTGTTGCTGAATGGAAGATGGAAAATCTGTATTGTCTTCTACTTATATCTAGAAAAAGAAACCAATGGACATATGCATCGACAATAATATTCAAAGTGACCATATATGACAGATTAAAATTTAGTAATGTTACTGCAATATAATATAATAAAGTATTTTTGTAAAGTAAATACATTTTCTGCTGGTACCAATTTTGAATCTAGTTTGTATGAAAAATGAGATCATACCGTGAGTTTGCCATTTCGCATTCATTAGCTGCACCAAAAGAAAGGCTACAAAAATTTGTCGCATTCCTGGAAGAAAATAATAATGTTTCATCAAATACCATCATAGTCTTGAACAAATCAGTATCTCATCAACAGCGACACATCTTCAAGCATACTGCTTAAATCAATTTTCTGCATTCGTTCACTTAATTAATATTTAAATCGGCAGCTTCAAAGAACAGATCTCTTATTTACACAAGTTTGCATGTTTTTTTCCAATGTCTCCTGCTGAAATAGTCAACGAAGATACAACTAATGCAATATATTAGGGCTGTGTAAAATGACAAGCGACAAACCAACAGGAAAGTGTCATGTCATTGCTGTCTCACGTACAGAATATACCAGTAACCAGTACATGTTCAAGACGAAGAAGTAGAGGTTAAGGTTATATTATGTATACTTTTATTTAAGATGCAAATTAATCAAGTAAAATATATCATGTTTACTATATCCTATACTATGAATGGTAAAATCGTAATGTATAATCAGTTCAAACATACCAATCATCTCCACTATCACGTATGATGTCGGAACGAAATGGAATGTGAAAGGACGTATTGTTAAAGATTAGACAGTTTCCACGAGCAGCGATTGCTTATCTTGGTTCTCGTGTTTAGCATATATATCAAACTTCAAAACTGAAATCCTTTTTAAAAGTCACGAGATTTTCATTTACATAGTAATTTATAGATACTAATGTAATTAACAAGCATTAGTAATTATATCTTCAATATGAACAAAGTTACAGTTGTTAAAATTATATATTTGTTTATGGGCTCAGTTTTT
Source organism: Sinohyriopsis cumingii (assembly GCA_028554795.2). Lineage (NCBI taxonomy): Eukaryota > Metazoa > Mollusca > Bivalvia > Unionida > Unionidae > Sinohyriopsis > Sinohyriopsis cumingii. The sequence continues at coordinate 87,020,236 of CM068829.1, read as the reverse complement.
TCACTCGCAATGTTTTTGAAGAGGGACATTTATTAGCATGCGCTTATGAGATTATTAACTTCCAAACTAAAGTATGCGTGGATTTGTGAATTGCTGTGGTAATGGACAAAGAGGATATTTCATGCCTGAATCGGGTCAATGTATGAATCCGACATCCAATGAACTGACTTTTTCAGATGCCTTTGTGATGCAGTCCAGTTTCTTCTCAATGGCATGAACATATAATTTATGTTACCAGCTATGTGTGAAACACTGATCGATCATTTTGACTCATTTATTAAACTTGTCATGATCTTGGGCATTGACTAATAAGAGTGAGACATTGTGATTTCACGGGGTACCTTTAACTAAAGAAATAGCTATATCCACCTATATCTAATATCTATGTTATTTTGAAGCTGACATGACTGGTTATTACGCAACATCATTGCATTTAATATTTAGAGCACAATCATTATTGAATTATATTTTAACAAATCTGAACACTCTAGAGGCATCCACAGTGGCTGGCATCATGTGACTAATTTTAGACATGAATTTTATGTTTCAACCGCATGGCAAATCGAAAATGATTTGTCCTGTGTAGATTTTAATCTTACCAAATGACAAGGTACTCTTGTTATTATTAAGTATAGTACCTACTCATTTGTTTACAAAGTAGCAAAGCTTTAAAATTTATAATATTAGTCATTTATAATATTCTGTATCTCTTTTGAATATGTGGATCTATATCGTTTGTAACTCAGTTACATGTTTCTCTAATTTTGCAATTTTCATTCATGGCTGTAAATTGTAGTAATTTTCTATTATATTTAATTAGATTTGGCCTACGTGACTAGGATATGTTTTAGAAAAATTAAATTTCCATAGGATCTATAAATAGATGCTAACTTATGTGTTCGCAATTACAAATAATAAGACTTATTGACGACTTTGGGTTAAAATCTCATTGACTGGTGGGATTTGGACGGTTCTAGAAGATTTAAGCAATTTCCCTTTGGTTGGGTTAGGTCACATCAATAGGCATTTTCGAAATAAATGGAGTAGTGTGATCTGTCACGTGGGAGTATTTGTGAAACATAGTAATAATATAGAGTGTATATAAAGAGAGAACTAAATAATCAGATTCATTCCTATTTTATTCATTCTCAGTTCTTGTGTTCCAGTTGAAAGTCTGCAAGTATGTTTTATGTTGTACTTAGGTATTATTCGAGAGGTAAATATTTGTTTGGACTATTCAGTGTAGATAAAAAGTGCTTAATTTCTTTGACTATAATAGCATTTTGGAACTGCTGTGAACTATTCAAAGGAGTTCTGGACAACGCCATCACCATTTTGGCAACGTCACGATTCTTGACGGACCGGTACATTTTCGGTTTTTGAAATTTATGCAGACGTTTTCATTCATTTTGACTTCGATATAAGTTTATCAGTATTATTTTGGATTTGGTTAATAACACAGTACGTTCCTCTCATATTTTCGTTTATAACTTTCATAACTAAATTATTTATTTAGTTTTATAAAAAAAAAACCTGATGGTTTTGCTTCTTTCTGTTACGTAGTTTATAGAGTCTCAACATGTCGTCCGACTTCATACAAAGATCAGCACACTAAAATAATTCCAAAGTCAGCATCCCGGGTTGGCTTTATTTGTAATAAAACAAACCTTGTATTTGATATCATGTCTGCAAGTTTAAAAAGGAGTTTATTGCTCGCTGTCAGTTGGGTTTATTCGTCACCCAGGCTTCAATTTGTTTACAATATGTGATCATAATTGATTCAAACGTTCATAGGATAAATAGTTACAGAGAAATAATTTGCATTAGCAATACATTTGTAACCCATGCTAGCGAAAAGATTATCATTTGCATTCACATTGAATGCATTTTCAAATAAGAATATTTATTTGCCAGATACCATCGTATAGTTGACCTTGATACAATACAATCTTAGTCGTTTTGCACATTATAACGTATCATTTGTGAATGGCACGTGACTTCAAGCAATAGGGCGATATTCCCGTCTCATTTGAGATTTTATTATCTGACATAAGCGATACACACTACAGTAAGGATACATGCGCCAGCCGGCATCTGCTACATATACGGAGTTCTTTAATACATTTTTTTTTGTTTAATAAATTACGCATGATGAAAAATAAATGAATAAATTATGACGATGCAAAAATAGCTTCTTTCTTTTTATTTTCAACACATTATTATGACGATTCTTAAGTCTTGTGACATACACCTTGATGAAAAAAGGTTCCGCATAAGAACTGGGACAGGAATTTTTCAAAATTATTTTATCGTGTCCTGATGTATACGGTAAATATGGTATGTATATATATATATATATATATATATATATATATATATATATATATATATATATATAATATGACTGATTCTACAGACTTTTGTACACCTATTAATGATAAAAGTCACAGATTAATACATTATATTCCTCTTTAAAAAATCCTTATAATAATGCTAAATAAATTGGTTGATCATAGGTGTAGACTCTACATGTTCAAAAAAGTATTATGATTGTTTAAAATATTAATAATATACATCTGCAGCAAGGTTACTGTACTGTAATATTTTATATGATATAATTTAAATTACGCTCTTTCTATTGTTCTTTTCATGCACACTATATAGCGTTCAGTGGGATTTAGGAGAATTTAAGACTTGCCCATCCCTCACACTATTTGATCCCACAACTTCAGTCCACTTTTTTCGTGGTAAAAGGGTGTTTCGTAAAAAGAAAGAATCCTATTGTCCCATAATCAATCTTCTGGATACATCCATGTGCAAAATAATGCACCATATTTGCTGTACCAAATCAGGATCGTAAGATATATCAAAAAGACATTTACGTGGGGAAATTAACCAACTGAATGGCTAGGTTGAATTGAAGGGATAAATGTACGTCATATTCCTGTTTGGCAATCGGAAACTACCGATAGCTTACGGAGATTGCCGAATACATTTCTTTCTCATTTAAAATAGAAGATTTTTAAGTCTAATTAAACATTTTATAGTGCGCATATATAAGAAATGCGTTTCTTTTATGACTAATAATATCACACGTTTGTACAATATAGTTGGCCAGTCACCTTTAACTAGGAAAAGATGTATTATGTTGATTAAACGCCACACAATACATTATTCTAATACGTTATAAATTGTGTTTTGAATGCTTTTTTAGCATTTGTAATATTTGTAATTATGTGACGTGAAGTGCAGATATTTATTTTACTATTGCACCATATTTCATATATACGCCTGTCGAATGCGCTGTCTCTCTAGATGAAGGGACCGTCGATATAACGACTGAAAATGTCCATATTCCATTCTTTATAACACCATGTTTGTGTTTCAGACCTGTCTTTGTTTTATGTACTTTTTGAACAATGATAGGTCAGGTCTACAAACCTGGCCCTGGATTGGTAAAACATTTTGGGCACGATGCTCAAACTCGAACATCAGACCATGAAATCAGGTTTGCGAACTAGTGGACATCTGCATCAATGAAATTTATCCCGTTAAGATTATGGGTGGCATTTTTACAAAATCGTTAAGGTTTGTTTATCTTAACGTAATTCTAACTGAGAGACAGGACATTGATTATTTCGAAAATTTGGCTTGGGTTTGAAAATTATACTCAGTAGTTACCAATAATACAGATCTAGATACGGAGATTATGAAACTTTAACGTTTTTATTTGTACTCGCGTTGTAAAATCAGTCACTTCAAAACAATATTTTATATACCTAGGTACAGGTACTTGCAATTGGTTAGGCACAAATCTTGTGCCGTGGTACAATATAAATTCAATAAACATTTTACAACTTTAATGCACCGTAAAATCATGCCACATAATAATTGACTGAACTTTTAGTTAATGAAGTTCAGCATTCAGAAAGTTAAGACATATTTATTAAACTTGCATTTAGTCCACTGAATAGGTTTAAGTGACACGCAGAGCTGTGAGTTAATGTATGTATAATCTGAAGGTATTCACGAAGCTTAATAATATAAAGTAAAACAGATAAATAAATACATAAACTAAGAATTTCAGTATTGTCAAATTGATGGAATCTGGTACTCACAACACCATCTTTTTGGCTCACATATACGACGTAGAGAAAATGCAGTGGTGAGCTATTGTACTTTCGCCGGACATGACGTTGGGGTTCACACAACTGAACTGGATGTAGATAAACCATTCTTTCTTCATCGTATGCATCAGTTTGGAGAGATTTAAAAGCACTTTAAAGGAGCTAATGGAGATAATTGTACGCATAAGTAAACATTAGTTGTACATTCTTACTCAAGTTTTTTCTTCATACTTGAATTTTGTTAAACAAATTTTATCGATCTACTAGAGGTCCATGGCATTGTTGTTACTTGCATTTAGATTTAGATCATGTCTGCACAACAAGAAAATCAGTTTTACGATGAACAACCTGTTATAGTTATACAATTTGGGATAACCCTGTCACTGAGTAATATGCCATAAAAGTGTTTGACTGTATTAGTTTTAATTGCTACTTGTGTCATAGCTGAGGTAGCTCCGGAACATGGTACTTTGGTTAGACCGATTAACGGAATTGTGCAGGATTTCGTATTCTTTGAAAACCTCCTTCAGACATGCACATGATTCTAAATTGTGCCATTGTCTCCCAACACTTAAGTCTATGTATGGGTCATCCGAGAGGTTGCAATGATGTATATTTAATTTGCTGTGTGTGTTTCTACATCATTTTATGTTATGCATATCATTATTGCGTAACTGAATTTCGTCAGTAATTGAGTTTAGAGCCTCTCTGACTACTCAATCATTTTGGACTTTAGAAACAACATATTCCATAGCTAATATTTCTCTATAAGTTTCGATTATGCAACAAAATCATTATAAATTGCAAGCAAACATGTTTGCACATGTTGAGCTTAATGTCAAGCTTTATTTAGAAATTAAGAATGTTCTAGAAGCAAATTGGCGACCAATATAATGGGAAATGACCCTCGTTCTAGTTCTGATGTTGTGTCTTAGCTTTTTGTATAAATATTATTTACTTCGGAATTATTAAATTCCTACCTTAAAAAACAAAAGTAGAATTAGTCTTATTGTTGCTTTTAGTTTTTATTTTCAGATTATTTATTTATATAATTTTTAATTGGAATTACAAAGTGTTCATTATAATTCTTGGACCTTTTCAATCATTTGGGATTGCCGTCAATTCATTCAGACACATTTATGACTATATCATTGTTATCCATTATACCTCATAATTGTTATCGCATAACCCGATTCCAAGCTCTTGGTACATAAACACATTCAAAATACAGAAAGCAGTACTGATTTATTTATTACGCCGAGTACGTACGACACAATGGACCGAGTACGTGATAGGCCGATTTGAGTAGTCCGCCTTCGTTATGGGCCGTGAATGTGAGTAGGCCGACGCTGCTATAGGCCGAGTAGTCCCAGAATCGCATTATTGTAACCCCATCGATTGATCTAGGAACAAATTTGTAGCGATATCACATAATTGATAGCGAAATGATAAACGGAAATAAATGAGAATTATAAACAAATCAGTAAAACATAGATCTTTTAAATTGGTCTACAACGTTTAAAAAGAAACAAAACTAACTTATAGTAATTAAAACAATTATGAAATACAGCAGCTGCAAATATATCATATCGCTGCGTCCTTTTCAGTGCCCTTGCATCAGTGTAGATCTATTGGCTTATTGTTATTCACGTTCGTATTCACAAAGTGTTCTATAATTTGTATTACAGTTAACGAAATTTGTATGATATGATTCAATAGCAACATACAACATCACCATTTGAGTTTTAGGCACTCATGTTAACAATTCGGATTAACGACTTAAAATAAATGTTGAACACACATAATACGTCCGTAGATTCATGATAGCGACAAAAGCAGGAAACGAAACAGAAACCGTCAAGATTTGGTTCGATGTGATAAACGGTTAATCCGTACAGGTCTTGTGGTAATAGAAGACAAGTATCTACACAACATTTGTCTATCTGAAATCATGATACAAGGACGGAGCAAAACCTTATAATGTAAAAAATGGGAGAACTCGGTGGAATGAACTTGAGTTATTCAAAAGCCCTGCATTCGATGTGCTCATATATGGTTAAGATTAAGAGATAATACAGTACAACAAAGTTCGATTACACTTGGATACAATGGTAGAGCAAAGAGAAGTAAATAACAAAAATAACCAAAAGTAGAGTATGGGGGCGAAATAGGGACAATCGGACTTACCGTTAAAAACTGGTCCCGTCACTGGGGTAAAAAGGGCAATTTAATATGCTGGGCCTATCTAGTGACTAGGGGAATTTAACATAGGTTGGGACTATTGATGATTGGGCCTGTCTAAGGAAAAGGGAAATTTAACATAGGTTGGGACTATTGAGGGACAAAGGGAACTGTATAGAGACATAGACATATACATATACAAACAAACAAACAAATACACAAATATGGCAATAGAGAATATATCCCAAAGGGCTATGTTAGAATGGGATGATAATCATACACTATGTTACAATGGGATGATAATCATACACTATGTTAGAATAGGATGATAATCATACACTATGTTAGAATGGTATGATAATCATACGCTATGTTAGAATGGATGATAATCATACGCTGTGTTAGAATGGGATGATAATCATACGCTATGTTAGAATGGGATGATAAGCATACGCTATGTTAGAATGGGATGATAATCATACGCTTTACAGTCATATCTTACATACTCAAAAAGTAACGGAGACAACAGGGTTAAGGTGAGGGTCACTAACACATACTAATTGAAAACAAATATACCATCTTATTCTGCAACATCAACACACATGCATACAAAATCTTTTGAAAGAGGTTAAAAATTATGTAATTATCATCACACATAACCCCAACTAAAAACAGTCTATATATAGAGAGGATATCTGCATTTGTGAGTAGATAAACAGAAATATTTCCAAGTCAAATATAAATTTCGCATTTTCACATTCAAAATATATTCATATAAATACTCAAAAACCGTATAAGTTCCTTTCATTATATGTTGTGTGAAAACCGTATCGATTTGCATTGATTTTCTCTATTCATTCTATTCTAATGCGATTAACATCTGCGAACGAATGTCAATAACAAATATGTTGGAACGTTGAAGAAAATATAGATTGTACATGTCATGTTTCAAATTAAATATATTTTCAAAATAATGACCGTATTGTCCGAAAACGAAGAACGTTTTATTTATGGTGACTCGTTTCATGAGAGAAATGGATGTAGCAACATCGCAGCGGTGTCGTCGTAGAGACTTCAGAGAGTAACATCTTTAAACAACATATTTTTAATGATTGTGAGTTTGTAAAGATTGTTCCTTTATTTATTCAGTCTAAAGTAAATGTTTGTGTGGCACTGATAACCTTGTAGTCAAGTTCGGCATCAGGCGCTGTATCAAAGTTCGATTGCCACTTACATTCAGTTTGTAGCCAACTCATACCAATGCCCCATTTATCCACGATGGACAAATCAAACACTATTGTGATGCGAGTAAAGTTTGTTACTTTAATAAGTTGACTACTATATTTAATCACAATTCTTTTTCAAAACTGAGTACCTTTTATCACAGAGTATTGCATGTATATAATTATGTATGTGTAACACATAACAGCAGGTCATGTAACTTCGGTCACTATAGCTTTCATACTTCGTGAAGAAAACTAAAAATGAAAAGGTCATACTTAAGGTTTACATTTTGCTATTGGGACTTCGTTTAATGGAATTTTGTACAGCGTGTCATTGACTATATAAACGTACACAAGATGGCCTTTTAATTCACTTTGGTATGTTATTGTGAATAGGAATCGCAATGAAATTGCAATTTTTCCCTAGCAAGTGTCGTCTGTTCTTGTTTTCTACATTTTCCTTTCCAGCGGAGAAACTCTTAAGGTCAGTGTCATTGCTTGTAGGACACAAAACATTCGTCATGAATTTTGTGCAGGGATCTCTGTTATCTTGCTTTTAGAATAACGAGTTTCTTTTCTGAATCGTCCTGAATTCCTTCGGGTCCCAATTTACTTTCTCTTGACAAATGTAACAGGTTCTGTCATTTTATTTCTAACCAAGTTGTGGTTTTATAACGGGTCCAAAAAGAGTTTCCTATCTGGATCGTCACATTTTCTGGCATTCGGTTACGCTTGCTAGTGACTGTGAATTTGGATGAATTCCTTTTTAGGGCAGATATAGTTAGAAAGACCGAACTGAATATACACACAACTATTTCTTCGTCCTCGAAATACTCCTCGGTGCACCGGCTACACAAATTAGAACTCAGTCGAGAATTGTTTTCGAAAGTGTAGTTTTACGGTGATGAATAATATCTTTTGTCCTAGATCTACTTTTATGCCGATATTCACAATATCAAAATATAATCTATTGACGGAAAGATAATTGGGATGAACAGATTCCGAACGTGATCGGTGTTCCCTCTTTTAATGGTATCTCTAAATGTAGAACTCACTTACAAGGAAATAATTCTCTAAAGCTAGGGTTAGGCCATGGTTAGCAACTGTTTCCGGTCAAGTTGTACTCGACACAAGGATCAAATGATTCTTGCAGTCAGATTAATCGGATATGGAAAGAAAACGTGAGGAAAGTTTTGTTGCGGTTGGTGTCTTTGGTTGCAGCAATGGCCCTGTTCAACTACCAATACTACCACCCTACAAAATAGCGAACAACCGTTTAAGACGATAAGAACTAACTACAATCGTTCAAAACAGGAGTTATGGCATGTTCTTAAATGTGTTTGCATGATGTGTAGTTTCATTAATAAATATTCTTTGCACATATTTAATTGAGATTGTTTTCAAAAACAGATCTTGTAATACCCTTGCATATTTTTAAAACTTTCTCAGTTCTAAAAGCATCCATAGTCACTTATACATCTAAACAATTAATGTATTGTTACGCCATTAATCTCATATTTGAACAATCCAACGAGCTGCTTGCCAGGTAATGTTTTGTTTAAATATGTTATTTTATTTTGTTTTGTATCATCATAACATTTGTCTGCTTTAACACTATGCCTGGAACATATGTGTCTGTCATTGATAACTTCATTTTATCACCATATTAGTTCTTTGGCTTGTTGTTGTTGTGTTCGAGAGTATGCAGATATGTAACTTATTTATACATACTTTGTTTTAAAGTTCTTTGTAAACAGTTCACGACCGTTTTTTATCCCATGATTTTTTCACTAGTGAAAAAGCAATATGTCGCTTATTTTAATTCCTTACAAGTGTTTATTGAGATATTCAGTGCATTTGGCTGCTTTCCGTCAGTTGTCTGCTTACAAATGATGTTCAGTGCCAGCATTACCTCCAAACCAGTATTTGATGTTAAAGAGTGCATAAAGACCACTTTCGCAACCGAGTTTACAAATATTGTCGTTTCATCGATTTTCCTTCAATCCTGATTTGTAGATATGTATGTGGTCATCCACGTTACTGATTCTAGCATAAACAATTTAAAGAAACTTTTAAAATCTTAATCAGAAAACCATTTATTATTGATCACATTGACACACTGTAAAGGCGTAACATAAGTCAACAAACTGTTTCATGTTGGTCACATTGATCCCCTGTTGAAAGATGTATGGAATCATCTCGTTTAATGGTTATAAGATGAACAATGCGTGTGAAACGAAACTGAAGCATAATCTGAAGCCCATCTCAATACAATTTGAAATATTAGATATAGTGACTTAACTTTATAACGAAGGCTTAGTCATCATTAAAAAGTATCTACTTTCTAGGATATTTGATTAATCCAGGTATATCAGTCGGTATATATGATGCCATACCCTATGTTTTACATATATATATTCATGATAGAATCAACACACTAGATGATTGTATGTATCTCTTTTAGTTCCACGCCATTAATATGCATCGTATTAATCGATTGCATGATTCTAGATATAGCAATACATTCTCTGACGCAAATACCAATTTAGTACAGATTTTAATGAAAATGAATAGTGAAAAATCCTGTGAATAGTGATGCACGTGTAAATATCAGACTGCATTGCAATATGATTATGAGAGACCGAGAGAACGAAATGATCAGGTGCTCTATGAGGGCGTGTCAGAAAACGAAACGTTTCCACAATGCTTCCCTATCCGCTGCTATGATGAAAACTCTGCTCTGTGTAATAGGAAACAATCACGGGGTCGCTAATCCATACGAGAAATATATACTAGACAACGTACACTTTAATCTCTACAAAAGGAAGAAAACAAATACAGAAATGAACGAAAAACAGGAGAATACACACTTCTAAAACTATCCTTGATAGAATTTATTCATGGTAAACTATAACTGTCAGATATACATTATTTTGTTTTATCATCATCTCCTGTATCTTCTATATTTATTTAGAATGACTGTATGTGCATTGCTACCGATATGTTATGTTATAAATTACGTTTCTATTTAGATGCGGTAGGGAGGGAGCATGAGTTCGAATGTGATAAACAGAAATCAGCTCTGTTTCATAGTTAGTATTGCATTTGCTTTGAGTGGTGGCATTCACATCTAGACAAGCAAACGTGGTTTTCAATAAAAGATTTCTTACAATGCCATAAATTAACATAACACCCTTGTGACATCCAAAAGGGTCTGTGTGGCTGCATTGTTGAAAAACGTTTTACCTATTCGCTTTAAATGTGGATTTTTCCACTGACATGACGCTTTAAGGATAAGACTTCGAAAATGGTTAATTTGTCCCAACTGAGAATTTTACATTGTAGCACCTCTCATCTTAGCTTTTATTAAAACTTTTTAACAGCCAATATGCTTCAGAGGTGCATGATGAAGCACGGTGACCAAGCTGTATAACGAAGGCTTACTACTCATGAATATGCATCCACCAGGAGTTTGTTATTCCAACTATAGCAGTAGGGATATATGATGTCATAGCATATGTGTTACGTATATACCTATGTGGCACTGTTCATGATATAATCAACAAAAGGTGATGCTTGTATGCATGTATGTTAGGTCCACAACATTCGTATGCATCCTCTCACCAGTTTTCATGACTCTAGATATAACAATACATTCTCTGACGCAATTACCAATGAAACTGAGTTCTTAAAAGTCTAGTGGTAGCGATGTAGCTGTAACACAACTACTGCCATGCAATATAATTATTAAAGAGAGAATGAGAGAGAGAAAGAGAGAGAGAGAGAGAGTAAGAGAGACTGGGAGAGGAAGAGAACCATTAGCGATAGGGTGTCAGGAAACGTTTTCAGAATTTTCACAATGCTTCAATATATACATGCTAAAAGGTCATTGCTTGAATCCACATGGAACTAATAGTATGCATATTTTAAAGGAACATGCCATTACAAATTGAGAGAAGCAGCACCGACATTGGAGATACTTACCATTTTAGGACGCTTTTTCTTTCATTAATTCCTCGCCACTGCATTTAGTTCAGATATATTTGATAGTTTAAATTAAAAACGTCATGCAGTACAAGCAGGAAACACACAAGAAGTGGTGAGTTTTAAAAGATAATTTCAATGTTTAGAAAGAAAAATAGACGCAGCCTTTATCCATCTGCATATCCACAACTATGACGAAAGTTCTGTGTAATAAGAAACAATTACGTGGTCTACATATTTTCCAAAATTAATAGTGCAATTTTCGAGAAACACTCAAAGTTTACTTTACTATGACCTATGAGAGCCAACCATGTTCATTGTTTAACTACGTATTGCTCAACATTATTTTGTACATATCACATGACGCCACCCTTTGTATAAGAAGTCATTGAATTGCAAAAGTGGTTGCAGTATTGAATCTTTTTCCATGACCATATACGCCTGTTAATAGGCGCGTTCTCATATTGATTTTGCCAATGGCGAGAGATAACTGAATCGTAATCAAGCTGTACCCGATGTCTCATTGGTGAGTTATATTGTATTCATTATTGAACATCATAACAATCATATATGGATTGTCATTGATAGCCTGCACGTATGTTGAACATTGGTCTCAATGTTTGACACTCCAATCTGGCTGTGATGTTTACATTTAGCCCTTTTAGTTAATGTCAATACTGTGGCGTACAAATAAATATGTAAATTATGCTGTGAATATTTAATATTGTTAATAGTTTTGTGCATAATTATTATATTACCCATTCCCTCTTGGTCTTCTTCGGATATGTGATGGGTATTTATTCAGAAGAAGACCTTTTTGTTATTTCACTACATTAACAGCATTTATGAATGGATGCATTTGCCAAGATCCATTTGCATATAACAAGCCGACATTCAATGACTTTTCCGTCTTTCCTGCACAGCATAGGCAAACCAAATGAATCAATGTGCCAATGGTGTTGTCAGGGCTTTAGAAGTGTACGACCGGGAGCCTTTGAGCCTCGTCCTGAGGGTCCAGGAGAATAAAGTGATAGTCCCGGAGAAAGAATCAAGCAAGCTAGTGAAATACTGAATAAATGAAGCAAGATAGAGACAGAGAGAGAAAGAGAGGTTCAAGTAACATTATAACCTTGGTGGGTTTTTTTTTTTGCAACCGTTGAATTTGGTTTTATGTGGTAATAAAATGAACACACTGAGATTTCACATACTTATTGTAATTTGATTCATTATCCATCCCCAAACCAAACCATTGGAGTCCACTCATGCAAACACACAGCAAATAAAATTCCAGCTCTTAATCAATTAAATTATTACGCCACTTTTAGTGCATTTCATTGAAATTGTATTACTGTGTAATGACAAACATCTCTACAATATTGTATCAATTAATTTCTCGCGAATTCACCCGAAAAATACATACCAGACAACCTTCGCTTCGAATTTTACAACAAAAAAAATGGACAATAACGATATACTCTCGACACATTACGTTTCTTTCTAGATTGGGTAAGGAGGAAGGGTGGGTGCGATTGTGACAGAGAACTTTGCTATGTTTCGTAGTTAGTGTTGCATCTGGTTTGTGCGGTGGCATTGACATAGGTAATACTTCAAGATGGAACAGGTTTTTATGGTATCAAGTTAATGCAAGCATTTGCAATCTGAGTCTGGTCAATTTAGAATAAATCAATCAAACGTGGTTTGCTCTGAAAAGATTTCGTGGATATGCAATGTTGTGTGTGTGGCTGTAATATTGAATGGTCACACCGATATGATGTTTTAACGAATAGACTTCTTAAAATATTTGATTTATCCAAAACTGAAAATGTTGCAAGTATCATCTCTAATCTTAGCTTCGATTGCGACCTTATAACAGCCAATATGCATCAGAGGTTGAATATATCAACAAGTTACAATATCTTCCTAACACAGGACAACTACGTGCAGCAACATGTACAGTACATCAGTATCTATAGGAAAAAATTCTGAATCGACGACCAGATGACAAGCAGCGCAGATGCTACTTACTCCATCATCAGAAAGGAGACGATAGTCCTACAAAGGTATAGCAATTTCGCCGAATATTTGCGTTATCGCCTGTAGAGATTGAATTAGTTGCCTTTGTCTTACACAACAGATTCACCTGGTGGAATAAGACACGGATCAAATGTAAATAAGCACGTTCTCACTAATTATTTCAGCTTGTTTTGCTTAATTTGTTTGTAATTTTAGGAATAGTTCTTCTGTTGTATAAGTTCAGACCTTTTTACTTACGAGACCAAGTTTTATTCACAGTGGATTGTAAAGAAGTGTTTCCTGGGAAATCTCGGTTTCAAAAGTTTGAACTGCATGATTTTAATTATTAAGGTATTAAGATGACTAATCTACAGATTTTATACGTAATTTATTTTTTAAATATTATAGTTTTCAATTTTATCAAACTTAATATATTTACCCAAACAAAACTAGACGAATAAATCAGGATGGATGATAACTGTTTTCTATGTGTCGCATCTTGTGTCCATAACTTGTCAATTTATTAATAGTCATTTGTTTTTCTTTTTATATAATTTTCTATTCCAGGACTTGTGAAATAAACGAACAAAGTATTGGCTTAACAAACGTTAGTTATGGCTGAAATATTTGTCATCGTGGCATGCATTTCTGATAACGCGAAATTCTGTTCAAGATAGATCACCTTAGAAGTATGAAGATATCTCTCCATATTACCGAAAGTATGAAGAAAAACCTAGAGTAAGAATGTACAACTAATGTTTACTTATGCGCACAATTATCTCCATTAGCTCCTTTAAAGTGTTTTTAAATCTCTCCAAACTGATGCCTACGATGAAGAAAGAATGGTCTACATACAATTCAGTTGTGCGAACCCAAACGTCATGTCCGGCGAAAGTACAATTATCTCATCACTGCATTTTCTCTACGTCGTATATGTGAGCTAAAACGATGGTGTTGAGAGTACCAGATTCCATCAATTTGACAATACTGAAATTCTTTTTTATGTATTTATTTATCTGTTTTACTTTATATTATCAAGCTTCGTGAATACCTTCAGATTATACATACATTAACTCACAGCTCTGCGTGTCACTTAAACCTATTCAGTGGACTAAATGCAAGTCTAATAAATATGTCTTAACTTTCAGAATGATGACTTTCATTAGCTAAACGCTCAGTCATTTATTATGTGCCATCATTTTATGGTGCATTAAAGTTGTAAAATGTTTATTGAATTTATGTTGTACCACGGCACAAGAAATTCCTCATCGTCGCCTCCCGTTTAGATTTGTACCTAACCAATTGCAAGTATATGTACCTAGGTATATAAAATATTGTATTGAAGTGACTGATTGTGCAACGCAATTACAAATAAAAACGTTAAAGTTTCATAATCTCCGTATCTAGATCTGTATTATCGGTAACTACTGAGTATAATTTTCAAACCCAAGCCAAATTTTCGAAATAATCAATGTCCTGTCTCTCAGTTAGAATTACGTTAAGATAAACAAACCTTAACGATTTTCTAAAAATGCCACCCATAATCTTAACGGGATAAATTTCATTGATGCAGATGTCCACTAGTTCGCAAACCTGATTTCATGGTCTGATGTTCGAGTTTGAGCATCGTGCCCAAAATGTTTTACCAATCCAGGGCCAGGTTTGTAGACCTGACCTATCATTGTTCAAAAAGTACATAAAACAAAGACAAGTCTGAAACACAAACATGGTATTATAAAGAATGGAATATGGACATTTTCAGTCGTTATATCGATGGTCCCTTCATCTAGAGAGACAGAGCATTCGACATGCGTATATATAAAATATCGTGCAATAGTAAAATAAATACCTGCACTTCACGTCACATAATTACAAATATTACAAATGCTAAAAAAGCATTCAAAACACAATTTATAACGTATTAGAATAATGTATTGTGTGGTGTTAAATCAACATAATACATCTTTTCCTAGTTAAAGGTGACTGGCCACCTATATTGTACAAAAGTGTGATATTATTAGTCATAAAAGAAACGCATTTCTTATATATGCGCACTATAAAATGCTTGATTAGACTGAACAATCTTCTATTTTAAATGAGGACAAAAAGTATTCGGCAATCTCCGTAAGCTATTGGTAGTTGCCGATTGCCAAACAGGAATATGACGTACATTTATCCCATCTATTCAACCTATTCATTCAGGTGTTTAATTTCCGCACGTAAATGTCTATTTGATATATCTTACGATCCTGATTTGATACAGCAAATATGGTGCACTATTTTACACATGAATGTATCCAAAAGAGTGATTGTGGGAAAATGGGGTTCTTTCTTTTTATGAAAGACCCTGTTTACCACAAAAAAGTGGACTGAAATTGTGGGATCAAATAGTGTGAGGGATGGGCAAGTTTCAAATTCTCCTAAATCCCATTGAATGCTCTATAGTGTGCATGAGAAGCACGATAGAAAGAGCGTAAATAAATTATATCAAATACAAGATTACAGTACAGTAACCTTGCTGCAGATGTAAAATATTAATATTTAAAACAATCATAATACTTTTTTTGAACGCGCAGAGTCTACACTGTGATCAAACTGTTTATTTAGCATTATTATAACCAAAATAAACTCAAAAGGATTATAAAAAACAGAAATATGATGTATTCCTCTGGGACTTTTATCATTAATAGGTGTACAAAAGTCTGTAGAATCAGTCATATATATATATATATATATATATATATATATATATATATATATATATATATATATATACCATATTTACCGTCATATATATATATATATATATATATATATATATATATATAAAATTTACCGTATATATCGTGACACGATACAATTATTTTGAAAAATTCCTGTCCCAGTTCTTATGGCGAAACTTTTTCATCAAGGTATATGTCCCAAGACTTAAGAAACGTCATGATAATGTGTTGATTTTGTCTCCTCCGCCCCGCACAATACAATAAAATAGATAAACAAAACCCTTATTTGAAAATAAAAAGAAAAAAGCTATTTTTGCATTGTTATAACTTATTCCTTTATATTTCATCATGCGTAATTTATTATACAAAAAATATATACCCAAGAACTCCGTATATGTAGCAGTTGCCGGCTGGCGTATGCATCCTTACTGTAGTGTGTATCGCTAATGTCAGATAATAAAATCTCAAATGAGACGGGAATATCACCCTATTGCTTGAAGGCACCTGCCATTCACGAATGATACGTTATAATTGCAAAACGACCAAGATTGTATTGTATCAAGATTAACTATACGATGATATCTCGCAAATAAAAATTCTTATTTGAAATACATTCAATGTGAGTGCAAATGATAATCTTTTCGCTAGCATGGGTTACAAATGTTTTGTTAATGCATATTATTGCTGTGTATACTATTTACCATATAATCATCATCCAACGTTTGAATCAATTATGATTACATTTTGTAAGCAATTAGAAGCCTGGGTGATGAATAAACACAACTGACAGCGAGCAATAAACTCCTTTTTAAACATGCCGACAGGATATCAAATACAAGGTTTTGTTTTATTACAAAGAAACCCAACCTGGGACAATGACTTTGGAATTGTTTTAGTGAGCTGATCTTTGTATGAAGTCGGACGACATAAAGAAGAGAAATATTTTTCCTTTGAATTCTTTTAAGTGTGCCGATTTCAGTTTATTTACAAAGTCGGCCGACATAGGAAAGCCTTTCTACCTGTATTAACGGGAGTTTTGAAAATAAATTGAAACAATGGAACAGTTTTAAAAGTGAGACAATCTAGTGCGTAGTGCACGCATATCGATATAATGCTGAACAGTAAATTTGTTTTCAACATTTTCATATATATGTTCCTTATTTATAGTTTATAGTGTTTTATTTTTCGACAACAAGAATCGTGTACTTTGTCTTGTGGGGTTGGAGTCTTCGATAGGTTGGAAATCGTAGCTAAGGTGAATTAACAGCGTTGTATAATTATATTTCTACTAATTAAATTATTTCTTCTTTACACTTGCTTGATATTTTTTTATTCGTTTAGTGCGAGTATAACTACTTTGAATCATGTAATGCAAATCTGAAGAAGAAAAAATGTTAGAGTATGGCCAGTGATCTTTAAATGTTGAGTTTGCTCGTAAAAGATGTATTCTTATGTTAAAACAAAGAAATGGCTGGTGTCAGCAATAACAGTTGATGGTCGGCGACAATAAATAACGTAATCCTTCGGAGCGTACTGTAATTTTTTTAAATAATAATTATTAGTTTTCCTGATTTTACGGGAATTTAGTCGGGATTTAAAATTGTGCACAGGGCGATATTATTTTTTGAATCATCAGATGGCTCATTGATCTCGAGTCTTGAAGTGTTTCGTTGTAACTCCTATAAAAAAAATTCATAGTGTATCCAATATTCACAGGCAATAATACAAATGTTGAGACTCTATAAACTAAGTAACAGAAAGAAGCAAAACCATCAAGATTTCTATAAAACTAAATACATAATTTAGTTATGAAAGTTGTAAACGAAAATATGAGAGGAACTTGCAGTATTATTAACTAAATCCAAAATAATCCTGATAAACTTATATCGAAGTCAAAAGGGATGAAAACGTCCGTATAAATTTCAAAACCGAAAATGTACTGGTCCGCCAAGAATCGTGACGTTGCCAAAATGGCGATGGCGTTGTCCAGAGCTCCTTTGAATAGTTCAGAACAGTTCCAAAATGCTATTATAGTCCAAGAAATTAAGCACTTTTTATCTACACTGAACAGTCCAAACAAATATTTACCTCTCGAATAATATCTAAGTACAACATAAAACATACTTGCACACTTACAAAAGGAACACAAGAAATGAGAATGAATAAAATAGGAATGAATCTGATTGTTTAGTTCTCTCTTTATATACACCCTATATTATTACTATGTTTCATAAATTACTCCCACGTGACAGATCACACTACTCCATTTATTTCGAAGAGGCCTATTCATGTAACCTAACCCAACCAAAAGGAAATTGCTTAAATCTTCTAGAACCGTCCAAATCCAACCAGTCAATGAGATTCTAACCCAAATTTGCCAATAAGTTTTATTATTAGTAATTGCCAACACATACGTTAGCATCTATTTATAGATCCTATGGAATTTTAATTTTCCTAAAACATACCCTAGTCCAGTAGGCAAAATCTAATTAAATAATAGAAAATTACTATAGTTTACAGCCATGAGCGAAAATTGCAAAATTAGAGAAGCACATGTAACCGGAGTTACAGACGATATACATCTTCATATTCAAAAGGGGTACAGAATATTATAAATGACTAATATTATAAATTTTAAAGCTTTACTAATTTGCAAACAAATGAGTAGGTACTCTACTTAATAATAGCAATAGTACCTTATCATTTTAAGATTAAAATATCATCTACACAGGACAAGTCATTTTCGATTTGCCATGCGGTTGAAAATAAAATTCATGTCTAAAATTAGTCACATGATGCCAGCCACTGTGATGCATCTAGAGTGTTCAGATTTGTTGAAATATAATTCAATAATGATTGTGCTCTAAATGTTAAATGCAAAAATGTTGCGTAATAACCAAACAGTCATGCCATCTTCAAAATGACATATATATATATATATATATATATATATATATATATATATATATATATATATATATATATATATATATATATATATATAGATGGATATAGCTATTTCTTTAGTAAAAGGTGAATTCACAATGTTTCGCTCTTATTAGTCAATGACCAAGATCATGACAAGTTTAATAAATGAGTCAAAATAATGGATCAGTGTTTCACACATGGCTAGAAGTTTAATAAATGAGTCAAAATGATCGATCAGAGTTTCACACGTAGCTGGTAGCATAAATTATAGTTTCATGCCATTGAGAAGAAACTAGACTGCATCACAAAGGCATCTGAAAGAAGTCAGTTCATAGGATGTCGGATTCATACATTGACCCAGTTCAGGCATGAAATATCCTCTTTGTCAGTAACCACAGCAATTCACAAAGCCACACACACTTTAGCTTGGAAGTTAATAATCTCATAACAGCATGCTAATAAATGTCCCTCTATTGGCAAAATATTGCGAGTGAAAAAGCTGCGCCCATAAAAAAATTATATAATTTTAACAACTGTAACTTTGTTCATATTGAAGATAGAATTACGAATGCTTGTAAATTATATCATTATCTATAACTTTCTATGTACATGAAAATCTCGTGACTTTTAGAAAGTAGTTCAGTTTTGGAGTTTGATATATATGTTTAACACGAGAACCAAGATAAGAAATCGTTGCTCGTTGAAACTGTCTAATCTTTAACAATACGTCCTTTCACATTCCATTTCGTTCCGACATCATACGTGGGAGTGGAGATGATTGGTATGTTTGAATTGATTATACATTACGATTGTACCATTCATAGTCTAGGATATAGCAAACATGATATATTTTACCTGATTATTTTGCATCTTAAAAAGTATCCATAATATAACCTTAAACTCTACTTCTTCGTCTTTAACATGTGCTGGTTACTGGTATATTCTGTATGTGAGATAGACATGACATGTCACTTCGGTTGGTATGTTTACACAGCGATAATATATTGCATCAGTTGTATCTTTGTTGACTATTTGAACAGGGGACATTGGAAAAATCATGTAAACTTGTTTAAATAAGAGAATTGTTCTTTGCAAGATATATATATATATATATATATATATATATATATATATATATATATATTAGAAGCTGCCGATTTAAATATTAATTAAATGAACGAATGCAGAAAATTTATTTAAGCAGTATGTTTAAAATATGTCTCAGTTGATCAGATACTGATTTGATCAAGACTATGGTGGTATTTGATGGAACATTATTATTTTCTTCCAGGAATGCAACAAATTTTTGTAGCCTTTCTTTTGGTGCAGCTAATGAATGCGAAATGTCAAACTCATGGTATGATCTCATTTTTCCTACAAACAAGATTCAAAATTGATACCAGCAGAAAATGTATTTACTTTACAAAAATACTTTTTTAAATTATATTTGCAGTAACATTACTAAATTTTAATCTGTCATATATGGTCACTTTGAATATTATTGTCGATGCATATGTCCATTGGTTTCTTTTTCTAGATATAAGTAGAAGACAATACAGATTTTCCATCTTCCATTCAGCAACACAAATATTGTCGATCGAGAATGACAGTGATATAATTAGCGGATACTAGCGGTGGCTTCTGTATATTGTTTAAAAGTAATGGTTAATAATCATGAGTCGAGAAAAATGGGAATTTAAGATTTTAAATGAGATATTTTTCCCTGTATTAAAATAAGAAACTCTCATATTAACTCTTTATTGAAACCTGAAATGTATGTTTGCGGTGGGGACGGGGTGTGGTTGAAGAAATATTATATGTTAATATGTGTGATGTTTTCTGTCCGTGGAATATTTTGTATAGTTCACAAGGTTGAACGCATCAAAGATATTTTACGGTTAAAGTGACACTTTAAAAAAATGTCGTTATAACAAAACTGCAATATGAGACAAAAGACGAGAAATGTTAGATGATCATCTCTCTTTCTGTACACACTCACACAAATACACACACACACACACACCCATATATATATATATATATATATATATATATATATACAAACAGCTGGCACCGAACAGTACAGATTAGAACTGTCTTCAACAGGAAATGCGCATTCTATTCACAATGAGTCTTTGTCAAAGTCAAAATTGCAACACAGAAAAAGAAGACAAAACATGCACACTAACAACATTGACTTTGCTATGTTTTATGAATAGAAATGTTATTTCAAAATTGTGTTTATCGCCAAATATCCTCACTTTTAAACATATTTCAAGTTCGATGTCCGTTTGTTGCATGCACCTTAATCGATCACTTACACATATATCAAATTTTATCTATTTTGTTTAAGAACCATAGACGACTTATGTGACCTGGAGTCATTTATATAATCATTTATTTCTTTAATGAAAAAGAAAACGAATCCTTAACAAGTATCCACCACGAGTTAGGTACCATTCAATGTTCCTCGTGTTTCTAGCACGGACTGGTTCCTAGCCTCGCGCATATTATATTAACTGTAACTCTATCACAACTTTAGCATTTCTGTTTTGCACGACATTTAAGCCACGGATCTAGCTAGAAGGATAATGACCTTTTATTAAATCAGAGATACATCCAGTTGCTTACGAAGACCCTTTGCTTACAGCTCTTACCTGTCTTCAGTGTAGAGAAATATTTCAACCGAGGCATTGCCACGTGGCCGTTGAATGTGCACAAGATGAGGTATGTTAACCCAAAATTTATTATTGACGAAAATGACAGCAGATTCTATAGAATAGATATTTACTTTGTTGTATCAACATTCTTTCAATTAAGGAACAGAAAATAATAATTTTCGATTTCGATCTATGATTCCTGCCTCTGTTTAGACGACTATTTAGAATGACTATGAATAAATACCAGATATTTCAACATAAATGCATGGAAATATTGTTGTAATCAATGACGTAAAAGCAATTACTCCAGAGAACGTTTCCAATACATTCGTGCATTGTATTTACTTTTCTTTTTCAAATGACAGTACTGTGCAGTGGAGAGAACCCTAAATCTTCAAGATGAAATCGTCTATAACATTGGATGCAGACCCAATAATGTATGTAATAAAATTATCTTGTCTCGAATTATATATTTTAAATGTATGTAATAAAATTATCATGAACATATATATATATATATATATATATATATATATATATATATATATATATATATATATATATATATATATATATTCGCAGTGTTCTTTATAAGTATTACGGATACAGATCATTATATACGTAGCTAGGTTGGCAGGTAGATATGTCCATGACATCATCGATATTCATAATTCTTTTATGGTATGACTGAAGAGATAAATAGCTGTAAGTCTGAACTCACATTGATCAAATCTCAAACTATATGTTGAGGTATGTAACTCATAAACCTATATTGTCCATCGACGCTGGAATAATAAAAATGCAAAGGTGTGTTAAGATAAGGACGCGTTTAACTTCGATAATGTTTAATATGAACGTGTTGGTGAAGAGATACGTAGTGCTATATCTTACAAGGCGCTAACATCGCAACTACGATTTGCAGGAACAACAGTAAAGTCAAGGACTTCAGTGCGACCAAATCATAATTACGATGCCTTGCTACGGTTTCCACTATAATAAATTGACAGCAATTAGCAATTCTATAGACATATACAATACCACCTTGTGTGTCAACGAATATATTGTTATGAGATATAATGAGATGCAAATTATCTAATACGTAAGCTTAGTATATATGATATTACTTTAGATATATGGGAGCATTATCTGTATAAGAAATACATTAGCAAAGGGAACGAACCTGTGTATTATTTATGGTGCTGCATAATGGCATTGTTACTAGCTGTGCGATATCTTTCCAATGCACCATGAAGATGTAAACCTTTACCTTAAAGACAACAGTTCCTAAACCATTTCCTTGGATAACGGAACTAGTTTAACTTCGGCATTCCTGTATTGCATCCTGCAGTTGCCATGGATACTGTTATAAAAATCACATGAGTATAGCATTGCTGACTCAAACCACTTTCTTCGCATTGAGACCGTGCCACTTGTTTGTGCACTCAGAATTATTTTTCTGCGATATCATCAATTATGCAATTTTGTCATGCCAGTATATATATATATATATGTGTGTGTGTGTGTGTGTGTGTGTGTGTGTGTGTGCTTTTCTCCTCTATATTTCCACACTCGATGCTTAGAGCCTTGCCCCTGTCGATTCTAATTCAATTCGGATGTCAAGGCACGGATATCACGCGCATGCGATGTACAGGGATATAATACCTACTATCCTGATCAGGCTTCCTGCTTCGAGTCACAGAAGATTTGCAAGTTATTGATCTTCATGGTGTTGAGGTCCTCTCGCATTTTATGACACTGGATGATTGTAAATATATTTATACAAAACCTACAAGCTTCGTCTCGTCGGGACGTTTTCTAATTCCACATTTGTTAAGTCGTTCTTGCATGAATTAGATTGTTCTTATGGTATCTTCTTCTTGATCGATATCCGTGGAATCATAATTTATCTTTTTCGCAACCACTCATTTAAAACATGTATATCTTCCTCGTATATATCAAATTTTCTGTTTCTGTTAGGTTGTTGAAGCAATGGCATGGCTTGTTCTAAATCTTTTTCTTCTGACGAGAGTTGTTGTGAATCACTTCTCATGACCCATTAGTCTATTTCTTTTCTTGCTTTTGTACCACCGCCATGGTTTTCTTCTCTTGAATCGATTGTCTTGGATATTATTTCTTGTGCAAGTTGTAGCAATTATCTTAGTAGTAGTAGTTGTAGTAGTAGTAGTAAACGTACTATTAACAGGAGTAGTAGTAGTAGCTGTAGTATTAATAGTAGTAGTAGTAGTAAACGGACTAGTAACATGATTAGTAGAAGTATCAGGTAGGAGTAAAAAGACGAGTAACAGGGTTAGTAGAAGTAGCAGGATTAGTAGTAGCAAAGGCAGTAGTAGTAAAAGTACTACTAACACGAGTAGTAGTAGTAGATGGGGTAGTAGTAGTAGCAGGAGTTGTAGTAGTAGCAGCGTAGTATTAGAAACATTATTATCAGTAGCAGGTGTAGTAGTAGTAGTAGTAGGAGTAGTATTAATAGCAGGAGCAGTAGAAGTAGTAGTAGTAGTAACAGGAACAGTAGTGGTAACATGATTAGTAGTGGTAATAGGAGTACTAGTAGTAACAAAAGTAGCAGTAATAGTAGTAGTAACAGAAGTAGTATTTGTAGTAGCAGAATTAATAGTAGTAACATGAATAGTAGTAGGAGGAGTAGTAGAGGTGTTAGGATTAGTAGTAGCAGGAGTAACATGAGTAGTAGTAGTAACATATGTAGTAATAGTAACAGGAGTAGCAGTAGTAACAGATGTAGTAATAGTAACAGGAGTAGCAGCAGTAACAGATGTAGTAATAGTAACAGGAGTAGCGGCAGTAACAGATGTAGTAATAGTAACAGGAGTAGCAGCAGTAACAGATGTAGTAATAGTAACAGGAGTAGCAGTAGTAACAGAAGAAGTAGTAATAGTAGCAGGAGTAGTAGTAATTGCAGTAGTAGTCTCATTAGTATTAGTAGTAACATGATTAGTTGTAGCAGTATTAGTAGTAGTAGGGGGAGTAGTAGTAGTTGGTGGAGAAGTCGTAGGAACTTGAGTAGTTGACCATTTTATGAATTTGCTTTACTGGGTGTGCATAATACGATTAGTTTTTGATCGACCTTAAGTAATTGTGATTGAGTGAAATTTATATTTATAAAAGAGCTACATATCAGTAATTTAAATTTAACTCCGTTTACATCTTGCGTTTAAAACGGATTGATACAGATGAAGTAGGTTCCTTTGGTTAATACATACTAATGTTTAGGGAATCATAAAAGGATTTGTCTCCAAAAATAATATGAACTGTCATTCATTGACCATTCCACTCTGTACCCTTTTAGTTCTTAATTGTCTCCTGCTAAACTGATTATGTGCCAGTTGATGCGGATAAGTTACAGTTTTCTACCGTCCGTTGTTTACTATGTGGTTATATTTCTTACAAGATTTACCCCTCTATCATTATTCTGTCGAGGTTGTGACAGTAATCTCATACACTGAAGGTGTCGAAACAACCATCCCAGAATGTTATTTACTTCTTTTAGGTGCGTCTTCCTTAGGACCTGATGGGTTTACCATCCTGATATATAAATATACGTTGCAAACACAAGGATTTTGTTTATTTTCGCTGGAGCCACTGTGGATAAATTAATAAATTCACTCTATCTTACCGCTATAAAGCTTTTAAGGAATATTTTTGAGATTTGTGTGTAGAATTATTCATGTTTTCCCATTTCAGCTTTGTGGTAATCGATTTGCCAGTTCTAACGGAAGTATCAATAATGCCTGTCTTGAATGCTGCGAAACCGATCTCTGTAACGCGCAGGGATGTGGACAACCAGGTGACAACATTTATCAGGACCATTGCAATACTGTGTATGCACAGGTCACATATGATTATAGTCTCTTGTTAATTATGTTGACTTGCATGAATTTATAGTTTTACTGTACAATTATCTGTGATCCGAAATGTCTTAAATATCAGGTGTAAATTCTACTGGATATAATTTTCCAAGTACATTGTAATCATATGCCACCAAGTCAAGTTGCTGTTTTACACCTTCGTTCTGAACGAGTGAAAATTTTAACTCTCATGATAATAGACCAGGAGATCTCATGGGATGGTCTCGGTCTGTTGTCTTTTCTTAGTCGTCCGTTCGTCTGTTTGTCATTAGTACTCGTCGTAACCTGCCTGGCGGATTCTCATGAAACATTGTATACACATGCATTATATCCTCTATTTGATCCCAAATGAAAATGGTTAAATTCAGACATCCATATAGGGCCAAAGACTTTTTATTATACCTACTTCATCCGTTATGAAAATGGTGCTGATGTGATGTGAAATATGGCTGACTGGTGGAATTTTTAAAGCCTGTATAGCCGCCCCTCCTGAACAAAAATAACATTATTATCCGTAGACATTTTATGGTGTCCGTATGGTATGATGAAACTGATCAGACATCCAGTATGGTCGATACAGCGGTCATCTTGAATATCTTATCTCTGCATCTCCTAAATGAACTATCATATTAGCATGGCGGTTTTACTAAAAGACTTCTTATCAGATCTTTGTGGTCGTAAATGAAAGATGAGACTTCAAATATGGCCTCCTAAAGGGTCATGTTGGAAATCTTTTTATCACTACTTCTCCTAGATGGTTTGTGTTACGATTATATGGTCACAAACTTAAGTAACAGAAAAGAAGCATAACCAATAAGTTATTTAATACTTAACAAACAATTTCAAGTTAGAAATGTAAAGTGTAAGGAACTTGCAGTATTGTGAGATGAAGCCAAGCTAATCCTTATAAAGGTCTATGAAAGTCATAAATGAATGAAAAGTCCCATTTACATTTTAATGCCGGAAATACTATGGTCCTTCAAGAACAGTGAAAATGTGAAGATGGCGTTGTCAAGATCTCCTTCATATAATTTATAACAGTTCCAGAGCAATATCATTGTCCAAATAGTGAGCAATTTCTATCACCACTGAAAAGTCAAAACAAATGTTTTTCTCTCAACAAAATGTCTAAGTACAACATTAAAAAACAGGTCTGCAGACTTACATCAGGAACACAATATGTGCGAACGACTCCGTAAGTGGCAATGAAGTTGAAAGCTTAATTATCTCCTTATATACACTGTATACTGTACTTCGAAAAAGACTCCATGTGACAACATACACAATTGAGTTTGATGAACTAAGCATATTCACGTGACCTCACGCAACTAAATGGGAAATTACATAGTTTTTCTCGAAAAATCCATATCCCATCAATCACTGAAAAACTACGCCTTAGGCTCCATTTTAAGTCTTATTAATACGATTATCATTGCAACTTGTCAACATGTACTTAAACATCTATTTATAGATCCTACGCAGTTTGAGTTCTTAACAGATTACAATTACGTAGACAATTTATAACAAAAAAATATTCTATACAGTATACACATTTGATGAAAAATAACTACAATTAAATATAATGATGTACCAGGAGTTACAAAAATATAGATATTCATAACAGTGGTCTTAACGATGTCGATGGAAATGGTGCCAATGTGATATTCAATATGGCCACCATGGCAGCTATCTTGAATATCTTTTTATCACTGCTTCTTCAAAATGAAAGTCATATCAAACATGGGTTTTCCACCAAAAATTATTGTTATGTCTTCTTTTAATGTCTTGTTGGTCATAAATAAAATCAGTGCCAACCTGACGGCCAATATGTCCACCACAGTAGCTAACTGTAAAATCGTGTTGTGTTCTCTCCCTGAAGAATATCATAGATAGTTTCAGTGCTCAGCAATTAAAGAAAAGAAAATGTATTACCATGGACTCCTGCACATTATTTTCGGCGTTATTAAGGTTAATGTCTTTGGTAGACTCTTGTTTTACGTCGCTTTGATGTATGCTTTCTTGCCTTCTTACTTCGTAACTGTTCGGAATGAATGTTGAGCATGAAAGACCCAAAACCTGTGGGACTAGCCATACGTGTATAAGCAATAACTATTTACATCATGACAATGTCTTAAAGTATTTGAAAAATAAATTTTGAACACTACATTTGTTTTTTAATTGCCTACGTGTATACAATTAGATATAGGGTGCTTTGGCGGTGCATCGACTTAGAATATGCTTTACTTTGATCATTAGCTGCCTTTTTGGCGACTTCTTTTTGTAGTCCTACGTCCATTAAGGTAACAACATGGAGGATGTGTCCTGGAAACTTGCATTATACATGCAGTTAACGAAAATATTAATTGGATCGTTTGAATATTTTCTATTCAAGAATTGAGGCCTGAAATAAACTAGTGGTAAACTGTTTTGTGTGTGTGTGTGTGTGTGTGTGTGTGTGTGTGACTTAGACTTTTTACGTAGATTTAATAATGAAGTATTAGACTTTTTACGTAGATTTAATAATGAAGTATTTTTATTATCATCATTATTATTAAACACTTCTTATTTCAATATTATGTTATTACTACTGCGATTTTATAAGAGAATGAATACACACTCTCTCAGAGCGATACCAAACTTTACGAATGTAGACCTAATAAGTATTTTAGATGTTTTCTTGAATACTGCAAATGTGTAATGAGACAGTAGATGATCCAGAACTATCGTTGGTAGGATATGTGTGGGTGAGGGCGCCTTAACAACTGAGCCGGGCGTTTGAGGGATGAAACCTCCAATGGCGGCCCAGGTTCCGGAGCCCATGGAGATGTTGCATTTTAACTGTTGTCAGGGCGTAATTTTAACATTTTAACTGTAAAGAAAATGAGCTCTAGTAAAACATTTCAGCTGCGTCTCTCTCGTTGTTTCTTCTTTTTGTGGTTGTGAGGAGTTGGCAGGGATCATCTTGTCAGCGTTTTAGGAGTTTTTCGGAAAGAAATGAACACAATCGATATGCAGCACATGTCAGCACTGGAAATAATTTGAGTAGCCCCGGATGGCCGATTATTCTAAGAGGCCCGCCCTTACAGATCACCCACATCTCGCCTCTGTCCACGATGGTTCAAATATCGGCTCGACCATTGTAGGTATGTGGTAGAGCTTGGCAGTAGCTTCCCATTCGTCAGTGGTTCTTACGTGGTTTTTCTGAGCTTCTTCCTCCACTAAATATACGGGCCGTTGTGTATATCATATCACTGCTGAAACATGGCGTTTCACCGCAACAGAAAGAGAACAATTAGGTTGACCATTTACCTGTAAAGTGAAACGGTATTATTGTAATCTACACCGTGAAAAATGTACATGGTGATTATGATTTGTACCACAGTGTGTCAATATCAATCAAAACCTATCTTTCCAAGGAAGAAAGACCCTTTCCTATAATACTGATTACGGCAACATCATCGGCTTAACACGGACGCATGTACTGGTTTTCTCTATTTCTAAATGACTGCGCTCGGGGCAAATACACAGGCACCAGAATTGACGTTTGGTACAAGTCAGGACAAAAGTAGATCAAATTTTTCAAATCGTGTATACACTGCAACCTTGTTACAATGCACTTTACAAATGTTTCGTTAACGCAAAACCAGCAACTGTAAATGCTAAATGGAAATGAATATTCGTTATGTCAGAATTCAATAAAGTAACCAAATATTTGCAATAGGTATTAAATAATATTTCATCTATAATTCGACTATGTATATACATACATACATACATACATACATGCACACACAAACACACACACACACACACACACACACACACACATATATATATATATATATATATATATATATATATATATATATATATATATATATATATATATATATATATATAAGTATACATTGCTCTGTCTATTTAAAATGTTACTGAATTCTACTTAATAATTGCCCTTTAATTTAGTGGATGCATTTCAATTCCCATGAGGATTTCAGCATTTCAAAGCGTTTGTAGCTTGAACTTTCATTCTCTATATTATCTTGATATTCCGGACTTGTTTGCAACCTGAATTATATTTCTACATCCCTTTCCTATTTCAAAGGCTACCCAGCTACAAGAGGTCCAGTATGTTATCACTGTGGGCCGACCGGACATCTGACCACATGCCGCACGTTGCAGGCTTGTCAAGGTCATGAAGTGAGTTCAGTTTTATAATTTATCTATACATTTTGCATTTGAAATAACAGAATTAGATTTGATCTTCATTAAAAT
This sequence comes from Sinohyriopsis cumingii, assembly GCA_028554795.2. Taxonomy (NCBI): domain Eukaryota; kingdom Metazoa; phylum Mollusca; class Bivalvia; order Unionida; family Unionidae; genus Sinohyriopsis; species Sinohyriopsis cumingii. The sequence goes on along the minus strand of CM068829.1, from coordinate 86,990,238 downwards.
ATATTTTGCTATATAACTCCATTTTCAAGTGTGTATTGCTAGTATTACCATGTTACATACAAACACACAATTTCGCATCTTATTTTGTTTGTTTCTTTTGGTGAAATGGTATTTCTTACGATCAACTGTGTTACTCGTACCAATCAGGATGGTTAGGATACTTAATGATCAAGGACGGAGACTGTTTTCATTGTTTTATTTACTCTATTGTTAAACATTGTTTAGATTAATATTTTTCTCTGGTTGAATTTCTCCAACCCAATTCCTGCAATTCACCGTTAAGATTATTGAATATTACTTGCTCCATTGCATACATTATGTAAGTCACGGTTTGCTTTTGTGTGTGATGTGATTCTAAAACAATCCTTCCAGCCATTAATGGAGAAGTGGATTTTTGCTGCACGGTCATTTCAAGTAAATGTTAATGATGCTGTGCATTATAAAATTACAAATTGTGATCAAAACCAAAAAGAAAGACAACACTATTTATTTGTTTCAGTTTCGAATGAAAACATCTACTCGTTATTATAGGAAGTGTTGTAAAGAACCTTGCAAATAGACTTATTGCTCATTATGGTGTTTTTTTCTAAGCAAATCCTCACAGTAATTGCAAATGGTAATAAGGTAAACCCATTGAGATAGAATATCAAATACACCCAATCTTGCATGCCGCAACTAATCTTCCACTCGGCAGAACAATCACTATCGAGAATAAAGGTCGAGTTAATCCGTCCTGCATACTCTCAAAAGAAGCACCATTTACCTAAACATGTCCCACCCCAACCCCTCCTTAAAGAATGTGTGGCTTGGCACCTGAAAACATGGACCTCGTGATCTTTATGAGCAAAAATGAAATGGACGAACATATGCAAAGTTCTGAGATTGAACTGACCTTCCAGTCATTTAATTTCTGGCACTTGCAACTGATGAAGAATTTACGGTATAATGTATGTAAAATTCACAGTAAGTAAAATATGAAATGCTATCGTGCCATTTTACTATGGAATCTACAGATGGCAGAGAAAATTTCCAGTATGACTAAATATCATCTAAAACAGATTAAGTAACATTCATTTAAGGTGGTTCTGAGAAACAAGATCGATGATTACAAACTGAATCTGTTTTTGCAATTGATCAAATTTAACATTCGTCTTGTAATCATTGCCTATATTATTTAATTTCTTCAAGCAAAACGTTTGCTGCTATCGCAAAATACGGGCTAGAGATCTAAATGGTTGGAGTGACGAAATTTGTATACTGCCAGCACAATCACCACTCCAATATTTTCTGTAGCTTGTGCTTTTTGATGTTATGGATACTTCCCTCTGATAGGTGAATGAGAAACTAACAATGAGGTAGAAATCCCAAAAACCGTCCAAAGTATGAAAGCAGGCTATCGGGGTGTGAGTGTGTGTGTTTAGAATTTATTTAAGATATTTTCAATCACTTGTTGTCAAAATTACTTCTCAATCATTATCTTTAACTAAGCAAATCAAAACGAAGTCGTTCGTGTACTTTCTAAGTTGATCGTTATGTCCCTTGCACCAAATACTAGACTTCAATAACATTTGGTGAATTTGGCACATACCATCGTTAACGCCGCCTCAGATGCGGAAGGTCGCTGGTTTGAACCCCGGCTGAGTCATACCAAAGATTTGTACAAATATTGCTAACAGCTACCTCGCTTGACGCTCATCATTAAGAGGTTAGTGTTAGGACTGGTCGGCCTGGTGTCAGGATAATGTGACTGGGTTGGACATGATGTTACATGCCTACGACATTATGTCCCAGTGCTAGACATCACTATAAGCCGCCACACTGCGTAGTGTTAAAGCTACGTCAAAAATCCAATCACACATATACCATCGTTAACGAAGCTGGAGTGAGTCTCTACGGCATATCCTCGAATGGACCATCCAATCAACTATTGCTGGCCGCCCACTGCAGAGGAGGTAGAGCCTCGAGCCTCTACCAGTACCAGTTTTCCAGTCTACCGCAATATAATAGCTCCTCCCATCTTCAAGTAAATTACAGTCACGTGGGTACTACTAAACAGCAATATCCACCGGCTCAGTATTTGCATTAATGATTAACGCCTTCAGTCTGAAGGTGTAAATAATTATATAAAATATGCATCTTTAGTTTACTATGCAATACGTATTGTAGAAAGAATTATATCCCCTCCCCATTTTGTTCAATTCTGTAGCAAAGCTTTTTCTGTGATCTATTCGATATAAATGTCACCATCCAGAACATTACCTTAATCAAAAATCATGTCACCACCACAATCATCATCAAAATCATCAACATCACCATCAACAACTAATATGAGAGTATTTAAAGAGTATGTGTTACTTGTATTAAACGATGTTTATTTCAGAGGGAATCTTCCTAAAGATTATTAAGGGAATGTACTCTAGAATACATTCATATTGAAGCACGTGGGTCTAAAACCCATGCGAACATTCGAGTCTTTACATCAATAAGCATGCGCTATATTAAACATTAGCTAAAATAATAATAGACTGATATTCATGTAATATCTTACATGGGTACGGTTATAAATACACAGACGAAAAGGAAAGGACGCATATCCTGAGCATTGTGGAGGCCTTCGCTACTATTGCCTCCCTCCCATCTAATTTTAGAAACACTGATATGAATTTAATGAGATAACCACGCTATATAAACTGTGTTTGTTTTAATCAGTCTCATTCTCTACACCTTATAAGGTTTGAATATGTAATCAATCCAGCATTATCAGTAGTCTATTTTATATCTGTGAGTTGACAAAAAGAACCAAAATTACTAATATATTTAGGCGCACGTCATTTGGGTTTCCTGGTTTACATTGTTGTCTCTTTATTCCAAATGGGTCGAAGTCTCCATTTGGGTACATTTGAGTATTGGATCAGTCCAGCTGCATTGATCTGGGTTCAATAGGCACAATCTGGGTGAATTGCTACACCTTTCGCAACAGTCTTCAAGCCACTGAGTTTCCATCATTTGCCATCAAAACCACATAATGCGAGATCAAAAGATATTCAGATTGTTTTCTGGGACGTTCTTATTAGACGCTTTACTATGTACCATCACAAATTGTCTTGCTAAATTGCATTGTCAGACTCCGCATCAGTAAGCAACAGCCTAACGTTCCAGTATTGTTTAAGTGAAAATATTTGATCCATTTACAAAGTCTAAACTGTTGTAATGGCTATCTTTCGACCTCATCCAAACTGTTTCGTGGTTTTGAAGTTTAAAAATGAGTTGAATGCGTTGGAAACCATGTGTTATCAACGTTGCTTCTCCGTAATCATACTTTTGTTGAACCAATCAAATCAAACGCACACATACCTTCGACGTTTGTTAATTACGTATCTTTGACCAAATTACTGTTTTCTTAATATTTAATACCCCTAAACTATCACAAATCCTCTCACATTTGTTTCACTTTCATTAAAAAGCGGCTACGAAACACCAGAAAGTGCTATTATATACAAATAATACGAATATAAAACATTGTGGCTTCCAATTCTTACTATTCAAATTGGCAGGTGTGCTATACGGAAAGGAACACAGAATTTTCCGACACAATATATACCAGTGGGTGCAGAGACAAGCATGTAAGTTTACTAATGTTGATAATGTAGCGCGAACCGTTAAATTATCTCTGTGTATGGACGATTCTAAAGAACCCTATTTTTAACCGGTCGGTTTTTAAAAAACCCTTATTGGTGTTTTTCTCGACTTTGTAGTGTAAAGCAGACATTGTTTGCGATAACACATTATGTCTTCAAGTTCACTCACTGAAAGTTTCTGGGATGCATGCTTATCAAACGTTAATATTTGAAGTCGATTTGTACTACTACTTTGTTTCTAGGGCATTCCTATCGGCAGCTCATTGACTGCACACAGGTACACAAGGGGGTCTATAGTAGCACATTTTAAGATATAGATAATACAGGTTTTAATAACATAAATCAGGGCAGCTATGTTTCTTAAATGGGAAACAGTGGTATCGCCATTGTCCACGTATCATTTCTCCCAGTGATACATTTTAATATCTGACCAGGAAACATATACTATAAACACGATTTATCTTCTAATTATAAGGTATATCGTATCTTACAATACAGAGAGCTTTATCGTGTGCATTATGAAAACAAGACGAAATATTAATAGAATTCTACTGATAATTTCCTTCCTTTCATGTAAGTAACATTCTCGTTTCTGTTCAGGTATGTCATATTTTAGAACATTTGAAGCTTTAAAATAAAACTGTGAAAACTACCATATAGTTGAATTTCCTTTCGCATTTCCCAAGAATAAAGTGATAGCTTTGATTAGAAAATTTGTAACACAAACTTTCAGTTCAATTGATATTACCACATATTGATATATTACGCCACCACTTAATGACTTCAGTTATGCTACAATCGACGATCAAGTCGCGGACAGAATGGAAAGCGTCTGAAAAAGTTTATACTGTCTGGCAATCATGAGAAAGAATGCTGCACAATGGATCTATGCAATGCAAAAGGTATCAACGATTATGATTCAATACAATATACTTTAACAGCTAATTATGGGCCGTCAGTCAACCGTTTTCACTTGTACAGTGTTCGCTTTGTATCTTACAACTACTTGTATGATTCAGTTACTTACAAATTCTGAAACTTTCTTTTTTTCCTCTTTCAATTTTCCGATAGTAAAACAATGAATATTTGAAGATGACAGCATACTTGCATTCCATCTCTATGATCCTAAGCTCAATCGCAGATGTTGGCGTATACATGCCCATTCATGATCATTTCTGACCCCCACTTTCTCCATTTCAAAGATCAATGATGCCGATAGTACTTTACGTTATTTGTTCACACTTGCTTTTAAAACATTTGTATCACTGATTCAAGTTTATAAAACAGACAAATGTATAAACGCTGTATTTATTTTTCGAAAATCATCACAAAAATACGATTGACTGTAAAATTATGTTAAAAATGGTTGCCTTTCCGTATTTGTTAACAGTATGTATCGATATGAAACATTAAATAAATCTTTTTATGTATTCTCACTATATCAAATAAAGGTTTATTTGTATGTGCCTCAGTTATAGCTACTTTAGTTATTTTAGGCATTTTTCATATTTATTATTATTAACATTATTATTATTGTTGTTGTTGTTATCATTGTTCATATAATACTTTGCTGCACGAAAATCCCTTTTTTGACATAGAGGAAAATGAGGTATAATAATCAACGTCTATAAAAGATCATAACATTGTGTTTTCTTTTTATTTCAGGACGCACAATGATCACTTACACCACAAGCTCTGGTCTAGCTACACTATCCACATTCACAAATTTAACAACTTCATCAGCTTCCACAGCAATTACAAGATATACCACCACCGACTCAACAACGACAGGTTCTCTGTCTGTCTGTCTCTCTCTCTCTCTCTCTCTCTCTCTCTCTCTCTCTCTTATGAATTTGTTACAACCAAATGGAAACTAAACCTCCACTTTCCTACGCGAAGATCTGAAAGCGACCGCTTAGAGATCATGTTCTGTTGACCTATGAACTAGCCAATGGAAATACAGTTATTGGAAATCTAAAAGTGAATTAAATCGTTCCGGACACGTTGATGTACTTCAGCCATACTGCTCATCCACCCAAACGCGAAGTTATAAGACTTCCTCTAATTGGCTGATAAATAATTAGCGATTACGGTGATAAGATAGATCACCAAAACATGATCCCTAAGAACACGCTGTCAGGTCTTCATATATGATATTGAAGATATGATTTTAATCAGATTGGAAATTGGTAGAAAATATATTTATTTGTAAGGGATAAAGATGTTTATTTGGGTTTTCCGGAGGCGAGGTTTCATAATGGTCAAACTTTAAAATTTTGATTTTTATTGCATTTAAGAGGAGAGATATTTAAATGTTTCCTCGCAATACAACTCAAATTATGACCTAGAAGATGTTGGACACGGGTTGAAAAAAAGAGGAAGGTTCCTACGTGTCCTCAACTACTGGTACTAATACTACTCTGACTAATTACAGGAAGTGCTTTTACAGGCTTTTAAAATGACTAACTTCAAAAACGATGTTTCCTGAATTCTTCAAAAAGGGTGTCATTTAAATCTAGTATTTTTCGTTCAAGGCATACTTAGGACATCTTGCCTAGAGATAATGAGAACTCATCCGAATAGCAAAAGTGGTGTATACAAGATAATGCCTGGCGACAGGAACGAGTACATCGACGTCTTCTGCGATATGGATACAAACGGTGGGGGTTGGACAGTGAGCATAGTTCTCTTACTTGATCCAATCAATATAATAAATTGCCAAAAACATATCTAAAAGGTTAACTGGATTTAGCCAAAGGTATTGTAAAGCAAAGGCTCTAGTATAAAATATTTATTCGAGTAAAGGCATACGAAGACGACAAGAAAAGTCTAATTGTCTTACTTTAAAACCGATATATATATATATATATATATATATATATATATATATATATATATATATATATATGCATATTACGTTCTGAGGCGACGATGTCTCTACTAGAACTAGACAAATTGAGTCAAATAGCTGCTCATAAATTTCAATAACAATCAAAGCCATTGATTATGTCACCCTTTTGGTTATTGTCATACAAAATCGAGGACCAAATATCATTAATTTATTACCTGCAGTCAAATGGTACATGCATACATAATGGACACACGGAGATATACCTCTCCGTCTCTGACTCACCAGATATCCTTGCAGTTACACAGAGGTTTTAAGGCATTTGAGACAACATATGCCATATTGTGTATTTTTAGCTATGTACAAAGCTAATGTATATTGACATGGACCGCTCCTGTGGCCTAGTAGTTAGAGCGTTCGCCTCGGATACGGAGGTCGCGCGTTTGAAACCTGGTTGAGTCATACCAAAGACTTATAAAAATGGTGCTAGCAGCTGCCTCGCTTGGCGCTCAGCATTAAGAGGCTAGTGCTAGGTTTGTTCGGCCTGGTGTCAGGATAATTTAACAGATATGAAAATGTTCTTAATAATTTATGTTACATTTATGTGCAATTTAATGCAAAATTGGTATTAAAATTAAATCTTTTAGGTGACTTAAAAAAAGCCTCTGAGGTAAATTGAAACTTTTGCACTCATATGTCTTAATCATATATATTCATATATCCCTGGTATATATGTGATGTTACTTTTAATCCTTTGAATATATGTAGAAATTTAATACAAAATGTTTCGTTTAGATTTTGGTACATGTAAACACGTCATGCAATTTGTGTACTTTTAATATCATGCAAGTTGCATGATTGTACACAGCGTACCCAAAACCCAAACCTTGTAGAATTATGATTGCTAAGGATTTAGAAAACTTAGAATAGTACAAAATAGTGTCACGTATCGGAATTTATCTAAGACCTGATTTTTTATCAAGAGCTATCCATCCTTTCTCAAAGCCCAGCTCCTTCAGAGAATGCAGAGCATATATTTCCATACCAACGACATATGTGTCATCTGCTTTGATCATAAGGACATTGTTACACTCCGTCACGTCATGTTTAGCATGTACACAAATGCGGATATCCGTTTTTATGAGAACAGAAATGCAAATTGATGTTTTAATGGATGGGGACAATTTATCCATTTGTGACGGATATCGTGTTGGTATTACATATATGGGCTATAATGTCTGAATAAAAATAGTTGGGATTTGTCATTGAATTATCACCACTGAAGATGCTTTGCCGATTTCTTGGAATTTTGCTTGTTATTCTTACCCTTCTCTTACCTCGTTGAGTTTGCGTGGAAGCTGTTTAGGCGATGAAGCTGGATGATAAATCTACGTCAAACACAATGTCAATGCGTTTGTATTTGGTGCAGTATACATCTTATGTGGGAATGACATTCATCTTGGCGCGCACAGCAACTACCTTTGCTCTGTTATCAGAGTATGCACTGATGTTAAACCATTAATAATGAGAGCATTTACGTTTGGCTCACTGTTTGCTATTTTCCCCTGAGCCTCAAGAATGTCAAGCAGCAGAGATTTGTGACATACGGAGAGCCTAAAATGTGTTGATCAAAGCGACTGGAACGGACTTGTTTTTACACTAGATGAATTCATGTAGGTCACACTGTAGCACTGACATAGGATGAAGATTTGAGAAAAGAGTTCGCAGTCAACCATCGGTGTTTTTTGCTTAAGGTGACTGGAAATGGTTACTTATTTGAAAAATGCGGATTTGTTCTTCTTAGTGGATTGATATAGAAAACATTAAAGAATGATTTAAATTGCTACCAACCTCTCTTGTAATTTGTTCCAACGGTATTCTTAGTTATTGGCAATATCATTTGTAGATCATGCTTGGCGGTCACTTGACTCTTTTTCCAAAATGTTAAATATGTTCTGCATTACCTCAGTAAAGTATGACTAATTAATTATCTCTGGGTTCATTTCATTTCTTCATGGTGGCTGCTGACGGTTGTATTTTCAGCTCATGGTGCTGCCTTGTACTCTGAGAAATATGGTTCCCCAGTCATATTTGATGACTGTTTTGGTGCTTGGTCAATGGACATTGTTAGAATATACTGAGTCGTGCGTGTAAAACAAAGGTTCCCTTGTGAAACTCGTTCGCTACCTGTGGATGTTGATGCTCCAAGAATAGGAAGCCACCGTGCAAAATTGAAATTGTTGTTGGCATAAAAGTATTGGATCTTTTCAAATAGTGCATTACAGTTTCACGGTACAGTTTAACGTTTCATTCTCAACATGACAGTATCTGTATGCAAGTTGTGAGCTTTACTTCAACACAAGATACCAAGATCGGAACTGAGAACTCTTCTGTATACGTCGTTTACACCCGTCACCAAAACTAATGAGGTTGAATGAGTTAACTACTACTTCGCTGCATTATTCAGTCCATGATGTCTTCATGAAATCGTAAAGATTGCTTCTTATTATCTGATGAATTTGTGTTTTCTTGCAGTAATTGGCGCTGACGAAGAATTCCGCAATTTCTTATGAGGTTTCTTCTGCGTCAACAAAACGATATTTCGAAGCAAGGTTCATATCTCAATATATAATCCTTCAAATATGGGGACAAACTTGTTAACTCCATAGGACTTAGGACAGACTGTTCTGGAGTAATTACATGTTTTTTGTCTTGAATTCATAGATGCAATACTACTGTGACTCTGACTTTATCTTTCACATGCTTTATGCTGACAATATAATGCAAGTTATGTCTGAGAAGAGGCGACATTGATGAGATGGTGACTTTAAATTTCTGGTTTCTTTTCCGAGAAACATAGTGAGTTTATCGCGATTTCCTAACAGCATCGTTCTCAATACAATTTATATTAACATTCTCAAGTAATTCATACTCGGCTGAAACACGTCTTTGCAACCTATTACATGGCATCAACAAAACAAATGGTTCGTGATTTAGGTTAATTAGCAGTATTCTGTGTGAAATAGTGTAAACGAAATTCATTTTAACACGAACAAAATCAGGAACACTCATGTTCCCCTCCTGCTTCAAGTTTGGGTTTGGTACCATCGACCGAAATAAATAGATTAGGGTAACATGTCGTACCGCCATATATTATGTATACAACTTTTACCTCTTACCTATTTGACAAAACAACGGGAGCGTTTGTTGTTTTAGTTTAACATTCCAAAATATTTCACAGTCTTAAAACCATGTCTAGGTGATATTTATGGTCGTTCTTTAAATATTTTCTACATTTTAGTCGTACATTTCATTTAGAAAGACTTCGCCATCATGTGTGTCAAATAGAAAGTATTGTAGATCATTTGGAGAAAAGTAATTAATTTATTTTCTTGATCCCTTTAAGTTCTTCGAGAAATAATCACTGCCGTTTACTAGAAAATAAAATAAGCATAAACATAAAAATACTTCCAACATGTACGTGGCATTTTAACTTGCCTTAATTCGTGTTCAATGCATGAGTACAAATGCATGAGTACAAATGTACAGTTTGACTTCTGATATCCTATTTTGTGGGAATAATTATCTAATATTTGGACCAGCGAATAATTATCGGGTAAAATTAGCTTTAAATATAAATGCTACTAATGTCATAATGTGCCATCAGCTGGTGGATATGATTCTATGATCGTACAAATGTTGAGTCTAGAACTCATCATTGCACTCTTCAATGGTGTAGGAAAATATCAGTCTTTTAGTAAATGTGCACAAAGGTGCTAAATGCTACTGTTTGTAAGAATAAAATCCAGCTAAAATTGGAGAGAGATAAATGGGACAAAATTTATTTTCGTAATTTAATGATCCTACAACACTATTATCGATAACTGACAATAAGACTGCATCAATAACTACAGTGTGGCAGGCGAAGCAGTAACTGTTATTCTGCAAAACGAGTTATTCAGTCATTGAGTTGTTGAAGATTATAAGGTCACCGACTCTTTTGTATTATATTGTGGCGTCAAAACTACGCAGCAGCAATATAAGGTATGGTGTAGTCAGCTGCAATACATTCATGGTTTTATTCAACAATATGACAGTTACATTTCTTACATTCATGGCAGTTATCTCCAAGTTGTAAGATGTGCTACTGCACTCATATTGCCATTGCGTACAGTGAACTTTCTCCAAATGATAACAATTTCAACTCCGCACAGAAATGGATCCTGCTTGAAAACGAGGCTGCCGCGAAACTTCTGTGTTTTCATTGCCAAATATAGGTTACATGCTGATGTTGTCTTCAGTAAATCTCCATACTGTCAAATTAGGTGAATACTCAGCGTTATAATCCTTTACCAAACTAGGCCAAAGTCGACGACACTCCGCATACATTCTGTTATGTAATTTATCAACATTTGTCCAGCATCAACTTTTATTATCCTTTTCCCTTAGGAATCAATAAATATTATGGGATATATATATATATATATATATATATATATATATATATATATAGGGCCCTGGTTGGCCGGGTTGTCTAATGCGTTCACCGTTCCGGATCACTGCCATCTCACCTCAGGTTCAGTTAAAATGGGTACGTGAGAAAGTCTGCCAGTAGCTTCTCCTTGGCCTATCTTGTGCTGAAAAATGGCGTGAAACCCTACATCAACAACACAAAACCTATAATAACAATAATAGCAGCAACAACAGCCTAATATATATTAACGAAACAGAGACAGCTATGTTCATTTTCATTGAAATAACAAAAAGAGAACATTATAAAGAATTAAGTTTAATGCAGTAATTATTGAATCTTTTTTCGTTTATCTTAAAGTACTTGATATCTATTCATTTACATTGCATGGAAATTTATACTAGAAAAACTAAATCATCGGCAGATTCTTTGCTCTAACGAATGATTTTTTATTTTTTATCATCATTATTATTATCATTATGATTATCATTATTATTAAAAACACCCATCTTACATCCATTTGAGCAAAGTTTATGTTGTTGTTGTTGTTGTTTTAGGGTTTAACGCCATTTTTCAGCACACATTAGGCTATACATGGCGGCCAGTATTAATGGTGGAGGTAGAACCCGGGAAAACCCCAAGAAAACCCCAGAAAGATCCACCGATCCACGAGAAGCTACTGGCAAGCTTTCTCACATACCCACATTGGCTGAATCCGAGACTCGAACCCACGCAGACAGAGGTGAGATGGCAGTGATCCGTAACTGAGAGCACTTTAGACCATTGGGCAAAGCTTATGCTGGTTAAATAAAGTTACTTTATTTATACATATATGTGTGTATGGGTGTGTGGTTTTGGGACGTAGTAGCAAAATATTAGAGAACCAAGATCGATATATTACACGGTGCTTTATTTTTTGTGTCGACATAACTGTAAATATATTCAAGTGTCAATATGAACGGAAATCATATTTTACTCATTTTGATATATTCCGCTGTCTCTGTTCACAGGTGTTCCAAAGGCGTGTTGATGCTAGTGTGTCATTTGACCAGAACTTTGCAGCATATGAGGCCGGATTTGGGAATTTGACAGGCAATTTTTGGTTAGGTACAGTATATAATGTGCATAAGATTTTGCGATATATCAATGAATTTACAAAAATCTTTGTATTTTGTTCAAAGAATATATTACTGCCAGATCACGATATAAGAGATTAAAGTTTTGCACAAACAAAAAGATAGTCTACACGATGGAAGGATAGGTACATCTTTTTGTTACTAGGGAGCCTACAAAATATGTATATATTCCATTTAAACAATACAATTTCAATTGCGGACAGAAGATTTTATTGTTGTTGTTGTTGTAGGGTTTAACGCCATTTCTCAGCACACGATAGGCTATGCATTACGCCAATATTAATGGTGGAGGAAGAACTCGGGAAAACCCTGGGAATAACAGCCGAACCATGAGAAGCTACTGGCAAGCCTTCTCACATACCCACATTGGCCGAATCCTAGACTCGAACCCACGCAGACAGAGATGAGATGGCAGTGATCCGTAACGAAGAGTGTTTTAGACCACTCGGCCACTCGCAGCCCCCAGAAGATTTTAATGCAAATAAGGACGACGTACGACGACTATTTAGACTTCCTCATTTCTATACGACAGGGAAAAATTGAAGGAGTATCAGCTACATGTCTCATACAGGCTTACTTACTTTAATATCGTTGGTACAATGTAGGCAAGCAATTTGAAAAATAAATTTATTAATTGCCATGGAGACATTAGAAGTTGGTATATCGTAGGAGCTGCATGTTTCAATTTATAATATGTACGTGTCAACGGGTCTCAAACTTCAACTAGATAAGCGAAATGAAATGTGAAAAGAAACCTTTGCTGTGTTCGGTTACCTACGCGACGAGACGAAGCTTTCTTTGAGGTAACTCAGCAAACTTGAATCACAATCACAATCAACAGTTTATAATTTAACATCCAGACATGTATCATGCTTCACAGGTAGAAAGAAAATTTTGGTAGAGTCATAGTCCATAGGTATCAAGATCACTTTATCGAGACATAGTTATCGGTATACAATCATACCTACAGAACATTGACTTCCGACTCTGCTGCGGACGAACAAAAAAGACATGGGCTACATATATATTATTAGTGGCTTTTCAAAACTCATTCACTGTAAGGTTGGCAATAAAAGGCTGATGTTGTTGTTGTTGTTGTATGGTTTAACGCAATTTTTCAGCACAAGATAGGCTATACATGGCGGCCAGAATTAATGGTGGGGGAAGAACCCGGGAGAACTCCGGAAAGAACCATCGACCCACGAGAAGCTATTGGCAAGCTTTCTCACATGCCCACACTGGCCGAATCCGAGACTCGAACCCAGGCAGACAGAGGTAACAGGCTGATGAGAGGCTGATTCTGATATCAAGCTGCCCAATTCAAACCATCATTATACAAAACTGTTTATATCAATAATTACAAATAGACTGAATATATTCTGTATTGGGTTACTTTCTATACTGGAAACGATTGATAAAGAAAGTACAGAACGATATGTCTAAGCCAAGACTATTATTATAGCCAATAACTAGTTTTCTTTTCATACATTCACTAAAGTTTGTCCACAGAGGAGCACAATACATAGTGCAGCAATAAGATTTGAATAACCTAATTTTGATATTCAATGAACAATTCTTAAATTTACGTAGAAGCATGTTTGTTCGAGTACACAAAAATCGGTAAATATGTAGCCTACCTAACATGTTGAATCTCTGCAAACTTAAACCACCTTTGGCTACGTCATATAAACGCTACAAGGATATATCGTTATCCCCACGTTCGGGGTTATTCCATCAGAAGAATGCTTTTCAGTCTGCGAATACGTGAAGGGCATCTTCTCAAACATGCCGCAGAAATAAACGTAGCCTGCAATGTGAACGACTGATGACTTTACAGTGCTACAAACGGGTCACACATGTGTATCAACGAAATAATGTCTTAATGAATCGTGCACAGAAGACAGAATATCTCGCCGAGTAATCTTGAAAGATTCATATTTGAGATTATGGTTCTAACTTTGTGTGAATTATTCACGAGCAGTCCTGCCTACCTTGTTTATTGATACAACAAAATTCTCAACCAAATGTTGCTTCTAAAGACTGGTCGAAGCTTGTCCTTTACCAGAAGCATATCACATCGCTTAATAAATCGCTTAAGAAATATATTATCCGGCGACTCATATGGCTTGACGGGAGACTTCATAATAATGACTCAAGGCAAAAAGCAAAGTTAATCAAGTAGAAAGCCAGCAAGATAGAGGTAGTACATCTGAGAACTCAGATGAATAATACACCTTTGGCCTGCGAACTCGAGATAAAGTCAATTCTCTAAAACCAAAACAACCTCACACAGTGGTAGAAGTAGATGGAACGAAAATAGAAGTACTAATTGACACATGATCAAGCATTAATGTTATGGATGAACATACATTTGCAAAGCTGACGTCTAAGCCTGAACTGCAGAAAACAGAGACAAACGTATTTGCATACAGATCAGAAACGAAATTACATATAGCTGGCAAATTTCAAGCCAAAATTGAAACAAAGTATAGGATCACTACAACTCCATTCTATGTAACGAAAGGAAACTTTGGAAACCTACTGAGTTATGAAACAAGCATACAGTTGCAAATAATTCCAAGAATCTGTGCTACAGTGAAGAGTAAGTCTGAAAAATTGTGTAAAAAGTACCCAGATATGTTTAAAGGAATTGGAAAACTAAAAGACGTACAGATAACCTTCACACTGATGATACTGTCATCCCTGTAATTCAACCCCATCGACGTATTCCATTTCATATTCGACAGAAAGTTGAAAAAGAGTTGGCAAGACTTGAAGAATTGGACATTATCGAAAATGTAGACGGACCAACTCCTTGTGTATCTCCAATTGTGGTTGCTCGCAAACCCCAAAACCCCGACGAAATTAGGATCTGCGTTGATATGCGTTTGCCCAACGAAGCAGTACTTCGCGAGAGACACCTCACACCAACAATAGATGACCTTATAGCAAATCTCAACGTTGCAACCGTATTCTCCAAGCTTGACCTAAATTCGGGTTACCATCAACTGGAATTGGACGAATATTCAAGAAATATTACAACATTCTCAATTCATACTTGACTACGAATATATAAACGTCTCATTTTTGGAATATCATCTGCAGCGGAAATATTTCAAACCACACTCCGTACAGCACTGGAAGGACTATTAGGCACAAGGAACACTAGCGATGACATTCTAGTATTTGGTCGCACTCAGGAAGAACATGACAAAAATCTAGAGTCTACATTCACTCGCATAAAGCAAAAGGATTTGACACTAAATAAACACAAATGTGAGTTCAACAAAGACAAAATTGAGTTCTTTGGATACATTTGCAGCAAAGGTGGAATTTCTCCAGATTCGAAGAAAGTGGAAGCAACGAAAAGTGCCAGTACTCCATCAAACACATCAGAAGTACGCATTTTTCTAGGCATGACAAACTATGTGGGACGATTTATTCCAAACTAGGGAACAAACAACGAACCTCTTAGAGCTCTAACCAAGCAAAATAAACCATGGGAATGGACTGAAAAACACGAAAAAAAAGTTTGAAAAACTCAAAAAAGATCTAGCTAGTAACACAATAATAGCGTATTTTGATCCTATTAAGGAAACACAATTAATTGTAGATGCAAGTCCTGTCGGTCTAGGCGCGTTATTAACCCAGAATGGTAAGGTTATTGCCTACGCCAGTAGAGCACTTTCAGATGTGGAAAAACGATATTCACAGACGGAACGAGAAACACTAGCAATAGTCTGGAGTTGTGAGCACTTCCATCTATACCTGTTCGGTCATACGTTTAAGCTAATTAGTGACACAAGCTCCTGGAAGTCATTTTCAATAATCCAAAATCACGACGCCCTGTAAGAATCGAGAAATGGAGACTGAGATTACAAGCATACAGTTTCAAAGTAGTTTACAAGCCAGGTAAAACAAATGCAGCATATTACATTTCGCGCGATCCCAAGACCGGAACTGAATGCTGTAAACATTCTGAAGTTGCAGAAGCTTATATTCAATTCATATTCGTCAATGCTGTAAACAAAGCCATGACCTTTGAAGAAATTCGGACGGCTACTTTAGTGGACCAGGTCCTTCAACATGTTATCAAATCAATAGAATCTGGAAACTGGAAACATTCTTACAATCAAAACATAGCATTGGAGACATTTTCAAGACTCAGACATGAACTTACGATCGTTCCAGTTGCAAATGGTTTTGTCCTACTGTGTGATAGGAAACTAGTAATACCAAAAGGGCTACAAAAGAGAGTGATAGAGCTAGCACATGAAGGCCATCAGGGCATAGTCAAGACAAAACAACTTCTTCGTGAGAAAGTATGGTTTCCCGGTATTGACAAACAAATAGAGGATTTCTATCAAAGTTGTATACCATGCCTTGCATGAGCACCGAAGCAAACGACAGAGCCGCAAAAAATGACAGTTCTACCAGACAATCCTTGGAGTCAAATTAGCATGGACTTCAATGGTCCTTTTCCGTCATGAGTCTACTTAATGGTACTTGTTGATGACTACTCAAGATATCCAGTAGTTGAAATTATTAACTCAACATCTGCAAACACAGTCATTCCGCAACTTGACAAAATATTTTCAATGTTCGGAATACCAGAAGTTGTAAAAACGGATAATGGACCTCCATTCAATGGACAATAGTTTACAAAGTTTGCCGAATACATGGGATTCAAGCATAGGAAAATCACACCTTTATGGCCTCAAGCCAATAGCGAAGCAGAAAGGTTTATGAGGACAATTGGAAAAACAAAGCTGGAAACAAGAAGTGTACAACTTTGTACGCAATTACAGAGCCACACCTCATGCAACAACCAACAAATCTGCAGCCGAAATTCTGTTTGGACGAAAAATGAGAACTAAACTCCCAAATATACAAATCAAATCAAACGACAACGAGACTAGGAAAACCGATACTGAGAAAAAGGAAAAGATGAAGAGCTATGCAGATCAAACTAGGAGAACTAAGAAATCAAATTTCAAAGTTGGAGACAGTGTTCTAGTAAAACAAGAAAAGCGAGACAAGTTGTCAACTCCATTCGACTCCAAACCATATGAAGTTATCAACAAAAAGAGATCAATGATAGCAGCGAAAAGAGAAGACCATCAGATTACTAGAAATTCGTCATTATTCAATACAGTAAAGAATTCACCACATATTCCACCACCTGATGACCAGACATATGATACAATAAATCTAAAGAAAGATGGAGATAGATGTAACACATATCCAACATCCGGCCTAGCATTAAGAAGATCATCCCGAATCAGAAAACAACCAGACTACCTAAAGGATTATGTGTGTGAAAAAAAATATAAACTTTTAGAAGTTTTACCACATACATTGTGCTGTATGATATTTTGCTTATAAATCGTGTAGTGTGCTATAACTGTAAACAGTTCTGCAGACCTAGATAGTTAACAATAACACGTGTGTCTCATCAAATGACAATTTAGTTTAATGTAGTAAATTTGAACTCTACAATCAATCAAAACCCATAATAGCATTAGGACTAAGCTGTGAGAACTGTAAACCTACTTTACCCAGTTCCAAGTTTACCATTATATACATCAACAAGAAAAGAAAAAAATCAAGAAGCACATTATGTGAATTTCTGTTGTTAAGAAATGCATATTTATTATCATTATGACTAATTCGAAATATACTGAACTGATTTTCAATTTAAGAATATATATTATAAATCTGGAAGTAAAGGAGGAATGTAGTGTTCTAGAAGCAGTACTATATGGTAATATAGACTTCCCCACTGCTGAATCAGCATGTTTAGAGATTGGAGATAAGGCTGACAGATAGGGTGCTAGATGTAGGTCAGGCAAGCAAGTCAGTTATAGTTTGTATGCTATGGAATAAACATGTGTTTGTAGAAACAGGTCTTTTCCTCTCTGATTACAAAATCCAATAATTACACCACTGATGTGTATAAAGTTGACATACAACAGTTTCTTGACTATTGAATGGACAACAGTGAAAATTAACTATAAATTAGATTTTGTATACGTACAGGATCAGTCTTGTCTTTTTATTTTTATCATTGTTTTCAGTTGTTCTGTAATGAATTATACACGGTATTTCTAATTTATCGCAATGCCTAAATACCCTGCAATATGACGCTTCCTATGGTTTCGTAATGTTACAGCTGTAAACACATGATTATAAGAATTTGTATGTAATTTCCTGTTTCTTAAAGGTAAAGGTTTCGTATCAAGAGCAGATTGTTAATAAAAATTAATCACAAATTGCATACGTTCCGTGTTACTTTGCCTTCTATACCTCCACAAAAATATCACCCCGAACATTCATAATAGCAATCCAGCATATCTATCTGTCTGAACAGTTAAGTGATCTTAATTTATCTGCTTCCAGTTCTTGCATTGCCCACGCTCTGATTATGCTATGCTCATATACACTTTGTGAACTGTGATCGCATGAACGTATTGGAGATATTGCGAGTCAGAGGCCTTTTTTGCTGCTCTAATTTGACGACGATGATGATGATAATTAGATTATTATAATTTTATTATTATTATTATGATTATTGTTAGTAGTAGTAGTAGTATTAGCACAGTTGTAGTAGTAGTATATACATGACATGAAAATCGTATATGTATCTGTCGACTATATGCCTGTAAGGATAATTACTGCATTCGTTAAAAAATAAACGAGAAAACATGAAGAAACATATTCGACTTCAATATTTACTGGCTATAAATTAATGAAAATGATAATATATAAGATGCTCGAATCTCTCAAGATAAATGTATTGCAAATAAATATACTTGAGAAAATTGCTAAACAAATAACGTTTTATGGCGATACTATTTATTCACATTCAATGAATATAATTATAGTTTAAATATTTTCAATTGAATGATAAGCCTAATTTAGTATTTACTTAACGAATGTCGACATCTGGTTTGACAAACTAAATATACTCTGTAACGTGAAAACTTAATTGGTCATATGAATGGTGCCTTATGGCAAAGAAACTTCTTAGCATGAAAACGAAATCATGTTGTTTCGTCGGAATTTAAAATATGTTTATCCACAACTGTTGATAAAGGTACAGCACATTTGCGAAACAATAGCTTAAAAAATAAGTACCGCGAAAATATGAGGAGCCAGCGTAATTTTCTTTCTCAGACTGGGCCACATGATCTACATTTCTCACAAAGCTATTTACGGTCATGTATTCAAACATGGAATAGTTCATAGCAACAATAGCGAAAGCTGGAAGTTAGATGACATTAAAACACGCTTTATATTTAATATTCTAATATAAAATACCAACAAATGAAATAGAATGCAATTGTAGTTTGCTCCACATTCTTTCTTGACTATATTTTGAAAATGCTGTTACACTCGCATAGTTTCACAAACCATATCCTCTATAATTCCCAGACTGATTCATTTATGTTCTTAAGTGTCGCAAAGTCTTATATATTTATTACAGGTCTTCATGCTCTATATATTCTTACAACGAAGAATGCAACTCTCAGAGTGGATATGACGTCGGCCAATAATACGAAATACTATGCGGAATATTCCCGATTTTACTTAGATAGTGCACCTCTCTACATAGTTCACTGTCGTGGCTATTCAGGAACCGCAGGTTTGTATGAGAGTCAGCTGGCACTCCCAACAAAGAAAAATTTAGTCGAAGACAAAACATGAGAGCATGCAATTATCACAATACACCAGTATTGTTAATATTTGTATATTGCTCAAGCGAATCACGTTGCATATCGAATATCTAGACTTAACATTCAAAACCCGACCTGAATAGTTATTGCACTGATTAATGTGAAAATGTGATTCAAGGTAAATAATGAGTTATTGAAATAAATAGTTTGCTTTCCTCTTATTTGGATGTTGAAGTTAAATTAAAAATCCGAAATATGTGCTGATTGGCTTGCAAAGAATTTTTGTTTTAGCTTACTGAACTGTATTGGCCATTATGAACAGTGTTGCGTGCAAAATAAGCCATTAAGGGTTTCAGTTGTTCCCATAATTTTGTTGTTGTATTAACTTACTCAAGCTGATGATATTATTGAAAAAAGTCTCATCAAGTGGCATTTATTAGATGTACTCGAATTTTATTCATATTCTAAACAAGTAGATCGCGTTAGATTGGATGCAGGTCTGATCACCTCAGATTGTAGCTTTCATATGAAAAGAAGTTAATTCTATCATTACTTGTAAGCATTTCTTAAAGAGAAAATGTCTTTTCTTCTTTAAATAATTATAAACTCTGCATCTAAAATTAGAATTTGGATATCAATTACAAACTTGTACATTTTTTTATTTCTAATGAAGGAGACGCTTTTAACGGGAATAAATACAACAATGGAAATTTTGATGGTACGGCCTTCATAACACCAGACAGAGATAACGCCGTTGGTTGTGGTCACTACTATCATGCTGGATGGTGGTATGGTAATTGTTACAGTGCGAACCTGAATGGAAAATATGTGACTCCTGGAGAGTTAAACTATCTTGGCATACTATGGTTAGACGATTTGCATGGCGCAGGTTCTTTGAAATTTGTTGAGATGAAGCTGAGATAGGGAATCGAATGAATATGCTAACGTAATCCTTCCAGTAATAATTGTTAAGACGATTTCTCAAAAAATTTTTGTTATTTAGTTGATATTTCAAAATCAATCTTTCTCCATTACATATATTTTGTCTATCAATCTTAAATCTCCATACCAGTATAAATACCCATTTTTAAGACCAATCGCTCAATGCATAAACGCAGAAGATACTCGTGCCCGATCCCGATAATGTAGTTACCAAGGTTATAGTGACCGTAACTGTGTCTTTCTTGTTGGGGTATTACGGTTCCCTCTACTCGGCCATTGACAATGCTCCTAGGTAAACCATAGTTGTCACACAACTTTCTCTCTCTCTCTCTCTCTCTCTCTCTGATACATACACACACACACACACACACACATTAATGTGTGTAAAAGTGTGATTTCATAGATCTGAAACAATTCAGAACATTTTCTTTCATACAATTTTCAAGTCTCTATTTTTACCTCAAAATAAAGAGAAAAAAACTTAAAACCAAAATAAGAAGATTTATTGAATCCTCCCTAGCAAGTATTTGTTGCAAGAAAGATTTGTCGCAGATTTCATGCATGGAAAGTTTGTATTTTCACCCTTGTTTTCATTTCAATCAATGTATTATTTGATTATTAAAGACTGGTAACGAAATCACACCTTGATTAGTAATTGTGATTATAAACCTAGATTATAAACCTAGATTACCTTGAGCATTAGCTAAGTGTGCATACAACGAATATATGTCTAAAAGGTTAAAACTGGCAATACAGAATAATGTTTCTCTTTGAAAATGGTGACACGGAAGGCGCCCATTAAGCGGGATAACGACGGGAGTGTTCCAAAAATGCCTAACCTGGAAAGGATGCTGATACATAGGATAGTTTACAGACTCATTGTACTAGCTCAATTTATATAGCAAACCTATGCAAACCCCAGGATATTAATAATTCAATGACTTAAATTTTCTGAGTGCTCATGATCAAAATTATATTGATCAGTATAGAGAAAATTATGTGACCCGCAGCATTTTCTGGATGTACGTGTGTTTTAAACAAGTGTCAGATGCTGTTTCAGAAATGAGTCTTCCAAACTCAAGTCTATAAAAAGACTGAAATTCTGTCGACAAAATAGCGTCTGATTTTTCAGTTGCGACAAGGATAAGCTCCCAAAAAAAATCACTTTTGTTAAAATCTCTCTTTCTATCAACCAATCCTAGCCAGCCGAACCGATATATAATCAAATATATCTATACCCATTTCTGGACTGGTTTCATTTTTCTATAATATTAATACAATGAGTCCTATATCCACCATTGACTTACTTGACATATCAATGAATAATAGTTAGAATACGTAAGTAAATTGGGCGCATTGTTATGCTTTTCAAAGTTAACATTAGTGAATATTGAGTTATTGCAAGATTATGTACACTAATAATAGCTATTGTACATTTCAGGCAACATTTCAGTATGTGAACCCCATTTCGGAAAATCTGACAAAAGTATTAAAATAAAGTTGCCTAATCAAGAGTTACCTTTATTACTATCACCATTTATCTCTCTTCAATTCAACAGTGAACTAAAGTACCACCCTTGTGATATTATGTAATTAATGAGTAAAAGGTCAAGGCGAACATCTATAAGAGCATGTATTATTACAGAAAAGGAGATTTAAATTAGGGAAATTACCTGAAATTCTCACAGAACAAATATAATGTAACATTAATGTAAGGCAGGTATACGCCAATTAAAATACAAAATATGAAGTTCCAAGCCTTTCACGGAATGAAACTTGTGGAACACAAAGTCATGAGGATTCGTCGCCAGTAAGAGGCCTAAAATGGTCCTATATGAAGCACAATGTTTCAAACCACAACTAGGAAATATTACATTGCTGGTTTTAATGAATCTACGAATGGGAGATTGTATAAGCTATATATATATATATATATATATATATATATATATATATATATATATATATATATATATATATTTATATATATATGATTGCATATATTAATCAATGTGCAAAGCATTCATTCTAACATTAACAAATCTACACATTCTAAACACCACACTTCCCCATTACATTACAACAGTTGAAAGTGTGTTCAATATCCCAATGAAAGTCACTCTGATGAATACAACAGGTATTATTAAGTTTGCTTATTATCCAGAAATATTTCCATAATTTTCCGTTTATAGGAAAATAAATTATAGATATATATTTGGAATCACTCGTCAAATTACGCTTCGAGATTGATACCTTTGTACTTCACATTGTATCATGTCTTATGTGATACGCCTTGCATTGTAGTAACATTTTCTTAAACCTCTTTATCCGTTATTTTCTTTCCCTCTTCTAAAAGCGTATTCGAATTCTTAGATAACTTTGCTTTAATGCTACCAATATTTATCCAAACAGCATCTATTATCTTCTAGTCTCAGGTGTTTTCTCTTTCTCATTAACTTTATCATAACATATTATATTATGGCTTATGGATATAATGGCCATAGTATTAATACCGTTTAACTAACTTTTGGCAGGAGGCCTTTGTAATATTCCATCTCCTTGATCAGAATATTTTTAATTTCATTGATTTTATTTCTCCTAAAGTATTGCCGTTGTCGATACAGTGATATTGTCTCTCCCATTCCGATGTCAAATAGAAATCTTGAATCTAGCACCGATTCTGGTGAAAACAGGAATTGATTAAGATTTTTAGTTTTATTCTTCTGTCGATATTGTTATAATGGTATAGCTTCTATTTACTTTTGAGGGTTTGGTTTGCTTTTCAACATCAGATATATTTATGTTTAGGTACACTAGCATTCATTAGAGTATTAATTATTTTATCTGGTTTTAACTCTTCTGCTGTCAGAAAATCAGTAGCAAACTGAAACATTCAGCTTAATGAGTTCTTTAATATCCATCTTTGCTGGATGCTTTTTAGCGTCCTAAACGTCTTCTTTAACAGAATGATGTAATCGTTTGCAAGAGTTTAATTCAATGTTGCATGGTAATTAGTTAAAACATACGTCTCTGCCATTTATGTGCTGAAACAAATCTATAACGTTCTGCCTGAACTAGCCGAATTTCTGGTAATGGTTTTGTCTGTTCTTTTTAGGCGACTATTTTAACTGGTTGGTGTTTTTGAAATTGCGTATCAGATAAACAGTTTTGTGTTTTCGTCTTTTTAACACTGCTCGTTTGGTGTGCTTTTGAATATAACAAAATCAAACATGAGAAACAATTACAACACATATCAAGTAATACATTTTATTATGGTTAATTGCTTGCCCTTCTGTCAGTTTTATCATGTTCTTGCTTTGCTGTTTTCCAAATGAAAGGTATGCGTGGATCGTTGAAGATACATTTTTTGGTGACTTAAATTTGTTTTTACTCTTCGGCCCAAAGCAAATATTGCTACATTTGTTCTTTCATGAACTTGTTCGCTTTTCTCACTTTCTTTCACTTAGTTTTCAACAAGATCAGCAAAATGAATATGACTTTAAAGCTGGTTGAAAGTAACTCAAGATCACATTTTACTTAAACATATGCTCAATTTACACTCGTCTTTGAGCTTATCCACTAATTATGTTATTTGTGGAGTTCCGCACTTCACGTTCACAACAGAGACCCATGACTTCAAAATATTATAGATGGGCTCTATCTTCCAAGTTGCGTACTATTTCAAATGTCCCACTATGAGATCATTACCTACATAAAGCTTAATCGAAGGAACGCTGGCTATCAAGAGTCATGTGAAGAGAGCCAAATCGTCAAAGTCCAATATACAAGAAAAGGTCAAGTAAGCAGAACGACGATACCATCGACAGCACGGTCGATCGCCAAGTCTCAATCTTGAGCAAACCACGAATGATTCCTGCAACTATCGCTGTACTTCTTAATCACAGTTCGTGAACTCGCCGGTACCCCATCTTCTCTTGACCCAGAAAAAGTTAAGGAAAACACTTGAGCAGGTTGTATATTGATACCCCTACTTTTCTAAATAATTTACATGATGTGGGATCCAAGCGTAAGATCGCTTCATAGAGAAACGTCCTGAACTCATGATTGTCTATAGGCTATAAATACAAACGCTTTTCCCATGGTTTCACTCTTTCTGAAGACAAATTGTGGACAAGAGTTGAATCGTCTACAATTGTTTTGGGGATGGTGTTTAACCCAGAGTACCCATTGTATGTGAAATCATCATGAGTAATCACCAAGATGACGAACGCGGCTATTTTGAAGAAAAGGATTGATGTGGAGAGGCAATGATGCATGAACAGCGTATCGCAGTACTGCTCTCCTGTGAGGCGAAGTTTTAGGTAGAGAAGAAGATCAGTGAGATGCGGCGTATGTTATCTCACTTTGGTTAACAAAACCCATCGGTCCTGTTTAGGGCCACTCAGATCTCTAGATAAAATGCTATTCCGCTATAGCCATTGGTCTCTGCTTTTTGTCTTTCTTTGTTTTTGTTTTCAACACAAACTTAAAACCGTTTACCATTTGACCTCATAAACCCTTTTGATCCCATAAACACCTTTGACCCTGTGGAAGCTCCCGCATATCCATTTTCTCTTTTGAACCCCCAGTGTCCGCTGTGACGATCTGGATCTCTTGCAAAACAATTTCCTAATTTACATATTTCAGCATTAGGTTTAGTCGGAGAACAATCTATGGATTATTTAGAATGATTAATCACCTCTCCATCCCATCAGGAAATTTGATAATTCCATCCCAGCAATCTGGAGATATAAAGCAGCTGGGAAAGGTATGCTTATTTGGCAAGACAGACATTCCAATGCATTCAGTATTATTCGTATTCGCCCACTGGCTCTATCATCTATTTTGTGTATTTATTTGTTGCTGATTTCAAGTGATATTTGTTTGGGGTGGGATTTTGTGTGCAACTGGTATTATTATTTTTTTGAATGCTTATGCATGGATTTTAGTTACTGCTACCTGATAATTGATACCATTAGCAATTCTCTTCAATCACATATGGAACATTTTTGGAGATTTGGGATATTAAATGTAACTATTGTTGAATGCCCGAATAACCTCGTTCGCTTCTTGATATTAATTGCCGACAATGGCGTTCTTATGGCAAGGGATGAAACATCAACAACCATGACTTTCTTCAAGCACAAATTGGATTCGGTGAGATTCGCCTTCCCACGGACAAACTGAAACAATATAATGTATCCATAAAGTCATATTTGTCTCGATGTAAACTCACCTTCACAGAGATGAAATTCATCATAGGTACTCTTAAATTTGCTTGCGCGGTTGTTCTGCCATGTTGTGCCAGGATCGGCTTTCCTTAGGCGGCTCTTCGACTTTACAATTAGCATCCCCAAACCGAATCACCGCATAAGATTAAGCAAGCATGTCAAGAAAGATTTAAGGATCTGGCACACATATTTAACATGTGTTAACTGTAACGTTTGTTTTGCCTCAAAGTTGGACAACACTTTCTGTCTCATTCAACTCACATACAGGCTCTGTGGGATACTGTGAGGTCTTGCGGACACATTTTTGTACGGACTTTGGGATAAGACCTGGGCATATCAAAATGTTGCTCTTCAAGTACCAAATAGTTCCTCCAGCTGAAGTCTGGGGAGCACACTTAACCAACAATAATTGCATCCATCTTTTAATCGACAATCAAGTATAGTTGAAATTCTCAACAAGAAATCTTCCTGTGACACAAAAATCATGCACATCATTCTGAGATTTGTACACTCATACCTTAATTAAGTATTTTAATTAAGGCAAAACACCCAACTAGGTTACATACCACACTTGCTGATGCCCTTTCAAGCCAACACGTTTCATGTTCCCTCAAGATGGCCCCCTAACATATCCATATCCACACCTATCTCCATCCCTTCTAAATGTTCACATCTATAAATTATTTTAAAAGATTTGGTTAAACAAATGTTAAAGCCAGCAACACAAAACACATATAAGAACAATTTATAAGTATCTAACATTAGATGACCTGACTGATATATTTCTGCCAAATTCATATATATATATATATATATATATATATATATATATATATATATATATATATATATATATATATATATATATATATATATAAAGTTGCTTTTCTAACAAGGGTGTTGCATAGACTTTGCGGCACCTCAATCACGGCTCGGGGCACCCTATCAATTGTTTGCTGCAGCCCAACCAAACCCTACTAGCTGTCCCATAGTTCTTTTCACAAGAATACTTACCCCTCAATGTTCATACTACAGGCCGGTCTTAATGTACCCTTACGATCAGTTTACATGGCATTATTTTATTAAGTACTTAGAAGAGCACCTTGCTATTGCTATCTCGACATCAAATGAACTTGACTCTTCGTCTCAAGACAAAATTTCCTTAGACTGTTAGGATGCTAACCTCATCTCTGTTTACACTCATTTTCTTCCCATTGCTTCTCCCGGACCTAACTTTTAACCTTTTATCGCACTTGGAAGAAAATTTTTGATCTCGCTTAGCAAGATTTAGAATTTTAAATGCATTGAATCTAGATATCAAATATGATACAACAAAATAAATTATTGTCTTTCCATCAATTCAATTGTACCAGAGTTAATTAAATTTTACACTACCTGAATATACTGATATTAATTATCTAGAGCTTCTGCTGTTTAGGCCTCTTTAGATTTTGGTGATGAAGCGCAAAACAAACACAAAAATGATTTGTAACTGCATGTGCCGCACGCTGTATAACATCAGATATACGTGTATTGCGTGAAATTGGTAAATGAGAGTGACGTAAATTTGTAGGAGAGGAAGAGAAGATAGTATAGCGAGTTTGTTAAACAAAGAGTATACTGTATAATCCGGCCGCTCGTAGCTAACTTTCCAAATGATATCAAGTACGACTTAGTTAATGTTTACGCATATATGTTTATGTCTTATCAAACAATTCTGAGGTGGGTACGTCGTTTTAAACATTGAAGAGAATTCGTTAGTGATGGCTCATTGTCTGCAAGACCTTTGCGATACATGTATAGGATGTAGCTGCTGTGAAGGAGGTAATTGTTGAAGAGGATCAATATACAGAGTGGTATACTTTTTTTGTCAGGGGCACTAAGTAGTAAGATGATTTTAATATACTGAAGGATCAATTTGAAGGTCAGAAAGGTTTGTGAAAGATCGGTCCCGCATTTGAAGACGGCTGATCAACGGAAACAGGGTTCAAATTGCGAAATAGTTACTAGCCAAATATGAACCGAAGAGCCAGAGGAGGTCTAAAGCAATGCCACAGATCTTGAAAGACATGGGTTTATTTTATGAACTCAAGAGCAATTAATAAACCTTTGATGGGAATAAACGAGCAGCCACCGTTAATCCCATCCCTCGACGTAGTGAGAATGTCCATGTTAGCCACCGGATTAAAGGGAAAAAGAAACAAAAGTGATTCATATTTGCAGGGGACGAAAGGCGAGGAGGCTGTATAGTTGCATATTTTAATATATTGAATTGTTTGGTGACTCCAATGACCTGTCAAACATGGACACAATAGTATGTAAAGTTCGAATGTTTGTAAAGTGGTATGTTATATAAACCATCATTTAAAATAAAATAGAAATTAAACTAAGGTTTTGTTTTGTTCCAGCAGTCAACAGTCTATGTCCAAGATGACACAGTAAAAGAAAAACAATTGTTTTGATTGGTAAATAGTGTTTAAACCTTGAATTACTTTTGAGCAGTTTTATGTTAAAAACAAATCAAAATAAGTTGCTTTTTCAGGCAGCCGACAATTTAGTGTAAAAGGTCACGAAGCATAATACACCAATCTTTGTTCGGTGAAACTTTCTGAAACTAACCATTTTTGCTGATAGATTTGTACTAATCAGAGGTTTACTTGAAAGGTTCCTATTCAGGATATGGAGTTTGCTGTTTGGTTGAATAAACAATACTGAAAATTAGATTGCGAGGATAGGAAGGTTGAAGGGAATATTTTAATCATAGGCAGCCAATAATGTTTTCTCTCAGACGCTACGATTGGGGCATTAATCAATGCTTTCCTTCGAACATATAGCGACGAAAGCATTTGATACTCCTTCGTTTTCATTAATAAATTACATTGCAACAGCGTTTATAGTCTGTCAATGAAATTAAATGAATCAAATTCTGATTTGTTAAAAATGATCATTTGCTACGGTTTATGAATTGCCTTTATGGCTGCATTTGCATCAACTTTTAAGGAAAGATTCTAAAGACACGAAACAAGGAACAATTATGTTAACAGGGATTTTCCGAAAAATAGCGTTTTTAATTTTTTTAAGCTAAATATTATAGTACGATTTGAGTCTGGTTCCAGCTGAGGATCTCTTCGACTTAAGGAGTGTCCACATTACCATACTGTGTGAAATATGATTAATATCCTCAATTTACACTAAATATGCACACACAGAAACACTATAAATTCAAACACATACGGAATCACACAGGTATACAATGTAAACGAGCTGAATGTTCACGGACGCACAATAAAGGTATTTCCAAGTAATTATTTTCTCCCCATTCACTTGCTTGTAGCCATCAACATATAAGACATTCTTATACTCCGTCGCAAAGCAATAATGCTGAACGTTCGAGAAGGTATGCAAACATTTCTTAGAATCGCATACGATCTTAGAAATCAATTTTTCTCTGAAATAAATAAATAATTATTATGTTGCTTATGATGGTCTTTTTATGACAAGGATGAAACGATAGTCTTAAAACCGTAGTTTGATACCGAATATTTGCCTGCTTATTTGTACATATCCTTTCCGTTGTGTGCATTCATCATGCCTTCTTCAATTACTTCCGCTGGTAAACCAGATAAAACTTGGAAATATATTTGAGCGCTTTCTGATAAAATGTGTAAATCCTTCTATCCCATCAGCCACACGTCTCAACTTGACAGAAAAGTTGCCTGATATAGATTTAAGCCGGATCCGATGAATAATATCTAAATCTAAAAGCAAATTTTTTGTGATTATTTTCCAAAGATTCATTTAAACACGAATAATAGTTGTAAGTTAAAAATTCTATACCAAA
Organism: Sinohyriopsis cumingii; assembly: GCA_028554795.2. Classification (NCBI taxonomy): domain Eukaryota; kingdom Metazoa; phylum Mollusca; class Bivalvia; order Unionida; family Unionidae; genus Sinohyriopsis; species Sinohyriopsis cumingii. Next base: position 86,960,455 of record CM068829.1, on the reverse strand, counting down.
AAGACAGAAAAAATGTTTAAGATTGGATTAAACAACAGGAAACTTGTTGAGTCGTGCAAATGTGTCGCATCTCATAAGATGAATTCCCTGAAGTTTAATGGTAAATGTTCTCCATCAGAAGTCCATCTCTTTGTGGGCCTATCATGAACATTAGCTATTCTCCGGTCAATTTTAATAGTTGATCGTCACCATTGATCTAGTCAGTCAGCTGAGGTTTTCAAATTTCGTCCGTATCTTGCAGTAAAATGTTTTTATGGAGACATTTAAAGGGTCACTGCCTAATTTCGTGTTCGAATATGAACAATTAGCAAGGCTTTGAAATATTTATTTTAATATAATTTAATGTCTGAGATTCCGAGATCTAGGTCCGACATATTTAGGGCGGGAAAACGATACAATTGATTATTGTTTGGTCGACGCTCAGTAAGATTTGACATACTATGCTCACTGGTATTTTAAATCCAGCTACCTTGTCAAAACCAAACTGTATTTGTAATTTACACTCCAGTGAATGTCACCTACTCAAGGAATCTGGTCTCGGCAAATCTTCCTATTTTGTAACGTAGGTGTCGTTAAACACTGTACAACACTCGCATGAAAAGTGACCACATAGCATTAATCGAGGGTTGGATAACGTTTGCTGCATTTAAGCGAGATATTTGTACCGTTTCCTTACAAGTTCAGCAGCGGCTGCACTCCTCAATCGTGAAATTGACAACTACACACACCTTTTAAGTAGAGCGAATTAAGGTTGAAGGTGATTCTAAATTATCTCGACTGCTCAAAAGGGTTACAGGTGCTTATCTTAAAGATTTATGAAGAGTCTGTGTTGCTTGACCCACTAAATGTACATATAACGTTTGCTTTATATTGCAACGATAGGTAGCCATTCTAATTCCAGTTTATTTATTGGAACTTATTTAGGACAACATTTAAAGATATATAACATTTGAACAAACTGTCACTACTATAAGACGATAGCGTTTTCCCGTTGGCTCGTCATAGACATACTATGGTCAGTCTAATCTGGTAGTATAGTTTCGAACGTTTGTTGCAACTATTGCATATTCGAACAAATTTTCCTAAAGATTAAGACTGCCTGACGACACGAGATCGAACGTATCATTCTTTACATGCAGATGATGTATGCGCAAAAGTGTTGCTTCGTCTGCTTACAGCCAGTGACATTGGCATATTGTTTATTTGTACTGATCAAGGATTGACAGCAGCGGATAAACAATTCAAGTACAATGTTCTGTGAACGTGAACAATTAAATCCTTATTGGAATATTAACATATTTCAACACCGTATGGTTTCCACTCCATAATATATCAATTGCAAAATACTGTAATCCAATGTGTCTGACTTTGTAAGTTGAAAATGAGTTCAATTTATAGTATCCCCGCAGCCTGTGAAATAGATAGACAATGCAATATATACAAAATAGATATAGAAATGACGCAAACAACGACAAAAACAGTAGCAACAATAATAATCACAACAACAGCATGAAAAATGTGCATGAACGTATAATTATTACTATTATTTAAAGACACTACCTGCAATGAGGCCAATCTCCAAAAACAACCAGATACTGCAAAGTTTTAAAGAAACTGCTAGTCCCATTCGATAATTTCAAGGCATTTTAAACGCACGCGAGTGCTCTTACGTGCGCAGACATATTTCATTTATTTATTTAAGGAGAACGAATTAAATCTCCATACCAGTATTTATTTAAGGAGAACGAATTGATTCATATGGATCCCAGGCAATGTTTTGTGTTAGAATCAAACATGAGCACATCTGACTGAAAATAATAAATGTTATGTCAATTGCACTCAAACATCGTATGTTTGCTTACAGTGACTCCATGCCACCTGTTCAACAGACTGAACAGACTGAGAAACTCGACAATGACACTTTCATAACAGAGGGGGAAGCATTCTCACTAGCTAGCCTTTCCAAATAATTCATAACAAGAGGAAATCCATAATATTTATACGATTTACATTGAAATTCTTCTACTATATTCATTTTCATGAATATTGAATATGCATCGTACAAACACTTGAAATATTGAACAATGAAAAAGACTGTCTTTATGCACGTTCTCGTGTATAATCAAAAAATAAACACTGGCATTATATACATCCATAGTAGGTATAAATGCAGACATTTTCTACCATGATTCCTACCTGCTGTTATTTGTCCTTACGGAATTTTCTTAAATTGTTATAACACCGATAGGACGAGTCTTATTATTCGCATACCTCATGACTCAACACAATACTGTAATCCAATGTGTCTATAAAGTCATAACAGTAGCTCACTTACAAGACGAATAGGAATCAAATCAAACCCTAACACGGAACCAGAAAGTATCTATGAAATCAGAATAGTTATATAACATAAACTTCACACACAATTAACACAATATTACTGTAATGGATCTTGAAACTACAAGAGGATGGGGGTGGGGTGCAATAGATGTCGGTAAACTAATGAAACTGTTGCTACTAAACACCAGTATCATATTTGCGGATATGAGTAAACTAAACTGTTTACTCTACAGTAAAGAGATGCCCTCAAAACGAGTAACCAAACAAAATATTGGGATTGGTATACAGAATTATATTTGACCCAAAGACGATGTGATGTGATGTGATTTTGTTTTTTAACGTAGCTTTAACAATTTTTCAGTCATATCGCTACGATGTCTGCAATGTGGCAGTTTATAGTGATGTCTAGCACTGGGGCATCATGCCGCAGACATGTAGCATGATGTCCCACCCAGTCACATTATCCTGACACCGGGCCGACCAGTCCTAACACTAACCTCTTAAAGCTGAGCGCCAAGCGAGGCAGCTGTTAGTACCATTTTTGTAAGTCTTTGGTATGACTCGGCCGGGGATCGAACCCATGACCTCCCGCATCCGAGGCGGACGCTCTAACCACTAGGCCACCGGAGCGGTTGACCCAAAGACGAGCACATATATATAACATTGGGTACCAAATGCATATGTCACATGCATGATAAACACCGCTTCATCACCACAATTAAAACAATGTAAATAAGTTGCACAATTCATAGCATATGTGCAATATCACAACTAATGTTTTTTGTTTTCAGATTCAAGACACTGACAGAAACTATTTTGCAGCTGCATGAAACGTCAGTAATAGATAATTATAGCAATTATGCAATACGATATGGTGTATATATTTCAACTGCTCAAATGTTTTCGATACAAGTGGGAAGATCAAATACTGAAAATGAATCAAGTTAAGTTGACCATGTTCTATCATATTGTTATATATATTTGATTTAATTTATATTTGATTTAATTTGTTTACGATTTGATTGTTTTGGGTTTTGGAGTCATTTTATTTTCTTTACATATCAATGCAATGTAATTGTATTTACTAGGAATTTGATATTTTCCAGAAAATTCAGTTTGATCTGAATTTTTCCTTAGATACCTAATAATAAAAATACTTGTTTCTATTTTTGACATAGTTTCCGGACTTGACTGAGGGTCAAGTAAACAGCTTTATCTCGGAGTAAAAATGATTGGTTCTTATCAAGGACACACAGGAACTATGTGATTTTTACATGTAAATATGATCACGTGATCCTCTATTTCGCAATTAGGCGTTTCCGAAATTGCGAAATACATAGTATTAATAGTGATGTTAAGAGAAATAGAGCTCTAAGAGTCCGGGCTTTTAAACACTTGATGTCAAGTTGCTTTCTTTTGTTGTGACCAGTACTGAAGTTTTGAGTTTTTGAGTTATATGTTAATTTTTCTTCATTTTATTTGGACTCTGAAAGGTTAATTCGTTTCTCTGGAAATAAGTTTGTATTCATACAGAATTCTTGAACAAGGACTTTTCTTGAAAATTTAATTTGGATTTCCAAGACCGGATGATTAATTATTGTGTTAGTACAAGGAACTGTAGACCTCAACACAGTACAGGCTACAGCATACGTCATAACCTCCCATCTTGGATTCTTCGTCGGAACTCGAATTTGAAATCATTAGAACATTTCAATATTAGGACTTCGAAAACTTTACTCGTGAATTATTCTTGGATTATTTTTGGATTTCATTATGGAAACCGTTAGTTCATATGTTTTCATTTTACAGAGTTTTCCAGGGAAATAAATTATTTATTATATTTTTCAAAGCTTGTTGTTTTCACTCTTTCTTGTGTTACTGCTTATTTGAGCCTAAACACGTAACATAAGAATAAAAAAATTCAAATGAAATTAAATAATAGACATTAATATTGTTGTGTTCATTTAATACGAAACCAATAAATGTCCATATAGAATTCCGGTCCTTGAATCTGTGTTGAAATCAATCTATGAAATCAAATACTAGGTCAGAAATGTTTGGTGTCAAAGTATACCAAGCGAACTGTTAAATGTCCTAATCAAAAGTCCATATGACCTCGTAGTGTCACTCAGCGGACAGCCTGATCATCGCTCATAGTGATTCCAGTATCGTGGTCAGACCCAATGATACCACGCATTGCCAAGCAATATTTGCAGAACCATGCTCGCAGAGCCAATTGTAATCGGTTGAAGAAAACGAAAGAGCTGTAAAGATTGCTCGGCTTCAATTCCCAGTTTTATTCTGTAAGTTATGTATAACACATATCATAGTTTAGTTGACAATGTTTGGTCTAAAAAAATAATACATTTGATTTCTGCACATTCACATTTACCTTTGAAACATTATTTAACATTATTCACATACTTGTACAATACCTGAATAACGTAATCCAACACTTCAACATTATCAGTGACAAGTTAAAAAATGTACACGAAATTCACTACAGTCGTATAAAATGGCAGTGGCAGGTATTTGATTATCGGAAAGCAAGAAAAATATAGACTTCACCAAACATAAGCCTAATATAAATGACATAACTGAGAAGCTCTAATACTGCAATAAAGCAATTTAAAGCAGTTTTGAAAATGATGCGTAATACATCTATTGCAAGATTACAAGACTAACACTCGCCTAAGGAAGGGACAGCACGTGCCGTTGGCATTGACTAGGTCTGACCTAGTTAGCCTTGCAATTATGAAAGTTAACTTTAGTAGAAACATATAGCAAGATAAATACCTTTGTATGAAAAATTGTCATATTAAATGAAACATGAACACATCTGAATGAGTGTGTTCAATACAAAATGATAGGTTAGCTAACACTGAAACACTCGATCTTTAGTTACAGTGACTACATGCTACCTGACCAATAGACTGAACGGACTGACAAACTCGACAATGACTCTTACCCAAAATAGAGGGAAGCGTTCTGACTGGTCCGCTTTACAAAATCATTCATAACAAGAGGAAACCTGTACTATGTAACTATACGATATACATTTGATTTTTTATACTATATTTATTGTAATGACTAATGAATAGGTGATTTACAAACCTCCCGAAAAATATTAAAGACTGAAAAAAGAACTGTCCAGGTGAACATTCAAGTACATACATAAAAAAACACTGCCATTACAGTCCTTCAGTGTTACTATAAATGCAGAAATTGCAGTTTTCGTAAAACTTTACCCATAGAACATTACGAAAAATATTATCAAAATGAACTGTTTCCACTAATACATTTCTTCCCTGCTTTCAGATGATGTCCTCATGAACTAAAACTTAGACTGTAGGTAGACAGTGACGTACTAAATGTAAATGGTGCCCCGTGCGACGATGAAGGCTTAAAAGGGTCTTGCAGACCGAAGACCTCTGGCCACGGCCGCCTGCCACCCTTGTGTACAACACTGACTGTAGCTTTAAAATACACTGATTCTACTTATTGTCAAGATTGAAAAAGTATACTCTCTCCTTAAGGAACCATATCACGTTTAGTAAAAGAAAGTATACCTGTATGTATTGACAATGTTCATATAAACGGAGGACTATAGTTTTTGGGGAGATTTTACATTAGTCATCAATCCGACCGGACGGCAAGGTAATACCAAGAGAGGTACCCAACGAGTTACCTAAGACTGTGAGGGCCTGGCTCAATCCTTGATATTAAGACTGTTCACATGCAAATTACGGTACATAGAGAGAAAAACACTGCCAGTGTACACATCCCCAATGAGTAAACATGAAGAAATAACAGCTTGCATACAACTTTATATTTACATCATTATGAACTAGATATATACAATGAACTAATTCTTAATATTACCGAAAAACACATTGTATAATGATGCGTTAACACCTGAAGAAATAATTATACTTCTCATCTACTTCCTATCAATTGTCCTAAATGTAGGATGTTTCTATCACATCCTGGGCAACACTTTCAGGCGCATCTTACTCATTTCACTGTAAACGAGACATCAAGAGAACTACATTTGAAGAATATTCTTCTTCAAAAATAAATTCATCAGACATTTAGTTGTGAAAACGGGCCTAATGAATGTCTTGATTCTGTGCAACAGCATAACTTTCATAAAAGGGAAAGCAAATCGCAGCGGTAAATACTACGAACATCTCTTAATTGTTGAAAATATTTCAGTTTAAAGATATTTAAGTATCTGCTTCTAGTAATATATAACAAATAATGTTGTCTATTTTTGGTTTAAATTGATTATGTAGAAGATTCCTGTGAATGTTCTCTGGGGACCAGTATTTCTCCTTCCTTAGCGTATTTTGAATATTATACTTTTGTTTTCTATAGGAAATGAAGTGTTTGCCATCCATAGATACAAAGCGACAATGGAATGGATACTAGGACCAACGTTTTATTCGCATGACACCTATTCGATAAGCGTTTGTAATGCAAACAGGCTAGAAATTGCTACAGTGAAATCTCTGAAATGCGAACGTGTGATGATAGACTCTTCAATGTATAGCGAAGTACGAAATACCAGCAACAGGGAATGGCGGTTAACTTTGGTTTTGGTAAACGTTACTCCATAAAACAGCGGAAAATACCTGGGTCAGATAAAATATTTGGCAAGGAATAAAACAAGCACCAAAGAACTGATAATTGAACGTAGGTTACCTCAACGTGCAATTGTCTTTTCTGCATTATAAAGAAGATATCTGTAAAGTGTGTTCGATGATAAGACACTATAAGTTCTGTTTTTTCTATCTGTTTTTCACAGCTGTTGAATCCGAGATAACAGCCATCAGCGGCAATACAAATATGATCAAATTTTTTGTATATTTAACCTTATATCATCAGCGAACATTGTACAGGGACGGATTTGTGAGAGGGTTTGGAGTCTCCATTTGAACTGTGCCTCCCTTCCTCCGCTTTAAACAGTACACGTTTCACGGGAGAAAAGAAATCGAATGTTGTACTTATTAAGTATAACAAAGCTACTTTTTAAAATCTTTGCCCTGTCCATATACGGTGTAGGCAAATGAATAACCTATGAATTTGCACTCTTTTTTTGTAAATAATAGCAGCAACCTTAATAACAATAATAATAATAATAATAATAATAATAATAATAATAATAATAACAATAATAATAATACGAAGAAGAAAAAGCAACTTTCTTTAAGAACGTAAGTCAATGAATATACGACATTCCCTGAAGGTCTTCTTTTGCAATTTAATTATGGAGGCATTTAAACAAAAAATCTAGCAAATAAACAATAACTCATTTAATTACTGATATACCTATCCATATCACATACCGTTCGAGAGGATTCTGAAACACTCGCATTCGCCTACTAATATACTAGTTTACATTTATGCACAGTTGTACTAGCAACAAAATAGCATGTCTTATATAAATCATATCTAACACACAAGGATGTTAATGAACCTATTAAACGCATCCGTAAAAGAAAATGTTTATTTTATTGATATTTCTCAAGCCGGTTTGCCAAAGGCAATGAAAGCAGGTATTTTTTTATATTCTTGATTGTGACATCTTCCCATAATTTGGAGACATGCCAGTATCACTGAGATATTCCATTCCATGAAAAATATGAAATTTATGAAAGCTATTTTAATCGGAAAAAAATGAAGCTTCTTGAGACGTTACTTTCCATATATTTATTAAACTGAAATATCATTTTTGTTTTTACATGTATTAAGCAAGGTAAATTCTCAGCAACATTTTTAATCCCAAAAGCTCTGGATATTTCCAGGAAACCTCAGCTAATCTAGATGTGTGATATGTATGCAACATGGGCGACTATCTATTCTTGTTTATATTTATGTTACTTGAATCACATCCAACTTCCTTATTTAATTTAAGCAGTGGTGGAGACTTGCGACATTGTACAGTTTGGTCTTTTACCGTGGAGTTTATACATGGCTTTCACTCAGTAGTACTCTTGTTGGTTTATTGTTTAAAATTAATATAGACCATCAATAGTAAGCTCCATAATACGTTATCAAAGTGGAAACTTTTACTGTGCCCTATAAGCAAAATAACTCGACTTTTCGATGAAGCCTTTATTGTCTTTATTATTTACTAACAAGCCGCAAATTAGAGAATCACAAAAAGCCATCCTTCACAAGCCTTCAAGCACAACATGCGGAGTTGACGTAGAGTTCGATGTCCTAACTTACCATTGGAAACTGAGCAGGACATATTTCAGTTCTACAACACGCAACAACGCAAGTTCGTCTTATTTGTCGTTTTAAAGATTTGACAGACAAGTTAAGCCATTGTACATGTATTCTCGGAGATAAACTGTTGTACAGAAAGTGAAACTTATGCACCAGACCCATATTGTAAGTAGCAGCAGAGGGGGCGAATCCCACAACTTTTAGAAGCCTCCAACGCCGAAATAAACCCTTTATAAAACCCGCGCTTCATTGTAAACGTAATTGTCGCCGCGCGCTGTTGTCGTCGTCGTCAGAAGGGGCGCCGCCTACAACTTTAGTGACTTCGTCACCGACGCCGAAATAAAACTGCGAGGGTGCTTCGTTGTAAACGTAATTGTCGCCGTTGTTGCTGCGTGCTGTTGTCGTCGCCCCCTCTGTTGCTGTGAAGCCCACTCGAGGATATAAATTAAAAATTACTTGTACCAAATAATGGTACATCCAGAATCTCACACAGCCAGGCTGGCTAGGGAGCGAGCAGAAGCACTTAGCAAATATATCCCAGTGAAGGAAAAGTTTAAAAAGGATGTGCAGCTGCAACAACAAGCACAAGTTGAATACGCATCTGAAGCAAAGGAATTATTTAAGCCTGTTACTGCGGCCACTGAAAAAGGTTTTAACTGCTATTAGGGACCCCGAAGAAAAAAGAAGTCTTGCTCAAATATTGCGAGCAGAATCTGGACCTGTCAGACGAAAAATGATTGATCTTGAATTGAGATTTACCCCGAGGGCATAGAAGAAATTGAGAGTTTAAAGCCAGCAGGTGCCTATAGTAGTGGTTTGTTTGGTAGGTTTGCCGACAAGAGTTTTCATCGACGAGGTCAATATTTTAAACCCGAGTATGCCAAAAATGTACAAAAAAAGATTGGAGCGACTGGTTGTACAAAATAGCTACGGGTTAATATACCATAGATAAGGCAAATGTTGGCTATCCATTTTTTGTTAGCGGGATGACAAGTTATGTCGAAGAACAAAAACAATCAACACAAGAGCAAAAACAACTAGAAAAAGTACAAAAAGAACTGAAAAAACAAGAAAAAGCACAAAAAGAACTGAAAAAACAAGTAAAAGCACAAAAAGAACAAGAAAAGCACAAAAAAACAACAAGAAAAAGCACAAAAAGAACCAGGAAAAAAACGTCAACCTTCTCCACAGCCACAAGATCTTTCACTTCCTACGCCGTTGCAACAGACAGAGGAGATAAGAAAAGAGAAAAAAACGAGGAAGGCCCAAGCAAACACCACCAGGGGTGATAATAGTGCCGCATGTAGATGTGTCTCCGTCTCGGTCGCTAACAGATCCTGAACTGGATAAATCTGACCAACCACTTTACGAATCGGTTGAAGATTTTTTGGGGCGTAGGGAGGTGACCGATGCTGATCAACAGCCACCTTTTCCTGAACAGGGTAATCTGGGAGGGCCACAACTGTCAGCGACCTCAGGGTCTCAACCACCTCCTCGAACGTCTAGCAAATGGGGTCCACTTAATATTGGAAAAAGAAGAAAGTCGCTAGACCAGCCACCACCTACTGGCAGTGGTTATGGAATTCCCTGCCCTGATAATATCTTCAATGATGTGTCTCGGCTAGAAGTTCTCATCGGAGGGAGACGTGCCGGAAACAACTCCCCGGAAATAATTAATGAGGCCTCTGATATTTGCCGGAGATTATTTCAAAGTGGTATGATGGATTCTCGCATATATCAAGAACTCGTCGATGAGCTTGTTGATAGTGACTAAGGTCACCGCGATTAGAGACATGACAATAGCATAACATGTTCATATACAACAGACACACAACCGCGCAGATCAGAGCACTAAACTCGCGATTACCAATCTATAGAGCAACTTACGGAGACGGACTTGGCGATACAGCTCAGAGATTATTTGCAGGATTGGCACCAAAGTTGGGTCCTCTTGCAAAACAGCTATCTATGAAAGCCATTAATATTGTTGGTGAAAAAGCCCCCCCCCCCCGCAATTATTGGAGCTGCTGGTAAAGCAATCTCGGCCATCAGAGAGAGAATAGCGCGACTAATGAGACGTAAACCTCAAAGAGGTTCACCGGTGAAATTACCAACCACCGAAACCATGCCCGCGGATGTTAGTAGAATAATAAATCAAGCCGCAAATCAAAAACTAGCGGCGCTGGAATCCGACGTGCAGCGAAATATTACAGCAAATTTGATAGCGGGATCGTCCATTTGAAATCACACGCAGTAGTATAAAATATTCAAACTGATATCCGATCCAGCATTCAATATAGATGAGCCGGTCGAGCGAGACAGATCGGTGCATGATCATCAATTTTATTCCTACGATGCACGACATCCAAATCAACGGGGGCGTATTGAACTTCAGGTTCACGATACAAGCAGATATTTCTTGCCATCTGAGGCGTTTATTGAAGTAGAAGGCAATCTTAGAAAGGCAGATGGTACTAACTACAACGCCAATGACCGAGTTGGTTTTGTCAATAATAGAATCATGGCATTGTTTGATAGCGCCGTGTACATGATGGAAAAAATATCGAAATAATTCAAAACGACCTCTATGTTGCCACAACAATAATTGGTCTGGCGAGATATTCTGACGACTTTACAAGGTCATCTGGTCCATCAATGATGTTTGCCAAGGATGTCACCGATAACGCCAATCATATTCAGTATATTAAGTTACGAACACCACAGAATACTGCATCTGATCCACAGCCAGTTGCTGATGGTCCTGAATACGAAGCTAGACCAGGTGCTGCCTTTGAAGTTATAAAAATTATCAGCGCGACTTACAACTTGGGATTTGCAACACGCCGAGCAACGCTGTCAGGAAATACCAGAAATTTCTCTTGCGCGATTCCACTCAATCACATCTTTGGATTTTGCAGAGATTACCGAAAGGTCATCTTTGGAGCTAAGCGCACAGTTATGCTTCACAGAAAAGGCCACAACAATGATGCGATCTGGCGAGGAGCTGGTGCTGCTGATGCTGGTATGGTAACAATAACAAAACTTTCACTGTGGATGCCAGTGCTAACTCCATCAGTCACAGAAGAGCCGCGACTGCTTTCTTTTATGAATCAAGGTGGTAAATCACTGATGTCATGGCTTACAGTAACCACAGACGCCGTCTCAAGTCGAGTCAGGGATGTGTTTACTTGGCATATAGCATCACAACAGGGAGTTTCTGCGCCACGACATATCTTTATTGCGCTGCAGGATGTTTCCCGGACAAATAATCAGCTAAAGTCTCATATGATATTTGACAAACTTAATGTTACTGAGGTTTCGCTGAGAATAAACTGCCAGCAAGAACCATCCGAAGATATATCACTGAGTTACGCAGATAACCATGTGGCGCGCGCATATCATCGCTGGTTGACATTCTTGGCGCGTAACATAAATATAGATACTGGCACAAAAATATCACAGCTTGACTTTACAAGCTTGTACCCGATTTATTACTTTTCGCTGGAGCATCTTGACTTGTCCAAGCAGTCTGTTGTTGATATTCACTGCCGAGCTCGTGTTGGCGAGTTGCCAGTCCCTGATCCTGTTGGTGCGGCAGGTGTTCACGGGGATTACAGAGCAATCGCGGTCATACTCTCCGACAAAGCAATGTTGCTTGAAGGTATTAGTGGTCGAATGAGAATCGTTGACGTACCAGTGGAAAACATGTAGCATTGCTAAAAGCAATGTGTAAACAATTAGATCAATCGTGAAGTTATAAGAAATGTCATACAGTCACGTTAATGTCACTCTGACTCCTGGTCAGGCTAAGAAATTACAATCAAAGAACGCGAACACATGTGGGACACAAATAACACTAAAACATGATCAAATCGCTAATGGTGGTCCAAACAAACTGGCATTAACTAAAACACAGCTTAACCATTTCAATAAGGCGAAGCAAGCGAAAACTGGGACTCAACTTGATTTTTCTACAGCCGCGGTCAAGAACATGGTTAAAACCGGCGGTATATTTCCTCTTCTCGCCGCAATACCAGCGTTGATAGCCGCTGCTGCCCCAGCTGTTGCTAAAGCCGCTGCGCTAGGAGCTGTTGGAACCGCTGCTGGAATGGCATTAAAGAAAGACACAGGGAAAGGATACAAAAAAATGGCCGCGGGCTAAGACTTCCAGGAACTCCACCATCATGGTACCCAAAACGGTTCTAAGTGTTTTTACTCCGATGTCCAATATTGATTTGCTCGATGCTGTTAAACAATTAAATATAAAAAAATGTCAGAGGCGTCTTTATGCGAGATCAATTGCCACAACAACCGAATAATCCAGAAACCGGAATTATTAATCTTGATAACAGTGATGGCCCAGGAACTCACTGGGTTGCTTACGCGATCGATCCACGTGGAATCATCTGTTTTGATTTCGTATGGGTTAGCACCGCCAGTTCAATTTCACCGATATACAAAAGACGTCCCCGCGAAAGTTTGGTACTCAACTCTACCAACACAAACACTGACCGATCCTCCGAGATGTGGCCAACAAGTATTGAATGTCCTCGATGCGATATCAGCCTCGACCAAACCACCTCACAAAGTTGTGCACGAGTATACCACGGGTCGATTTGAACAGTTTCCTATCAAATAATGGTTGATATTTACGGAAGATCTCTTCTCAACAGAAAAGTGAAGCGCGCCGAAGTGGATTTATCAAAATATTCGACCAAAGATGAAATCGATAATCTTTTAAGTCTGACCGGGATAGACCCAGATGAGGTTGTTATTTTTTAGAACCGGTACGGAAAACTAAAAACCAGCGATATCAAATGGCATGAAATAATTCGTAGGGTTATTGGAGCTACTCCGGGTAACATCCCTGTGTTCACTGATAGCGGAAAAATCAGAGATTCGCTGATATCAATCTCGGCGTTGCGAGATGATATGCAGAAAGTTGCAGTAAAAAAGACCGGTGATACAATGACAGGTGAACTCAGCATGAACGGCAACAAAATAACTGTGTTAAGAGATCCAACATCCCCGGAAGATGCCGCAAACAAACAATATGTTGCCACAGGCGCTAGCGCCATTGACGGTAAACTAACAACGTTGCGGGCCGAGTATGATGTTCATGCAAACACGTTCACAAGACTTCGAAGAAACTTTCAAAAAACTAATGAAACCGCAGAGGAATTCTTTGGTACTCCGCACACCGTTGACATAAAACTTTCTGATATCAAGACCAACATTGACACGATCAAACAAACACAGCAGGATATCGTACCGGGGATTCCTGATATCGTTAACAAAACCAGTTTGATTAAAGTCCCCACTGGAGTTACTCCCGGGCATATCACCAGTATAGTATACACGGTATCATCTGGATTTGCAACATGGTCTAAACAAAATAATACTATCAAATATACCGCAACAGTCACTGGAGTGTATAGACTGTCTGTGTTCAGTGCCGCTAAATTTGAAATCTTCACAACATATCCCTGGCGACATTCCACTGACAAGTATTCCGGGGTTGTAACTATCATATTAAACAAGGGAACCGAAGAAACATTTTATACTGGAATCCGCCGACAAGAAATTAACCGCAACATCTTACTGGTGGTGTTTGGAATTTGTAGCTGAAACGCCTCAATTGGTTACTGCTTAATATAATAAAATGGCCTACACGGAGTTAAGTGCGCAACAATACAGATATGATCAAATGCGAATATGGCAGTCAGAGTTAATAAATACCATCAACGAATGCACAGCAAAGGTAAAAAATACAAACGGCGTGTAACCATGTTAGACACAATAGTATATTCAGTGTCAGCATTAGTTTCATCTACGGGAGTATTATTGTCTGCGTTAACACCAGTGACAACTGCAATCACAGCTACCGCTGTGGTCACAATTACAGTTTCAACATCAACGACAATTGCAGGAGTTGCTAATATTATCGCGAAAAAAATATCTTCATGTGCACTAACAAAATTGCACGAATATGAAAAGTTAAACAGCGCGGCCACGAGCGCCTACTCGAAATTGTCGGCGCTGATATCATCCAGTCTCGATGATACAACAATAAGAGATTCCGAATTCGCGCAAATGGCAAAGATGTATGAAGACTACACTGGTCATTTGAAGCGACGAAAGATAAATAACCATGTCAACGGAATTACTTCAACAGATAGTCGAAAATACAAGCCTGAAACGAATAACAGTAACCTCAACTAGACCAGAATTCGGTATTAATTTTTCAACTGCGATTCCAGTAAGCGAAATCGCGTTAGCACAATTGCGAGTATATCACAGTTGGCCCAATATCAGATCAAGATCGTTCGGTGGATTGCCAGCAAATAATTCGTTTGTGTTTGCACATAAAAATAAACCCGATGGCACGCCAGACTGGAATGTCATTGGGTTACCAACCGGGTCTTATCAAATCGAAGAAACCAATCAAGAATTGCAACGTCGAATAAAAAATATCACAACAAAGGAATCCAAAATAGCAATAACAGTTCATGAGCCAACGCTGTCTTCTGCCATTGAAATAAACACCCCAGACTACGCCGTGGATATATACAATAGTTCGATCAGAACAGTGTTAGGATGACCCACAGATATTGCGCCAACGCCACCAATACCACCAGCGCCAGCGAAGTCTGATTATATCACTGACTATAAGTCATATCACGAAATTGCACCGTCATACAGACAAGATTTGTTCGTCTTAAAAAATTCAAAATTTAATGAATATTTTATTGCTGCTAAATTAGGCAAAGAGAAGTGGGATGAATCGGACCTGATATGGGAATTTGATTTGAGCCCTCTCTCCACATGGGAAACCACGGTGAGGGGGTTAGTGCAAGTCATACTCTGAGAATAGAAAATATTACTAGGCATTTTAGAGAAATTAATCAATTACATCAAACACAATTACACCGACTACGGCAACTTTTTCAAGAACATCTTTTTGATACATCTCTACGCAGTGAAATCATCAAACACGTAGAAATATTAAATCAGCTTGTATTTGATATGGAGCATATCAGCGAGCGATTAGTTCAGATAATAATTAATGACAAGAGTAACAATAAGCAAAAATTTCTAACCAATTACTCGCTAAGAGGAGCCACTCTACCGAATTTTAAATTTCCCGGGTATAATGCAACCGAACTAAGAAAATCCGTCACCGACCTCATCAATGAGTTTTTCAATGACATACTTGCACAACACAGGCGAACACTGCCAACGCCAACTATCCTCAGACACAACAATGACCCTGAAGGGCAAGGCCGGCATGTATCCCCGGGCATCGTAAATATAACCGAAGCGGTCGCGGTCAATCTTGTGTGTGATGTCATTGATGGCAGTTACAGCACGGACACGACAGTATCAAATCAAGCCCAGCAAGGATTTGTTCTTTATTCATTTACTCCGAAAGATGTACCACCTGGATTTCTGATTGTGCAAGAGCCGATCAATCCGGTCTATCTACGATGTCATAATCCGTGGCTGACCAGAATAAATTTTGCGCTGACAGACCAGCGTGGTCATCTTCTTGATTTTCGAGGTGAAACGTTACATATCAGTCGGCTAGTGAAATCCTATGGACTTTCAATCGTAAAACGCTTTTCCAGGAAAAATATTTTATTTTATATATATTTTGTGCACACTGTCCGATTTGCTAATTTGGAAATGTAATTTACTAGTAAAAATCACAGAAATAATCCGATTTGCTAATTTTGATAGGGTGTTTACTAGTAAAAATCACAGAAATCGTCCAATTTCTCAATTTTGATAGGGTGTTTACTAACAAAAATCATGCGAATTTAGTAAAAAGCAAAAACAAAATTATATTTGTACTGAAAATTCGTTTAAGACTTCACAATTAATCAAGCAAGTGTTATATAATGTATCACCGTGTAAAATGTTTCATACATAACAAAGAACTTCTTGATCAAGCTGTCTGGGGGGGGGGGGGGGGCGGGGGAGTTATCCCGAAAAAAATAATTGTTGATGTATACGGCAATGACGATTTTATACTGACTGATACACAACTACAGCAACCGGCAAAAGATCATATTGTGATCGCGCATTGCGGTATACATCAAATTTTAGAATATATACGGGTATTTAGATCTTAGATTTATGAATATGTACCACCACATAAATGTTTTAGTGTATGACAAATAAGCGCTCGAGCAAGCAGTTAGGGCTGCATTTGCACAAGAAGAAATTAACGTTAAATTTATTATTGACGAATACGGAGACGAAGACTTCTTACTAACACAGCAACAGTTAGATAGTCTCAGACGCGAGCATATTATTTCATTTGTGAAGCTTCTAAAATACCACCGCATCTTAGCAAGCTTACACAACATATAGTATTTACACTATTTACAGTAGGATGTGGTATAGTAACTAAGGACGGCACAAAATATAGTATTTACACTATTTACAGTAGGATATAGTAGAGGAACTAAGGACGGCACAGACAGATACGGGGTTATATTCTACGCAAAACAAAGTTGCACCCCTCCCCCAAAATCAATCCCGCGGAGTGGCAAAATGTCACCCCGTTAGGGCGATAACGCGGAAAGTTGTGCAACTTTGTTGGGTTTCGAAAACCCAGTACATAATTCGGACACTATGATATATAAACCGACTGATACATGGGAGTTTAAAAATAGCTCACTGGGTTTTTCGTACTTGTTTTCTTAAATACAGATGAACCATAAAACCGAACAAATGTAATGAAACAAGGATTTTATCTGTGAAAAAATGTATTTTTATTGTACGCCCGCCCGTGCTGACAGTTTTGTTATAAAGTCACCTTGACGAAGTCAAAGGGGAAGTAACTGGAGACCGTATAGGTAACACCGAGAACCGTTTGCCCGTCTGTAGTATATATCGTTACAGTTAACAAGTTCTGAACTAAATTTAAATTCTGAGCTGGATTTGAAAAATACCTGTACTTGTAAACGCGGAAGTGTTATAGACTGTGACTCAATTGTTATACCGCTCGGGTATTGCATAATCTCAAGGAGTGTTGCTCAATCACCTTGACAAAGGGAGGGAATTGATTGCGTGAGATATGCTTAACGGAGTTATCTCCCATTTACATTAAAAATCCTTGGATTTTAGTGAAGTAGATAATGATAAACAATTTTCTGCTTATATGTTTTTGAGATCGAAGACTTGTATATTTTTTCTGCGACTCTTCCTACTGAGGGTACGCAAATATCAAAATACTTGCCAGCTGAGTTCATCGATTGAAATATTATTTTTTCATTCGTATCTACGTTTATGGATACAACTCTCTTGGCGCTCTTATTGCTACGGCCAGTATTACCAGCCCTACAATTTTGGCTTTGCGTCACAACCCTCAGATTGGATAAAGAATTATCGGTTTTGACACCATTCATGTGATCGAACACAAGATTGTCTTGGATCACTCCGTTAAATACCTCAAACACGAAACGATGGCAGAGATACTTCTTTTTTCCAGCAGTAAATCTACGATAACCAAAACTATCAACATCGCCAACTGGTTTTTTCAACCTGCAATGTCTGACTATTCCATCACGATTCGCTTCATAATTCTCGATGATAGGATGTGAGACAAATTCTTGGCTCATTTATATAATAATGTATTTGTCTAATTTATAATTTGTCTGAAAACTTAGTTAAGTAATCACGCTCGCATTTTAGCGCAACGTCGTTATTTTTTTTTTATTTTTTTTTTTGTTGCAATATCGCTTCAGTACACGGTATCTCTTTCCTGCGCAACTTGCACATAACTCTGTTTTACCCCTGACCCCAACACCACATCGCAGGCATGGTATTGGTCCTAAACTCCCCCATCGAACGCTTTGGGAATGGTTCCCGCAGAATTCTTTTCTGCAGAAGTTATTACAAGGAATTACGGACCCAACTTGAAGCCACTTGCACCGGTTCATTCTATATATAATATTTTCTTATTTAAATATTTGTCTTAAATATAATATGGAGGAGTTTGAAAGATTATCTGCCATTGGCGCCGGGAAAGCTTCTAGATTCGATCTTGACAGACTAACCCCTGACTCGCGTAGACGGGTCCTGACTGATCTGTTTGATATTATCAGGAATGCCAAAAAAGAATTCCGCGACGACAGTGCATCTCACGTGTGGTCGTCGTTTAAAATTATACGCGACACCGAAGGTGTCGCTGACGAAGTCATCGATGCTACAATGAATGATGCACGAGCGAAAGCAATTATCGATTATCTCTTTGATAGTCATCAAAGTCAGAAATATTTTTTCAGAATAAAATTTATTGTGCAAGCAGATTCCGATACGTGGATTATCAATGACAAAAATGACCCGATCCTTCTTAGCGGAAAGACCGTTCTTTTAAGTAAAGATTCCAAACCTGGAATGCTTACTGGGATTGATAAACCATATTACGCTCAAGTGTATCCTGTGACCGCGGTCATTTATGGAATCTATCTGATAAAAAAACCAAAAATTGATAAACTCACCCCGATGAGATTGTCAAGGCTGAATTGTGTAGCCGAGCGAGTAATGGAACATTTTAAAAACGCGATGCGCGGAAACGGTCTGACTGCGTTAAGACAGTCCAAAATATCAGCGTGGGCTGAGCGGGTCAAACACACAGGAGCATCAATAAACGATGTTGCCGAGCTAGAAAAAGCATTAAGATTTCCCATAACCGTAACAACGATAACAGAGGAAGTATTATACAAATCGAAATATAATCGATACGGAGTTCCAATAAATATCATTGATCATAACGCTCACGCTTGGACTAACGCAGTTACGATATTTCCGCGGAATCGTGTTGTGAAATATTATCAGGGAAATATATTTGATTTTATTTATCAAATAAGCAAAAATGACCCTGTGTCGATGTGGTTGTTTAAAAGTTCCGAAGATGGCGAGTATGATCAATTAGTAAAATCCAACGGTGAATTATACCGGACGGAATCTCTGCAACAACAAATGAAAAAACTCGCAGAGAAATATATGAAAATCGAAGATTTTAAAAACACTGAGCAGTTATTAACTAATTGTTTTACAGTTCTGAGTGTTGCCGCTCACACCGCCAGAGAAAGAAATTCGTGGAGACCAACACGAAGTGAGTTTCTCTCGGATATACAATTGAGTTCTGTCGAGTATGGACATGGCGGTTTGTGGAATACCGAGTATGACTACCGGGATATGATTTCCGTGGATATGATTGCGTATTATCCGGGAAGCTTTCTCGGGATGGGCGAGTGTAGCGAATACTTTAAAAGATTTGGACATCCCACGAACTCGATGACACGAGTTGCTATAAACGGTCCTTTACCCGATTTTTCCCCGACAGGATTTGCTCGTGTGACTTCGTTTGAATTTGCTTTAAAACTTCATCCGTGCTATTATGTTTGGTTTGGCAGACACTTCTCAGAGAAACACTGGGCACCAATAGTGCTATTGCGATATATGCTTGACAGCCGAATACTGGTATCGTTGACTGTCAGTGAAGCAATCATATCATACCAACACCGGAGCGTATCAGTGTAGATGAAGTCATTGAAGAATATGCACGAGAGAGTCCAAATACTCCCATGGATGTCATTGTCGGTGAGGCTCCTAAAGTTCTTAAGATTAAACTTAGCAATAGTGAAAAAACAGCAAAAGATCTCGGTAGAAGAATAATCGGTAAATTTACTCAAGGTGGTGCATATGATCATAAAGTACATCACTCACGATTGATTATCGATGACGCTGAATTAAATTTTATAACTGCCGACGCTGCTGCGAGAAATATATTTTGTAATCGGGAGGACGCGCTCTTGTCCGACGGGGGAAAGTTGGGCACAGTTGTAAGTTATATTAGTGGAGAGTCACCTCAATACACACATTTAAGATCTTCGATGCTGGCTTATGTTTCTATAAATTTGCTATCGATGATAAATCGATTTCCTGACACTGCAGTTAGAGTTGCAACGGATTCATTTTACTTAAGTAAAAGATATTCAGAATCACTGTCTCGTTTTACAAGCAATGATGAATCATGGAGTTCGTGGAGTATAAAAAAGGAGATGTTACATGGATATTGTGAATCCGCTGATGTTGCTATCAAAGACAATTATTGCAAATCAGAATTATCAGAAATGTCGAATACACCATCTGTGCATGATCCAATCACCAGACACAAAACCGTTTATTAGAACGGACCGGGTGGGTCTGGTAAGACAACTCGAGCGATTGAATTTTTCGAAATTCAGATATGATTGTGCTAACACCCACACACAGACTCGCCAGGGAGATGAAACAACGAGGAGTGAATTCTTGCACTTATCACAGTTTTTTCAAATACAGCGGTGGTGTATGGACTTCTGATCGAATGGGAACAAAATATATTCCTGGGAAAATAATTTGGGATGAAATAGACACAGTGTCGTTAGATATATTAAAATTGTTCCGGGCCTGGCTGCTAACAAAAAGTACAGCTGTGATAATGTGCGGCGATCACGGTCAGCCACCGCCTTTTGTTGGTCCATCTCCGCATTTATCGTTAAAAGATTTTGTTGGTTATTATGAAGAAGTGTCTGATGATCATAGAGCACTTAATGCAACGCTGAAGGAATTTAAAACATTAATCAGATTACAAACGAATAAAATTCAATGTGAAATCATGCGCGAAATGATTCCTGAAACTTCAATGAGCGACTTTTGGAAAACATGGAAACCAGACGATTTGATAGTGGCAAGTAGAAAGATAGTCAGAGACACACTTCAACAGCAGTTATTTTAATTACAGCGGCAGAAATTTCCAATGTTGCCAACGCCGCTGTGTTATAGACTAGCTGATACGCGGTTACAGAATATAGATGTTGATATTCCTGGGACAGAGGCAAGGAAACATAATTTAGTATTGAATGATATTGTCCTAGTTGACATTGATGCTGCTAAAGACGCACTGCGCATGAGTAAATCCCCGTGGACTCTAGGATACGCAGCGACGATTCATTCATCTCAAGGATTAACTATCTCTGATACAACTGTCTGGATCGTTGATGATCGAATCGAGTGGTCAAACTTGGTCTACTTGGCGGTGTCCAGAGTCAGAAGAATATCTCAACTGCGAAGAATTGTCTTGGAAGAGTCAAACGCTGATAGCGATGAGAACAACAGTGACATAATAAGAACAAAATTAGCCGGTTACAAACAGAGTGACAAAAAAAATAATCGCGATTCCGACCTTGATGTTGAATTTATTAACACGCTGAAACAACAGCAGAATAATCACTGTGCGAGCTGTAATTGTATAATGTTATGGCAGTATTCGAATAAAAATTCAAGACAATTTACCGTAGATAGAAAGATAATAGTCGCGGTCATACACGCGATAATGTGATGCTGACCTGTCTTGAATGTAATCGAAGTCGGGGTGCTGGTGCTAGTTAAGTGATCGGGGTGGTAATTGTGTGTCCTTGGGAATTACTTGTAATTGTTCACGTGTGAATCCACGTTGAGGGGCAGTCGAATCCAGCCTGTAGATTGCTGGTCTGCCAGTGGATCTCGTTACGGTGGATATCTTGTGCGCGGTAATACTCCAGATAGGATCAGTCGCTGTTTTTTTACCACCTTCAAGTTCACCTGGTTCATATAAATATCTCACAGTGACATCACCCAGCGCTGGCTGCGCTGAAATACCACGTCGTTGCATAGGTATATGTTTTTTAGTGACCGCGATGGCAGGTTTCATGTTGGTTGTTGGAGTAATTTCATTATTTAACGCAGCTATCACACTTGGTAATCTTGCGACCCATTCGCGCGATCTCTTGTCCTGAATGAATTCCTTCGCGTACTGATATCCAAATAACCACTCAGGAAGTGTTCGATTAAATCGCTCAACAATTGCCTGATCACGGTGAATTGCAGTATGCCCTTGTCTGATGGCGACGCTATGTTGCTTCATCAACGACGATACTGGACCAAGAAATTCTTTGCCAGGATCAACTTGTAATAGATTTGGCCATCGTAGACCACCTTGTGGTCCAGATCCTCGTTGATAAATTCGTTCAAACGCAGAAGCAACCTCAGATGCTGTTTTAGTCGCTAAAGGTTCCGCATCTTTGTATCTACTTGCAACATCAACTACAGTTAACGCGTACTTGTATGTTCGGCGACGAATGGTATCATGTGGCAGAAATAATATATCAGCCTGATGAACTTCATTTGGCACACTAACATCGAAATGTGGAAAGTGAATTTGTTTAGGCGGTGGTTGGTAAATTTGTCATATTGCCTGTTTGGATAACCAATTCTTAGCAGTATCACGTGTAATCGCTGCTGCGTTGGCAAGCTTGCCGATTGCTACGCTACCTCTCCAGTATCCTCTTGGGGAATAATAAATCGACTCCATTATAATTAATTACCAGTGCCTAATACAAACTTAGATTTCATCGCAGATTTTATTAACCAGCTAGCTAACCTCTCCTTGAAAGATTTATCAGCCATGGCATTTAACTTGTGGATTAATTTCACATCCGCCAGATGGCGCTGTTGCAAATCCTTACTTCGGTAAGCTACATCATGAACATGGCATGCTTTATCGATAGCATTTATCGGATACTCGCCTGGATTGGGCTGATCTAAGGCGTCAAGTCTGACATCAAGTCGGGTTCCAGGACCACAGTAATTATATCCTGGAAGATGTTTTTCTCCTGGGTATTTCGCCCACGGAGCCCCTGGTAATTTTCCTAACTTGGCCGCGATATCACCTCCTTTTTCTTTACTCGACGCTGATTTTGGTTTCGGCGCTCCACCTGACGAAATAAATGTAAACTTTGTTGTGCCGCATCGTTCACACTTGCCAGTAAGCACTTGTCGATTATTTTTTGTTGTAGTGGTTGTTATGTCTGCAGTTGGGGTACGTGTTTTACATTTCACACAATATAAATCCATATTATTTTATAATATATCTAATGGCGATCACTGACTTTTCTGCTACAAAACGACGAGAGCCAATCAAACATAACTCGGTACTACCAAATTCAATTCGAATGATAATTATAGGCCCATCTGGGAGCGGTAAGACGCAGTTGTTACTTAATTTAATAATGAAGTGGATGAAGTGGGATAAGTTGTATTTGGTAGCTCCATCTGTGGACGATCAGCGATGCTACAGCGTGTTAAAAGATTTTAACGAGAATGCAAAATCGATAAGCGGCGGTGATGATGTTATTGAATTTATCACTGACATCGATGAAGCACCAAGTATTGATGATATTGACAGGAGCATCAATAATTTAGTCGTGTACGATGATGTGATGTTGGATAAAGAATCAAACCCTTCCAGGATATTTTCACGCGGCAGACATAAAAACACTGATGTGATTTATGTAACCCAGCGATATACACAAATCCCAAAAGTGATCAGGGACAACTGTAACATTCTTGCACTGTTCAACGGCGTTGACACACACACGTTACGAAATATACATCAGACTTGGTGCAGTGGTGATATGGATGTAGATAAGTTTAAACATTTCTTTAGTCGTGCTCAGGCAAAACCACGTGGATTTGTAACGACAAATTTACATGATCCTCGAACACGGTATCGAGTCGGGTTAGATACGATTTTCAGCTAGAGATCAGCAGAGGGGGCGACGACAACAACACGCAGCAACAACGGCGACAATTACGTTTACAACGAAGCACCCTCGAGGTTTTATTTCGGCGTTGGTGCCGAAGTCACTAAAGTTGTAGGCGGCGTCCCTTCTGACGACGACGACAATAGCTCGCGGCGACAATTACGTTTACAATGAAGCGCGGGTTTTATAAAGGGTTTATTTCGGCGTTTGGAGGCTTCTAAAAGTTGTGGGATTCGCCCCCTCTGCTGCTTAAGTAGATTTACACTTTCCAATTACAATTTAATGTTGGCCAATAAAATCAGATGAATTGAGAGCTAATGACCGACTATGACTCCAGACATACAGACAGATAGTCAGTGTGTGAAAAATGGGACATCAAAATAAGCAATTTATGTATTGCAAGAACATATGGACATTGTTGAACGTTTTAAAAAGGTGCAGTTACTTGGACATCTAAATAGGTTGGAATGAGTTTTCAGACATTACGAAACATTTCAAAAGTTACAGACAAATTATCGTTAGGTGAGAGGCTGAAGCAGTTATTTAAATGATAGATTGTATGGCAATATCACCAGTTGATTTGCCTGTAGCAGTTTTGTTGAACGTTTTAGTACGTGGCAGAAAAGCACGTGGCCATAGTGCTACATCTTGAAGCGAAGATGCATTTTTCATGGACACAGTTACTAAAAGCTAAACAAAGTTAGTAAATATTTTTTTTTTTACATTTGCCATAATAGAAGCAATAACATTTTCTGGAATTATTGGCGAAGCCATACATTTGATTGCTTAAACGTTCTGTGCTGATTGTGACTTTTCTTCCTCAATATATAATTTTGATTAATCTGGCATTCGCTGGTTTGTCATTTGCCAATCTAGGTGAACATGTAGCAAACACTATTTTAAAACGTTAAGAGCTGCTGCAACCATTAGTTCTATTATAAATGACTGTGGTGGTTTCTTTTTTAGGAGGTGGGTTGAGTTTTTATAATTGTCATGTGTCAGTTAGACCTTCGAGTATGGGAAGGATCAACAGATAAAACGTGCACCGTTGGAGCAGTCATAATCTGTACTTGTCCTGAAGCCGATATAGCATTAGCAGATTTGTCCGTTAGACCTGCATAATCATGATCCTCCTTCTCTCATTATAAGTATTTCTGGCCTGGACCGTTTCTTATCATTACGGTAACAGAATTCTTATCGACTTTGTTTATCGTACCTTTCTACATCGGTATTAATGTTACGGTTTTCATGATTGTTCAATATTTAGAGATTTTTTTTATTAACATTTATTTTGTTAAATATCACATGTACATTATTGTAGTTTTATATCTACGATGTGTTTTAATATTTTAAGATGTACTTTGAATTTACGTCTTATATTCGAATGTTTTCTCTTCATTTATTCCGTAATGTCATTTATTTCTATGCAAGACGATTGTGTATATTGTCGTCACCTTATGACTTTTCTCATTTGAACAATGTTGTAGTTCATTAGTAGTATTTGGGATACACATTCTGGTATTTCACATATCATGCGGGTTTTAATTCATTTATTTAATATTGCACTGCTTGTTTCACCCACATCTCACACATTCAAGAAGAACTTTATCTCCAAAACAACAAATGTCAAAGTTTTGGTAATCTTCCATGTTGCTACTTATAAATATAAGTATTGTTAATTAAATGAAATAATCTTTTCTGCTCACCTTCAGCTGTTAAATGGTATATTACACCCTTTCCATTTAACGAGTATATACTTGTTAACGCTCATCTTTTTGGTCATTTCGTACCTTTAATGTTTAACCATCTTGCTTTTAGGACTGGTTATGCTACATTTAATGATGCAATCATTTATTTTTGAGTGTAGTGAAGACTGTTTATTGCTACTTCACAAGCTTTTGACTGTTATTTTTAAATCAGAGAAGTGACCTGGATCCTCTGTGGAAATAGATTCATCTTTAAACAATTTCATTGGTTCAAGAACAGTACGTGGAAAAACAAAAATTGAAAAGGACAAAGTTTTGATGACTCCTGAACTGACTCCTTAACAGCAAACAACAGTAAATGACCATCATCATCCCTATATGTTCTAGTATCAAAGCAATATTACAGAATCATATTTTTTTCAAGTCCATTGAAATCTTCCTAAGGCCTCCTGACTTCTGCATGTTATGCAGAGGACTTAACTTGTTATATACCAAATGTATATATGATTTGATGTAGAATCCATGACATGTGATTTAAATATTGATCAAAAAGGACGGAATTGCGAAGACCAAAAACTGTAAAGAAATCGTTATCGAGGCTTTCTCTATGGTTTTGGTCTTAATATACAGAAATTGCCTCTGAAAATCATTACGGTTAACAATTGCTGGTTGACTGACATAGTCATACGTATATCATTATTCTAATGAATGCTTCATCAAATGCAGAAATAGGTTGCAAGTGAGTCTTATATATCTTCTGAGTGGGATTTCCCCACTGTATTACAAGATCTACAGTATTTAGAAACGTCTCATTTAATGTTTAGCTAATAAAAAAGACTTTATATTTTGTGATAAGTCTTACTTACTCCTCAATGACCAGTCAAAGGAGTTTCATAGGCTAAACAAATAATTTCCTGTCTAAACGACTTAGGACCACAATTAGATAGCTCACTGTTCATTCATCAACAGCGGGTACATCATATGGTCTCCATTTTGTCTCAACATAACGACCCCGTTTTTCGAAATCTTACAAACTGATACCTCTCTGGGGGTTCGGTTTTGCTAATAGCTTTCTAAGACCAAAACAAATTATGAGGATCCTTTTCCTGTTCGACGATGAGTGAATGTCGTTTATCACCCTGATTAGAAGTGAGAGACTGAGTGGTAATAAGACGATCACTGTGATCATTACGTTTTGTGTGATCAATACTTGGAGCAAAAGCGACGTCATCAAAAGCCTTAAAAATATATATGTGTCAACTAAAGGAGGAGTTTCATGGTCATCTTCATTCTCAAGAGCTCATGTTGCCATAAATTTCCAATATGATCAACATTTTGATTCAAACCATTCTTGTCCTGTACAAGTGGATTAACCGCAACCCTATCTCCAGCTAAGTCAATGCCTAGCAATAAATAAAAATCCTTGATGGACAAATGATTTGTAGTTCAGACAAAATTAACATTATGGAGGTGGAATTTGAATAAAGCCGCACTATACTACCTGAATAAGAACACTTTCACTACAAGTAGATTTATCAGACAAAGGCAAGGTACATTATAATAAAAGTGTCCGAGAAGTTCCTCTGTCACTTAATATATTAATAATGATAAGATTGGCAGAATCGCCTATAAGTGATAGAGACCCTTTCGACATAAATTGTTCATAATTATCCATAATAAAATCAGACTACGATTTGTTTAACCCAATAAATGTGTTGTTTCCAATACATGACCATGACCTTGACCTCTTAGAAAGGAGATCCTTCGGAACAGCAATGCCTTTATTACGTTGCTTACGAGTTTTAGTTTCTAGCATCATAAATAACGGGCCCTTTTTTCTTCCAATAAGTGCGCGTAGAAAGAGATAAAGATATCTGATCAGTCTTATCAGCAGTTTGTTTCTTATTTGTTGTGCCAGCTTGAAATTTGTAAATTTCTGTATGAAAATGGGGAGGTTTCTTACTAAACATCTGATTGGCAAACTGTTGGACAAATGAAACATTTTTAGTCAAGGAACAGTCGTCGACTGTACAAGCAACGTTTTATCAATTGCCTACATGGTGTCCATCAAGGTAAGTCTTGACGTCACTATGAACGCAGTTCTTGAACGATTCGACTAATATTCGATTAGTATGAGCTAAGTTCGTCATTCTCTTTGTCAGTGCTTTTAGACGCTCACCTCATGTCAAAGAGTTGTTCTTTTCAGAGAGCAAACTCAACATGGGTTTGGTTACTTTTTTTTGCAATTCTTAAACCTCAGTTGGTATGCCAGTCAGAGCTAGATAGAGACTTACTAATTAATTATAAAGCACCTGAATCAAAAATTTCCTTTCCATGTTTGATTAAATTATATTTAGTTTCCTGTTAAAAAAGAGACCAGTTTAACTCTAAAAGAGAATGAATAGTGACTGGCAAGCCACAGCGCCTCGTCTTTCCATAAGCTTTCAAACATTTCCTGGGTCGGATTGGAAACAGTCTCCACCTTAAACAATATTGAAGAAGCTTGTTCGTTTCAATATGTAACATCAAAACACCAGGAACAAAGAAATTTCGGAAACAAAGTCAATTTTCAAAAGAATTTTCAATTCTCTGAAATATTTATAACACTGTATCCCAAACGAGACCCAAGTATATGTTACCTCTCTGTGATTATAAACAAAGTAACAGGAAGAAACAAAGCCAATACGTTTTGTCAAACTTAAGAAATAATTTAATTATCAATATTATAAAATGGAATTTTGGAGGCATTCACAGTATTATGAATT
This sequence comes from Sinohyriopsis cumingii, assembly GCA_028554795.2. Lineage (NCBI taxonomy): Eukaryota > Metazoa > Mollusca > Bivalvia > Unionida > Unionidae > Sinohyriopsis > Sinohyriopsis cumingii. The sequence continues at coordinate 86,931,772 of CM068829.1, read as the reverse complement.
GAAGACCGAATAATTTTATAAATAGTTTTCACAGGTCCAAAATAAATGAGTCCTCGAAATGAATTTCAGATCCTCGAATGTACACGTCTGCCACAGTCCTGATGTATCAAAATGACATTGTCCATAACTACTTTGAATAATACACAATAGTCCAAGATTATTATTTCATTTCTTCAATAACCCCTTTGTGATTCCAGTGAATAATCTAAACAAATGCTTCCTCTCAAATAATATCTAAGCACATTAAATTCGCCTTCAGACCGATGTTAAAACAATAAAAAAAAGAATGGCTAAATTGCCCAGTTCCACGTACTTATTTACAAGCATAAGGGATGAAAACTCATTTCCTTACTACTACTAACAGCGAGACGTTTTGCAAATATTCCACATCATAAAAGGAACCAAGTGACGAAAGGAATTAGCTTAATTTTTCAAGGTATTCATCGACCCCAGAAATTATCTCAAACTTGTCAACAGGTTTTATTATTAATATTGTTATTAATGATTGTAAATCTCTACGTACAAAACTATTTATAGATCCTACGCAATTTACACTCTTAATATCTTAAAATAGAATTTTATATATTATCCATCTAACATTTCCATTAGAGACCATCATTACAACTTAAATTCGTGTCCAAATACTAAACAAAATACACATATGCAGTCATGTACAAAGAGTTACAAAACGACTCACATATGAACACTTTACTCTATTATTTTAGAAAATAACGTCCATATTATTTTGAACACCTTTGAGGGGCCGACAAATATATAAAACATCTAAACCATTTACCACATGTGTCATTGCAATTCCGATTTGATACACTGAATAATTTACTTTCTTCTAATTTAGGTTGAATATCAACCAAAATGTTAGCTTTCAACTGCGTTAATTTCATCCGTTTCATATTCGTGCATATTGCAATTGCAAACACCACATCATTAAGTGAACAATAAGGACATGACTCAGAACATTCTTTATAATTAACAGTCTTATTGAATACAATATGCGTTTTCTCTCATGTGATTGAAAAAATCTTGCGTTTTTGCTCGTTTCAAAACATGCAAAAGATGGAAACTATACTAGGCATTGTGGTCGTTTCCTTGAGAATATGTCATATCATATTTGTTTCTCTTTTCACTCAGTGGTCCCACCAACGTGGAGGTGAATCCCAAAGAAAGTGATATTTACATCAAGGAGAAAGAAACCTTTAAATAAGCTGTTCGGCCGATTGCTACCCAGTTTGTTCTTTTGGTTGGGATAGTTTCATCCATAATGCCACAGATAAACTGATTATCGAAAGCTTCGGTCCAATAATGGCCGGAGCCTACACATGCATAGCAGTGAATCCTCAAACAAATGTGACAGCACAATCCATGCCTGTTTTTCTGCACCATACTACAGGTAATTACAGTCGATATCAACCTTTATTTGCTGATATATATATATATATATATATATATATATATATATATATATATTGAACTATTTCTCCGTTTTATATCTCATTTTAACTCAGCGAAGTGCTAAAATTAAGACATGAATGAATTATTTATATCATTGCTGAGAATGACAAAGCGATTATTAAATGATTGGGCAAACCAGACTATAATGAACTGCAATTCTAATAGAGCCAGAAAATATAAAAGCGCGTGAAAATATATTTAGATATCAAGAGTCTACACTTTGTCAATTTTCATATACTCCTTGTTTTGGTGTCTCAAAATGATTTTCATGGGAACGAACATGATGAAGATATCGCTAAAATAGTTGACATGCAAACATATAAGAAAATTGGCATTGGTCTGAGCTTTAAAGTTCAAGTTCTCCATAACAAATCTTTCAAAACTATACTTGACTTATATTACACCATATTGCAATATATCAGTGTTGTTTGGGAAGGCTGTTGTGAGAATTAAATTGTGATAGAAATAGTACAGCTTGAAGCTGCCAGCATGATGTTATTCTTACCTTGCTGTGCACTCTAAGAATGTTAATCTTTAGAAAAAGGTTTTAATCATTTTGGAGAAAGAATAACCAGTCAAAAACTTGCAACTTTATAATTATTATTGCTGATCCCCCACTACGCTTACAAGAATTGATTCTCTATTATCTGAACTAGATGTTTAAAATTATTGGTCAAACGATGGTTGTCATACGCGTGTGTGTTCTATCAGAAACTACATGCATCGTGTGAATATCATACTTGTATGCACACCTTTTGCATCAATATGGCGTCATAACCTGTGTGTTTCTCTCTCTCTCTCTCTCTCTCTCTCTCTCTCTCTATATATATATATATATATATATATATATATATATATATATATATATATATACATACATATATTTATATACATTTATATACATTTATATGTTAAATTAGCGATTGCTTACATTGTACAATTCACTCTTTTCTGATGTCGAAGAAATCATTTGATGAATACGCACATTTATGAGTTCTGTAATAATAGCCACTCGTTAGTGCTGGCCTGTGCCAAAGCATCTACATGGAAAATTATTATATGGCAATTTAGAGAAGAAAGAAAAATCTCCAAACACTGAGCGCCTTACGGATTGTCAAAGTTAGATTAGAAGTATATTGATGAACTGTTAAGCAGTTAACAAATTTTATAAAATTTAGAAAGATAATATTATTCATTGCATACAAAACAATGTTGAAACATTTACATGCAAAAAACGTGATTTTGAGTTAGTCATTTTGCGACGTAAATGGTCAAAATCAGTTTTTACATTCACTTTCTGTGTAGGATTAGTTCAGTCAATAGTAACTTTATTTTCAATTTTCCAACCCTGTATCATTAAATATATCTATGTATATGTTCGAACCTGATAAAACTCCCTCATTTCGAGCAAACACCCATTGAATTATATGCAATATCTTTCCAGGAGGTGATGTACACAGTGACAATGCCAATTATTTTCTCTTTATTTCAACATTTTTGGTGCCATCCAACCTTTAATTTATTCAAATACTGACAACTTTTCTGGGCGAACAAAATTCATCACAAGTCTTCTTTTCGTACCTTTAGCAGATAGTCATCTCTTCACATAATGTTGTCGTTATCAAGATTACGACTTTACGAAAAAGGCTTCTTGTAGTTTGGTCAATTATACAGTGAGATATCTTGAAGTTATTAAGGACATTTAGCCGAATACTAATCATGTATGTAATTTATTTATTCCTCGTACCGTAATATTCAAACACTCTTGCTGTCGTTGTTGTCATGGTCAACTATGAATATCTCTAATATAGTTCTGAAAGCTGTTTAATTCAACAATACAATTTGATTTGTGTCATTATTTATCTTGTGTAAAACAAAATTCCAATTAGGGTCTCTAACGTCAATGTTAACTACAAAGCGTATTTATCCTTTTGTACTTGTATATGCGGGTATTTTATTTATTTCACTATCCAGAGACAGTCGTTTCAAGAACTGAATGATCTGGTGTGCATATTGCGAAAACGTAAAGATGCATCCTATGGTCCATTGGGCGGATGGTTATTTTGTTTTTTATCAATGTGCTTTGTCCAAAAACATATTCTTGTTAAAACAGCTTCAAGATTTAAAAATTGCAAACTTTACTCAGGACACACGAATGTATAATATGACTCAGTGGTTAGGGAATGTTTTTTTAATTTACGATTGGTTTACATGAAAAGGATATTAAACTTTTATGCAAGTAATGTGCATGTCACATTAACCTAAGGTGTTCTCTTCGTAACAAATTGTTTGGTTTATGTTTTCCTTTCATAAAGGGCGCCGCTCATACTAGTTTAGTTATGGCTGGTTGTTTTGCTCTGGCTACTAATTGAATTCCCATATAACGTACTGTTTTGCAATATTATTATACATTTGTTGCAAGACTGAAAAATCACGTTTAAATGTTACACATGATCTATCCATGTCTGACCGCTCCGGTGGCCTAGTGGTTAGAGCGTCCGCCTCGGATTACGGAGGGCGTAGGTTCGATCCCCGGCCGAGTCATACGAAAGACTTATAAAAAGGGTACTAACAGCTGTCTCGCTTGGCGCTCAGCATTAAGAGGTTAGTGTTAGGACCGGTCGGCCTGGAGTCAGGATAATGTGACTGGGTGGGACATCATGATACATGTCTGCTAGACATCATTATAAACTGTCACACTGTAACAAGATAACCGGGTGGGATATTTCGGATTGACAACAGAACACGTTTGACGACACATATATATGGTTTAATGTGGTGATTTATATGAGCAGTAGATTATGAAGATGTGTGCGTATTTATAATCCAAATATTGGATTTATTTAACATAAAACGCACAGATTCAAAGATGGGAAAAAAATACGAATAAATTAGTTCAGTAACAAAAAACCACAGGATAAATGATTCACAAATGATTCAATAATGGAAAGATGAATATAGTTCACTCAAATAGTAAACGATGTAAGCTTTTTACTCATAGTAAAAATGTATTCGCTCAGGTAGCGAAATTATGTTGCTAAACACAAGAACGGATATACCATCTATCTTTCAAGTACTGAATGATACACTGGGTCTTACTAACCCAAAATTAGCCTACAGCTAATAAAATACATGTATGGAGATACACTCCGTTCCCGTGCACCATATCCGCTCCACAGCTCCTACGAATCAATTTCACAACTGCTACAGACTCCGGACCCTCGGAATACTATGATCACTCGGAACATTAGACCCTCCGGACACTCCAAATATTAGACCCTCCGGACACCCGGTCCTTTGACGGCTCTACAGCTGGGTCACCTTAGTCACTCTTGACATTAGACACTCCGGACACTAGACATTAGACACTCGGCACCTTAAACGCTCCGGACAAACGGACGTTTCTACACTCAGACGACACCGGACACCCCGGATATTCCTACCTTCAGACAACACCGGGCACCCCGGATATTCCTACCCTCAGACAGCTGAAAATATACCCGATACAGTGTACTAAACTTGATACAGACATAATAACGTAAGGACGTCATACATGGTAAGTTATAAAGATTATATTATTATGGCAATTACAAAATGATAAGTTCAATGGTAAACCTAACCCTTCTCGATAAGAATATAGTAAACCATTCTTAAAAAATAATGTAGCTTTACATTACCAATATAAATCCTGTACTACGTCGCAACAAGAATAAAAAAAAATGCACGCATTATGCTGTATAAAGAAAACTATAACAAACATGCAAAGGTAAATATGGTAATACACTAGTTATCACTTAAGACCAAAAAATTACCTACTCCTACAGCTGGAATTGTGCGAATCCTTTAAGCAGGCCGCTTGCAGACAAAGCCATTAGTATTGTAAAAACCCTTTACATACAGTAAAGTATTTATACGGTTAGACTTTTCGTTTTCCCGTATGGAAAACACCTTGCACGTGTGGCATAGGACGAATCGTACTCACGATTTCGAAATACAATAGACCCTAATATAATCACCCTCGGGTATCGTTGTACAGCGGAAAAAAAACGAAACCCGAGTACATGTATTTAATGAATAACATTTACACCATTCCGTGACACACACTGCAGACATCGCAGCGATATGACTGAAAAATTGTTAAAGCTACGTTAAAAATCCAAATCGTACACACACACACACACACACACACACACACTGAACGGTGTGAAAAAATCTGTGTTTAGACATTTTTGCTTTTATTTTTATTTTTGTTTACAAAGAACATTAAAATAACAACAATCAGCGACCTTCAGTCTCTTAAAAAATATATGTATATTCCGTCTCCCATACACTGGTGGTAAATTAGTTGTATGTGACCAGGTACAATGTTATACATGTGAAACAGGGTCTCTTTGGCTGTGCGCACCTGGGTTCAGTATTACATGAGTTTAATGTTCAGTAGGTTGGTATTTAGTTTTATTCGATATTTATTAAACATACGAGTTACCAGTTAACGAATGAAAGCACAACACATTTTACATGCATGTTATACACACATTCATTGCTACTGCCTTGATTTACCTTCTTGTTCTTGACCTTATTACATATTTTACAGAATTGTATCAGCCATGTGCTAGACAGGCAGACGGTGAAGTGTCTCCCGAAATAATAAACAAATCCCTAACGATTAAACTTGTAGCATGATGTCCCACCCAGTCACATTATCCTGACTCCAGACCGACCAGTCCTAACACTAACCTCTTAATGCTGAGCGCCAAGCGAGACAGCTGTTAGTACCCTTTTTGTAAGTCTTTCGTATGACTCGGCCGCCGGGGATCGAACTAACGACCCTCCTAATCCGAGGCGGACGCTCAAACCACTAGGCCACCGGAGCGGTCAGACATGGATAGATCACATGTAACATTTAAACGTGATTTTTCAGTCTTGCAACAAATGTATAATAATATTGCAAAACAGTACGTTATATGGGAATTCAATTAGCAGCCAAAGCAAAACAACCAGCCATAACGAAACTAGTATGAGCGGCGCCCTATTTGAAAGGAAAACATAAACCAAATAATTTGTTACGAAGAGAACACCTTAGGTTAATGTGACATGCACATTACTTGCATAAAAGTTTAATATCCTTTTCATGTAAACATGTAGAACAAATAATACATGTTTAATGTTGAACTGTTAGTAGCGTTTTCTATATCTGAATGTTGAACTGATCCAGTAAAATGTTGATCTCATGCCTATGATAGGCTGAATGCTAATATTTTATTGTACATCTTTCAACTACTTACTAGTATATTTATTATAAAGCATTGTATTGACTACAATTACAAAAGGATCTCTAGTCATGATAGGAAAGGATATTATAATGCTACCAGAATATATGGCTGGCAGGTTGTTACCTTATCAGTTAAAGTTTTGAGCTGCAATCAAGTAAGTTTTATTTATGTCAAAATTTGTTAGATCTGTTATTATGTATCCTTGCTAAAATTAAGTATTTCAGTTCTAAGTGTTTAACACAAATCACAAAGAAACAGATTTAAAATATAAATTATAATACAAATGAATATTTATTACATATTTTTAGTTACGAAGTTACAAACAATCTAGCAAAGGCTGAGCCAAAGCATGCAGAATCACTGGCCAGTACATCCTCATGCTTCACATCAACACCTGGCAGAGTGCTTTTACGATATACAGAGAGAATGAAGACACCTTCAGTATCTGAAGAGTCTGCTATTGAGTCAGGAAGGTAAAAATTACAAATTTCTTGCAGAATTTTCTTTTTTGGGGGAGTGGTTGCTACAGTTGTCATGTTACTGAAAACAATAATGTAACAAATACAATGCTGATAAAAGGAAATTTTTAAAACTGTTGCAGCAGGTTGAGTCCCCACTTCATACTTTTCTTAGTTTGAGCTAGAAGAATAAAAAAATACCATGAATTTCACTTTCTCAGAAGTGGGATAGGGTGCCTCAACTGTGCTATCTGATGCATGGAAAAAGGCAATGTTTACTGTAATTGTTTTGGTTAGGCAAAAACGTTCCAGTATGCTGTGCTGGTTAACCCAGCTGTTTTATCTCCACCTTCCACTTCCCTCACTACAGGTAAATGAATACTTTGAGAACCAGTGATTGTATAGTTTGAAATTGTGATTACATATCACCTATGCTTTCTTTATGCTGTTTCCCATAAATAGCTATGTCCCACATGCAGTTCTTGCTAACACCCTCTTCTCATCTATCCAATTAGCTGATGCTGAATGCACATAGGACATATTTAATTTAAAACAAAATATTGCGATAATTATAAGATGACATATTTCAATAACTGATTTTAATTGTATGTATAAAAGTAAATTTCCTCTTTGTTCAAGTGAGCTACATGTATCTGGTGTAGAAATGATGGGAACTGATAGTAGTCATTTTGAAGACAATGGGCAATTATAATTAATATACGTTTTTATTAGCTCCTTAAAATTCAGTAATCTATTGCAGTGAACATAATTAAATAACTGTCATCATGAATGTTATGTTTCATTGTCTGAATGTTATATCCTTGTTCATATATGTTCTGTTCTCATAATGAATAGGTGTTCATTATACCTAGAAATTATTGTATTCACTTTTATTACTAAGGATACGGTGTAAAGTTGTAATTGTTTTTTAGGTTAATATCTAAGTCCTTAAAAAATGACAATAAATTTTATACCTATTAAAAGGCTGCAGGTTTAATACCACCCCACCCCCAGTGAGACGATGTCAGCTGCCCTGGTGTCTCCTTGGGAAGAGCACTAAGCTTGGATTTCCTCAGAAGCATAGAGCCAATAAAGCGTTGAAAGTGCTATAAAAATACCAAAAGAAAACCCTTGACAAGAAACTGAAAGCAAAAAAGAAGAAAACAATACCTGACCAATATATACTTGAAAGTGAGCGTCATCAGCTGAATATTACTTAAGCTGGACATCACAGACTATACATTTTTATTTCAGAGGCCAATTATTTTTCAATCTAAAATTTTGGAAGGAATTAGTCTATCACAGTCATATTAAATGATTTGCATGTTTTTGTGTATGTTTGAGAGAGAGAGAGAGAGAGAGAGAGAGAGAGAGATTCATATTTCACCAGTGAAATTTAACTTTAAATGTATTTTCCAAATATGTTTTATCGCATATATCAGTGGTTCACAAAGTGGGGGGTATGGGGGGGGTCATTACTGTGGAGGTGTTAATGCCGAATAACGCATTTTACGGGGTATGGGGGGACACTGAGGATAACCAAGGCGCTAGAGGCCCGAAAAAAGTTTGTGAACCACTGCCGTATAGTAACTAAATGTTTTGTGTGACTTCAGCTAATTAGTAGGACCCACATGTCTGCCTAAGTTAAGTCACATACACTGCACAACATGTTTCATGTGACTTGAGATAATTCTTGTGACCCTCATGCCTATGTACCAAACCAGCTTAAAGTGGAATTAAATATTGGGTACCTTGTGGTGGCAAAATAAAATATTTAGCCTCTACAAGTGGCTAAATCTAATCCTGTGATTATTTGCTTCAGGAAATGCAAACTTACCCAGAGAAGAATCACCCGAACAGGTAGAACTGTAGAAAAGAAGCATCTATCTGACTCTTTTGTTGACCCCCTCAAGTAAGTCTGACATATAGTAAATTATTTCATAAATAGTCTTGTATGTTCGTAAGCTCTTGGAAGACATTATCTGATGAAAATATCCATATCACAGGCGACAAAAAACACATCAATACATTCAGAGGTGAATTTGTTTTTAACACCACTGGAATTTAATTAGAATTTTATTCATTAAGACTAGTGATGGAACTTATTGGACCTTTTGTGATTTAATTCACAATACTGTTAAGCTATTTTTAAATGTTCATTTTGTATTATAGAGAATTAAATGATTTGTTGAATTGTAGAAAAACTATTTGGTTTTTATTTTTTTGTGTCATACAACTTTTGGTATTGCAAAACTTTCTGTTTTGATGATTGCTCTTCATGCACTTTTAACTTTATGTTATATACCTTTTCAAGGTTGCCAAACAAAAGGAAAACGAGACTTTATTACAATGGTCCAAAGACATCATGAATCATTTCTGGTTTTCGTGCAAGACTGATAGCAGCTATGAACAAGTTTGATGAGATTTCTGTCCTTGTATGTTTAAACAGATATACGTGTATGTAAACGTTTGCAACTGTATATTGTTTTATGAAATCAAAATTAAAGTGCATAATCCTTATCTTCTGATTTCTTTTAATATATATTTTATCCATGTATATACATCACCAAATCATGTAGGTATGTAGTCTATTGAAAGAAATTTACTTGAAATGTCAGAGTAATTATGGGTTACTGCATTTGTATGGGAAAATATGAACAAGTTTTTCGGATGGACACTACACGACCTTGGGAGTACAGTATATCCATCCGACAAACGAGTTCATATTTTCCCATATAAATGCAGTAACCTTTTTATTATATACTCATTTTCTTATTCTACCTTATGCTTGATTACATAAACAAAAATACACATCAAGAAACAAAGTAACGGAATGTATGCCGTATTCCAAACTAAATACCTAACAGCAGATTCATCATTACACAACAGCATTATTAATGCGCACATAACTCTGCCCAGATAAATTTGAACTTAGTCGCGTGCTAGACCTATAAATTTCGAAAGACAGTTTATGCCTTGTCACTTGCATGTTATTTGTAGGAACCCATCAATTTTATGAAATCTGGCATCTATAATAAAAACGTTGTATCAAAAGTTAACTCGGAATGTGGCAAAGCAGCTGCTATGTTGCAGTCCATGAAACATCAGCTTTTGTTCATTCAGAAACAAATTTAATCAGCCAAAACGTAAACCGCCCACTATGCGAGTGTACATGATATGTTTACAAATCAAAAGTGCTGGCGTCTGCGTCCATTGTTTGTTTACAATAGAAAGTAGTTCCTTTCTGAGTTCAATATGAAGTTGCGCGCGAGTTAAGTATCGTAAAATATTGAACGATTCTGACAATGTAAAGTTGCGAAAAAGAGCATATAATAATGTGGAATATTGAAGGAACATTGATCCGAGCAAAACTGCAATCATGTTACCATTAGCCAAATCTAGAACATAGCTTTCCCTTGATTATATAAATCCAGCTGTATTATAATCTATCAAATTCGGATCACCATGACAAAAGAGACCAGCTTTATGTGCTTTAAATATTGATTGTGTCATTCTTTCAGAGTATCTGGAGGAGTGTCCTTCATCATAACACCAATAATCATGAGTGGATCCTCTCACATGGCCAAGGCATTAATAAATGCCTACATGAACCTTTGTCAGAGAATGAAGAGAGTACAAAACCTTGGCTTGATCCCAAGAAGGATGACAAAGTCCTGAAAACCTTGGCACAGGTACTCTTGGACCAAAGGTTCCTAAAGAGAGTGGACTATTACTTGAATTTCAGGTATGCCATTTAAGGATTGCAACAATTATATGTTAAGACTGCTTTAAATATTATTATTCCCAACTTAAGAATAATTTACTGTATATATTTACCATTTGAATATCTGAATAAGTTAGCATTCATACAATGTGTGTACATGATACATGTACAGTGACTGTCCTTCTCAAGTCGTTTGCAAGTTCAGGTATAATACATGCACATCAGGTATAAACAATTCCATGACACTCTGTATAAACACTGCAGTGAAGATTTTATATATGCAAAATTTACCAACATTAATTAGTACTTAATAAATGTTACTAGATTGCAAGTGACACATTACAAGATACATTTTTTTGATAATTGCAGAAGCACTGCTGAGCTCGAAGTTTTTCATTTGCATACCCTGATGTATTGTGCAAAGAGATTTTCATACACCCCTCCTGTGTACAGGATTCGGAATGAGCTAGCTGCTTTGGATCACAATATCCATAGTGGCAGGGGTGTAATGAGAAACAAAGAAGGGGAGATAGTGTAAGATTTTTTAACTACAGGATATTATAAATAATTTTACATATTAATTGTACATTATGATCCCAGCTTGGACATCAAGGCAATGGAATATTATTCACATTTACAAGTCATGAAAACTTTGCATTAGGTACAGTAATTTTGTAACAACTGGCACACATTGTTTTACATTTCTGGTAAGGAAGCTTAATATTTTCATGTGTGCAGATCTTGTAATTAGTGTTGTTATCATTCTAGTGGATATTAATTTTGATTTGAACAATACAAGTCTAATAATTAAATCCAATTATATATATAGCACTTTCCCAGGGGACTGACACACTTTATTAAGGATATATGGGATTCATGGAATTTCCTCAGGAGGTTTGTGGACAATGCTGTCATCATGATGATTACTAACTAATACCTGCTTATGAAAATATGTTGCCTTCTGAAGAAATGGGTAAACATGCAACCTGTCTCAAGTAGTACTTTGGAGATAGAACAAACAAGAACAAAAACAACCCCTCGACAACTCCTCCTTAGGAATTGGCCATGAGGCACAAAGATTTGGTGAAAACTCAATATAGGTAAACATATGGGGGATGCTTGTCACACAAGTTAAGATAATAAAATTTTCTTTAAAACAGGTATCATCGCTGTTACAACAAAAAAAGTGGCAGATGGTCCATCTACCTTTGCAAAGAAAAGAAAACATATCCCCACATCAGGGAGCTTATCCAGAAAGCCCTCACCTGTCGACTTGAGGACAAGCAGTGTATGAGGAGGAGAAGAGAACTTAAGGAAGATGATCCCTGGAGAATTAGCAGAAACCTGGCACCTCAAGAACCACCATCAACTCAAGTTTTTGTGAAGGAGAAGATCTCTCGATTTTAGCTATGTAATATATGAAAGGTGCCTGATATGTGGATGTGTCTGCTAAGGCAGATTACACATTATATACAGTAATGTAAATATCAGTAGTTGAAAACAATGTATAATGTATCTGCAAGTGCTGAAAACTTTTATATTGATTATATTTGACCTTACCCACATCGTTTATAGGCAGATTAGACTGGTGTTTAAAAATATCTGAATGGAAGCATTATTGTTTGATGGGATATTATGTGCAGTTACAACAAAACAAAGAATGAAGTCAAATGTATTCATTTATATATAAATTTGTGTCCGTAAGAAATGTTTAAAAAAAGTTCAGGCAAGCCTGGAGGTGATGAAACCAGTGTATTGTCCAAAAGCATCTGGATATTTATTCCATAACATACAGATTATAACTGACTTGCTTGCCTGACCTACATCTAGCATCCTATCTGTCAGCCTTATCTCCAAATCTCTAAACATGCTGATTCAGCAGTGGGGAAGTCTATATTACCATATAGTACTGCTTCTAGAACACTACAAATGGTGTTATAAACTCCCGATTAAACCAATCTACAATGCAAAAGCTATATGATGACAAACCCATAGTTACACATAGGAGTGGAAGATTCATTAGTTTCAGCTATGCCCATTATCTAGCTGCTAGATGTATCCTTTATAGAAGTTAGCTTTATGCCTAAATCTCTTGGCTACTCAATGGAAATATAACGATTATTCGTTGGCAGCAATTATTTTCGAAGGGGAAAGCATCCCATTTCAGTGAAAAAGCCTAATGTGCGCACATTGTATCATCATAGCGTGTGCTAACTGTTCATGCGGTTACGTATGGATTACGTGCTGGCATTAATTTCCGTAGTAAGATATATTAAGATATCTTAATCATTGTTTTCGGCATAAAAAGTTCCCATCATCAAAACTAAAGAAATCGTGAGCAATTCGCTCACACAAATATATTGTTACGAACCTATGTCTTAAAATATGTAACAAATATTTCGAAACAGTGTAAGTAAAGCAACAAGCAATTTTGTGCCAAGAAAACAAAGTGAAAATGCAAAAGATACTTGCAGTATTGTGAATTAAATTCCAAATATTCCAAACTGTTATATGAAAAGTCCAAAATTACTAAAGGTTCCGAATGAATTTCAATAGCAATGAATGTCCTGATGTAAAACACTTGCATCAGTCCAGAATGTCTTTGAATGAGTTTACAAAATCCAAATTAATGCATTAACTCAGAAGTCTATGGGCACTTTAGTAATCCAATGAATGTGTTAAACAAGTATTTTGGCTTGAATTAAAACACATTGTAAATTCTAATCAGCAAAGGGACTCCCACGTACTAGACTAAAACAGGAATGAGTAATTTGTTTATCAAATCCCTATTTGTATACATTTTACATTACCTATTTTAAAACAGGATGTGATGCAATATAACAGACAAACACAGTCTAGCTGTAAATAAGACTGCAGATTTACGGAAATGCATTGCAAACATTTTGTTTACAAATGACCACAATACAACATACAACTTACAGTCATGGACAAAAGTTAAGCACACAATAAAGGCATACAGAACACTATTTATAGCACTGTTTCAATTCAAAACAAATGCCTGACTAGTTGTATCCAGCTGCAAGTCAAAATAGGGCAACAACTCGTATAAAATCAATGACACGTCATTACATGATAAAACACATAAAATCTGAAGAAACAGCAAGACCAACGGCACTTAAAGTAACAGCAAGTCCAACAGCATATATGGCAACGAGATGCAACTGAAGTAAGAAATAGCTCAAAATCACAGGAGCAAACTGCCAACATTTTCATTTTCAAATAGTGAGAATAACAGGCACCAAAGGCAACACGAACTCTATAAAAGCTGAAAGACTAGTTCCATTAACATGAATCTATCATAGATTGCATTCAACTGTTACGAAGTCAGAGGAGCGATAACTCCTAGATTAATTCTGCGTCATCTGACATTAACATGTACTAAGATTTAGATAGCTATCCACTGCACAATGCATAACTATTTGAGCTCAGAAGATTTATTATACTCTGGCATAATAATAATGACCGACATAATCCCTGAAGTATAGTGATTTGAAAATATTAGTATCATCAATTTGTAACATTTTTTGTCATACACGGCATCCAGCTGTTGGTAGCCACGGGCAAAACATTTAACAAAACTTATAAGAGCATAATACATTTTCTATATAAGCATCTTTAGATGATAACCATAGAATGTAGCAAATTTCCCAACAATTCATGCAAAATTGCGAGACTAATTTTATTTGCAAGATTGTGTGACGTTCAAAGAAACATCATACTGTCTGAAGTGAGGAATCCTATATATCACCCACTCAATAAGGTGCCGGTATGACAATGTTAGAGCCTACTCCTTACTCAATATAAGACGCCGGCATACATCTTTCCCGTAATAAGAAATATTTTGGCGGTGGCTGCTGTTGGATATGCTAACCAGTGCGGCGCTAACAGATATCTGAGATTGTTGCAGCTAAAGTTCGCTTCCAAGCTGATAGATTATTGATCAGGGAAGAAAAATCATAGATCTAGAAAACAGAGGGAATTTTTGTCTGTACACGTCTTGAGTAACATATACACCATCTTCACTAGTCAAAACTCGCTGACCCCTTCGTTCTGCATTGACCATGAAATCAGCCAGAGCAATATCTGCTTGTCTGCTAAATGACTGAATGATGCTGAAAGTAACTGGCTGAATCAGACGTTTAAAAATTTCTATAGAAGGATAGCTACGAATAACGACAGTCATTATTATACAACAATTCAAGACATGCAAATTCGTCTTAGTTAAACCGTTCGCATATTGTTGTTTTTTGTTTCTTTTGACACAAGGTATGTGAACATCATGAAAGCTACCATCATGAATACCTAACAGGCTGCTAAATAATTATCTTACTGCTCAATGATTTTGCCTGATACTGGCAGAACTCCTTTATCCGCATGGGGGGCACGTTTCCAAACACGTCTTCGGCTTCTTATTTATGGTCGATGTGGAACGAAGGGGATCGGCGACACAAGGCTAGAGAAGATATTTAAATACATGACCTAAAGGCTATTAACAGCTGTTGACACTGAAGATATCTTGATAGCAATGAATAAAACACAGTTTTCGATGTATCAAATCATACTATTTCCGTCGTCATTAACTGGATCCGCGTTGAAACTGCAAATCATGTTTGATCTGGATTACAGAGTGTATACGACAGGGCTGACGGCCCCCAATAGACCGGTTGGGGAGTTTTGTTAAATACGTATCTTGCAAAGAATAATTAACCTTTGGCTGTCATATTTAAATCTATGTTTTATAACATGGATGATGTCCTTTAAATTATTTCAATAAGTCAAAGTCGAAGTTATTTTTGATATAAGTGTGTGCAATTGTAAAATGTTTGTTGCTCATTTTATTATGAATATTTAATTATATTATATTGGTGACTATGAACGAAACGTTGGGATCGTTCGCATAGGGTGCTGTTGATCTTTGGCTTCAAAATACTGGTTTCTACACATATTTAATTTGGCCAAATCCAGGTTAAACTGCCTGGGGATCGGTATAAAATTGCATAAACTTGCTGACTGGGTAATTACTTTGCTATAATGGCTTTTCAAATATTAAGGAGGGCTTGTGTAATCTGATGGTGATAACAAAAATCTCAGAAAACTTGTCTAAAGGAGAGAAACCCAGTAGGCGCGATTCCAACCATATTAAGTCCCCCCGTAGGCCGGTTGGTTGGCCTGCTGATGTACTTATAAGCTTGGAAACATCATCGACCAATCTTTAAGTCTTCGAGCTAGTTTTGGCTGAGAATCTTGCTGCATTAAGAACAAAGAAGAATGGAATGCTCGCCGTTAGCGCACAAGTTATAAAACAATGATCTCAAAGATGAATCAGTCGAGATTCATGATTGCGATTCCGTCCTGTATAAGGCGATGCACAGGTACAACATATTTTAGCTCTTTAAAGTCATCAGGCGTTGATCAGCAACTACAGCCATGTTTTATTATCGGAGAAGACTGTATTAACCGTTGTTCGAATTTTAAAATTAATCAGGTTTTAATTCACAGCTTTGGGTAGACTTGTGTTTTTTGTTGCAGCTCATCAGCGCAGAGCTGGCATTACTTTGGTACAGTGTAATTTAAGTGATTGTATAGCTGCCAATAGCAAATCCTAGTTGTTCTACCGAGATTTTATTTCGTCGTGTGAAGCATGACAGGTGCCTGGATGATATATTAATAAACTGATTCAACTGTATTTATTGTGATTTACGGACCAATAGTATGCAGCATTACCTCAAAAAAGGGTTATTTAGGTTGCGTAGTTAAAAACAAACTTAGCAAATGTTTACTGATCTAGTTGAATTATGCAATCCGCTGAATCACAGATATTATGCATCAAAATATGTGTCCGATGTAACCTAATCAATTATTAAATTATTTTGTCAAACTGCTTTATTGTAGCAATGCTATACACGTACACTTGTAATAGACACGTAGCTGATGCTCCTTTATTTATTTCCTTGTCATATAGCAATGGGCCGTATAAATAGTCATTGTATGTGCAGTCAAACATTGTGCGCGCAATGAATATGGTATAAATTGTGTGCAAAACGCATATCCATTATATCGTGATCAGAAGGTCATATATTCTTTGAATATAAATTTATTGTGAACTTACTAAGCCTGGATTTAAATAAATGGTATAAATTCCCAGTCAAGCCACCAAATCCAGTCTCGTATTCGGAAAAGTTCCGGTCGACACTCACACTAGCATCAACACGTATTTGTAACACCTGTAAAATATAGATATCGAGGAAAATATAATTATGATTTAAAGGGAATTTCCCTACGTATCAAAACTTTGCAGTTGTGCAATCACAAAAAGTTAGTCAGCGTGCAAAACATCCCGTTTGGTTGTCTTATCTACTTTTTTAATGTAACAGTACCAAACTGCCTGACAAATAGTCCGATCGTTGCAAATTAGCGTTGAATATTGAAATACCTGTACAATGTAAGAAGCTGTTAATGCAAATTTCAAAAAAGTGTAAATAATATATATATATATATATATATATATATATATATATATATATATATATATATATATATATATATATATATATAGATAGATAGATAGATAGATAGATAGATAGATAAAGATATATAGATCTGTATACATGTGTACATATGTTATATATATATATATATATATATATATATATATATATATATATATATATATATATATATATATAATTTGATTTTCTATTTAATTGTCTTTCCGTTGTATCCATGGACACCAGATTCATTATTATGTTGAATTCTCTATGGAATAGTAGTACATAGCTAATATTAAAGTTTGGGACCTTCATATGATCATAATGTTAAATTCGCAAGTGGATCTCAGAATGACATCATAATGATAAATTCCTGTTGTTCCCCATAATAGCCCAATATTGAATTTCCATTATCTCTAGAGCGACCCATGATTTTAACTTCTGGTTGTCCGCATCGCAACCCTTCTCCTGTATGCAAAACTTCATTGTCCCCATAGTGACCCAAGTCCCTGTTGACTTTTTACGTCCAGATAGAGAGGCAACACCCATGGTAAATTCATATTTTCACCATAGTGGTCAAATTTCCATGTTAAGTTCCCATTGTCCCCATGGAAACTCCAATGCTAAATTCCCATTGTCTCCATATCGTCGCATTTCACTATTAAATTTCATTGTTCCTTATCGTCTAAATCCCAATGTTAAAATCCCATTGTGCCCATATTATCGCTTCCCCACGGTAAATTCTCTTTGTTCCTATACCTTTCCCTGGTAATATGTACTCTTCCCTGTGATCTTGAAACTAATATAATCTATATCGTTTGATCAGATTCCAACTTGGAACAAATAATAACCATCCGACCTTTTTATTATGTTTACTTTGTAATTATGTTCCTGTTCACGATACTCTCGTAG
This sequence comes from Sinohyriopsis cumingii, assembly GCA_028554795.2. Taxonomy (NCBI): domain Eukaryota; kingdom Metazoa; phylum Mollusca; class Bivalvia; order Unionida; family Unionidae; genus Sinohyriopsis; species Sinohyriopsis cumingii. The sequence goes on along the minus strand of CM068829.1, from coordinate 86,913,426 downwards.
AAAAGAAGAGGAATCAGCTACAAAAGGAATGTAACAGGGTGGTGATTCACAGTGTAAGACATTGATTGGTTTAAGGTTAGATATTTATGTGCACATTTTATATCTTTGTAACAGGTTGCGTGTGCGTGATTCCTGAAATGACTGCAATCAGTAAAGAAACTGACAGCATGGCATACAAAAGGATGTCCGAGTTAGGCTTATGATCAGGTTGCAATAATATAACGGCGACTAAAACTCTATATGAATTCCATATGCGATGGTTACATGTGCAACTTTAGACACCCAGACATATATACAAATTTTCTCCGAAACCTCAAAACAGTTATTCATCACTAAATACATTGAAGATTTACGACAGTATACTTTCCTTGCGTGGTTCCAATACTCCAGAACTTTTGAAACAATTAGACGTTTCTAGGCTATGAGAAAACACTAAGACGACATACAGCCTAAAAAAAACAATGCTGAAACATTTAATGTTCATCTGTATTGAATAATACATACAATAAAATCCTTCCACGTGATCACCACTGTAGTAAGGCGAATTCCACTACAGTGGTTGGAAATGTAAAGAACCGTGTGTTGTTTTTTTTGTTTTTTTAAATTCCGGCGTTGTAAAAATACGAATTAAGACCGCTCCGTTATTTTTGTATTACGACCAAAGATTCCCACACTTCTGATTAGTATGGATATAGATTTTCTAGGTGAAACAAATCTGTAGAAAAAAAATTATCCTATCTATTTATCGTATCTCACACTTGACTTTTATTCTATCTCACACGTCACTTTTATGCTGGCTCGGAGATTATTTTGACCTTCAACTGCGGGCACAGCACACCCAGTGCATTAAAACGTCCCAGATTGCCATCAGCCCTTGGATACAGTTTGAGGATAACAAGACAACAAACACTGACCGCACATCTAAGTTGTAGAAAAGAGCAGAACAAAACTTTTATTAATAAAAATAAATCTCAGCCACACATATGTGTCATATGAGAATACCACAACTGTTGCAATATTATAAGGCGATGTCATCAACATATGGAGATACAAATTGCATCATAGGTGAACATTTAAAATAATAGCAAGACTAAGCATTCGGACATAATGTGAGATCATTTTGGTACATAAATATAACATCGTTTTGGTAGAGCAAAATATATTTGATGCAGTGTACGAAGTGTAAGAGAGAAAAGAATATTGTTGTGAAATATGTAAAATTTACGCTTCCACAGACTGCACGAAATTAATATATTTTTCATTATTCCAGTAACAAATTGGCAAGAATTTAAGAATTTTGCGATTGTTTTGGTGGCAAATATAGCTTGTAACTTTCCAAAGAATGGTTTGAGGTAAAATAATGGTTTTAGAAACATACCCCTTTCTTTGTGAAAGTTGAGGAAAATAATCAAACAAACAGTAGTATTCGTTCTCGACGTAACTGTTATTACAATGATTACATTTTCGTTCTTCAAACGGTGTTTTCTCCCAACGACCGACTTCCGCGGAGAGTCTGATTTGCAAGTCCTGAACTTTATCAATGGCAAGTACTAATTTCCAGTTAACAATGATAAACTGTTTCCCATAATCAGGCTTTTTGGACAATCGACAAATTTCCCCTTGGATGATAATGTTACCGACGATTACCATTCCTGTATATAAACGTCTTCGAAAATTGTTTTAACATGTTTTTTTTTTATTCCTTTCTCATTATTAATACATTATTAATAGATTGGTCTCAAAATTGAAAGCAACGATATCTCCATAATAGCGGCGAGTTGGGCGTTTTTCATTTTTTTTAAATGTATTTTTTAAACAAAATGTATTTCTACTTTTACAAGTATCGTTGAATTTGAATTAGATTACATATTTTGGTTTATAATTGAGAAACTGGTTTACAAACTGACGATGACGTTTATTTTGTGGTTGTATATGTTCCTCCATCTGACTCAAGCCTTTATGCTAACGAAATTGACATGTTCACATCCGAAATTACTAACAGGTGTACGTCGAACAAGTGTGTTTTTAATGAGGGACATTATTGCCATAGCTCATAACATAAATGAATATCTGGAATTTGATGAGTTCCTTCTTAAGCACTTTAATTTAGGTGCTGATTGTGCAAAGGTTTTCAATGGTACTATGAAAATTCTCGATAAATACAAATTGCCCAAGAAACGAGTAATACCGGACTGGGAAACTAATAACAATGGGAAGATTCTGATACGTATAAATAAGAATCTTATTATATTAAATGGAAGATGTGATGCTCATATGATTGTTGGTTCTACAAGTTTCCGAAACACTTCTGTTATTGGCTATTCTGTCATCTCTATCCACGTTCTGAAATATGTTAATAATTTTTACATACATGAACTTGACCCACTTTATACAGAGAGACAATCATTAGCTTTAGTGCCACAAAACCATGCAAATTTCATTTGATGAAAGCAAAATATCATCCCAAAACAAAAGATGGCAAGAAATAAAAAGGATGATTTTATTAATAATAAACTTTAGAAGATAGTAAAGATGACCTGGGATGCACAAAATAGTATAAAAAACATCGATAACAATGATATCAACAGACTGTACCCATCGATATCATTATTATTTAACGATTATCCTAAAAAATGTTTTCTTGTAAATAGTAATCACACTTGTAATGAAAATAACATGGTTCGGAAGAAAATTTTGACATTTCAGCAGACAGTATCACCTAGCAAGCAAAATATATTACATAAACCGAACACATACGAATTGGACAAACGTAGTGTACATAAGTAAAACATACAAAAACAATGAAATTTTATATAAACAGATAAAACAGTTTAACGTAAAAAAATGCCAACAATTAAAACTAGAAAACCAAGGGATTATGGGATTATACTAAACAACACAGGAAGAGGGGCAGAGAAACATATCGTTAATCTCGAAGAATTATATGATCTTGAAAAAAAAATTCCGATAATGAAATATAACAAAAAAAACATAATAATCGGAAGATGACAAATATTACAATGGATGACAACAGTAAAATTCTGAATTCAGAAATTATCTGAAAATCACTGGACTTGGAAGGAGTGTCTCGCATCTGGGCCCCTACAATGTTCAATCATATATCATTATAATGTTGTATATGTCTTTTTGTCTCCAATCAAATTATATATATATATATATATATATATATATATATATATATATATATATATATATATATATATATATATATATATTCATCAATCGGTCGCCCATTGATAGGTCAATAAATGCCAGTAGATCGTTTCAGTTTCGAGCGACATTAAATGGAAGACACACTATGTTTTTCCTTTTTATTATTTTACTCCTTTCTATGCCTTTTAACAATGCTTAGAATAATTCACACAGAATATACCCTACAGGTATAAATAATGACTCGTTCATATTCATTATACACTGTACACAGGAGTCACTAAAATATATGCGGTTTGCCTAAACATTGGACTTTTCCTTGTGTGTGTGTGTGTGTTGTGCCATAGGTACACTTGATCTTACCAGTAATCCCGAATTTAAGATATACGTGGATTTTTATGCCAAATAATGGTAATAGCTAAAACTTCTCAACTGTATCTGTGTGAGGTCATTTCATGCGTGCCTTCATCATTTAAAACATTGTTCGTTGGCGGCAGAAGAAAAAAACTTTGATATATCAAAAAGATTCACATTCTAAAATTAAAGAAGGCTAGTTCTTGTAAACTGCTGAAAACGGAGATAACAAACATGAAAAATCTTTGAATATCCCTTTACAAGACACTGTTCTTTTTCTTTAAAATATTTCGTTTCGGTTTGCGTCATATTTGCTGTTCAAATATGTCCTTAGGTGTAACGTAAGGCATAGGTAAGAGAAAATAAAAAAAACATGCATTTAAGTTTAAATTCTTTTCTCTTATGATCAGGTAATTCGTATTACTATCTTTACTTTCTTTACCTTATTATTTTCACTTTACCAATATCATCTCAGAAAAAGTTAGTCACCAGTTACTGTATAATTGAATATCTGAATCTTTTTCAATATTTGCATTAATTTTGGATAATCTGTACCCTGTATAAGAATCTAGAAAGAATTCGGCAATGTGTATCTTGGTTATATACCTTCCAGTATGTTTCATCCGAGCAACGTTTGCTGTACCTTTACTAGTCCCGAAGTTAAGGAAAAGAATAAAAGAACTTTTTTCGTCTTGCTCCAATTAAACATTACATAAGAGCCGCCATTTCCATTTCCATGGAATTCCATCACTATGCTTCATCAGTAATTGACTGCCATTTTTGTTTTGGCTCTGGCGACACTCAGAGCAGAAAACAGAGCCCAAGTCAAGGGATGTAAGACATTACGTGATTTTGTATCTGGTCTCTTTGTTTAACTTTAAATATAAGCCTATTTAGTGTAAAATAATTGTTCCAGAATAAGTGTATTCTGCATAACACATATTAGACCACAAAAGTTCTGAACAAATATACCTATTGAAGAGTTTTTCAATACTTTACCTGTAATTCCAATCATTTTCTTTTATTTCAGAGCTAACCATTTTATTATTTGGAAATGATAAAGTTGGAAAAACTTCCACCGGAAATGTAATTCTCGGTAGCAACAGCCTACCCCAAAAATAATTACAACGATGAAACAGGCGAACACGTGTGTAATTCTGAAACAACTCGAACCGTTCCTGGCAAATTAATCAAGGTAATAGACACACCAGGCTTTGGTCAGTATAGGACAGAGGTGATTGAAGCTATTAAACGCAAAAGTTGGTCCGTAAGAGGTAAATTTGTCGTTCTTTTTGTTGTTAGAGCGAAACATGTTTCATACGATGAGTATAATGAGTCAATCCGTAATTTCGAAGAAGTATTTGGAAGAAACTTACGTGACCAAATAATTGTGATGGTCACTCACTTGGACAATTTGGGAAGAAAAATGAACGTTGAAAATTTTCTAAGGTCTTGTAGTTCACAGCTGAGGACATTTATCACAAGGCATAGTTCACAAGTTTTTTTTTTTTTTGATAACGTCACCTCAAACAGTGATATCCGGAGGTCACAGGTTAATACGTTGATGTCCATCATAGAAAGCCAACAGAATACAGGGTCATGGAATTTTCTGAACTTGTCATTAGCAGCGGTAGTAATAGCCGGAATTGCACTAGGGGCTATATATGCTGCCAGATAGTCAGCTTTTAGACCGTAAACTGTTAGACCTGCTAACTGTTTACTATTTTCTTGCTTAAGGAATTCTTTATACTTAAAGTTTTAGCTATACTGGTCATAGACAAGAAAAGCTTATGGGATGGTCAGTCGTCCGTCAGTCCGTTACCACAAGTTTGTTATTACTATTTCTCCTAAACTACTTGAACGATTGGTTTATACCTACATTTATCCCGTGGTCTAGACTCTAGCTGGTCCTAAATCAAAATGATGGCCCTCTTCAAATTCTTATTGCTGCTCCTCCTGAATGAATGGTCATATCAACATGTGTTGCTTTTTTTATTAAAAGACTGTAGCTTATCTACTATGAAAAGAGCCCCGATCTATTGTCTAGTGCAGTTGACACAATGACCATCGTGAAAATCTTATTGTTGCCACTCCTCTTAAATGGATGGTCGCGGCAAAGACTTATTATGATTTCCAGTTGATCAATAATGAACATAGTTCTGGTTTGACAACCAATTTAGCCGCCACTTCTGTCTTGAAAATGTTGTTGTTAAACGTCCTGAACCAAAATTCATATTTTGAAAATAGTTTTATCTCTACTTTTCCCAAATGGATGATTATATCAACACTAGATTTCTTTATGCTACCTGGTTGGTCCCAAATGAAAATGGTGTATGTCGTACTTCCAGTATAGCTGTCACGACGACTGTCTTACAAATCGTGTTGTCACTACTCTTTCTGTGTGAATGGATGATGATCTTGACACAGGATTTTCGCCACAATACTTCTAATGATATCCACTATGACGTAAATAACAATGGTGCCAAGCTGATAGCCAATATGTGAACCACAGCAGCTAATTGGAAAATCATATAGTGTCAGTCCCATAAATTTTAATTATTCACAATAATATTAATATGCACTTTACCTGCCACTGTGTATTCAATTCTGCCTTAAGCTCATGTTCCTGTTGAATTCTGCCTTGAACTCGTGTATCTGGTTTCTTCTCTCTTTTCTTATTTTGAGAGTTATTTTTGGCTAGGCAAGTTTTCTTATTCAGATTTTATTACTATAGACAGTTAGGAAGGTTTAAAGTAATTTCTATACATAGGTCATACAAAGGCCAACAAAACTAATCGTATTATATATATATATATATATATATATATATATATATATATATATATATATATATATATATATATATATATATATCAGTGATCGCTTGTATAAATAATATTATATCCGAAAGATTCCCTATTGACGTGATTGTGTTATTGAAATGCTTGTGAAGACTCTCAGTTGTATTAGTTGGTAAATGCTGCGAAGATTTCCATTGATCAAAACATAACCATGCGATCTTGCTCGGCTGCTTTTATCTCTGTATAGACTGTATACTTTGTACCTACGTCTGCAAAAAGAGTCACGTGCAAAGTAATAATACAAACACTGAAATGGAAGGCATACTGTCACGTATATTTAATTTGTGCATATTTGATTAACCCTAAACGTAACTGAGGGTAGGAGTTTAGACTACCTGACCAATTTCAATTTTTAGACATGTTTAAGTGGATTTTAAATTAAGACATTAGTTTTCCACTTGGTAAAACATGCTTGGTATACATGATCTTTGCCAGCTAATTTGCTAATGTGAACAGACCTGACCTTGTTTACGAATCTGATGGAAATTTCGATTGTGACACGAGTCAAGTAACAGTTTCTATATATGGTTATTTACATCAGAATTATTTATTCATACCTTATCATATGTAGTAGAATGGGTATTTTAGTTGTTTTCAGTTAAAATTTGAGATGATTTAAATTATTTATTGGAATTATTAAGTGCTCATCCATACTTTTGGAGTAAATTACTTTTCTGAGCAATATTTTAAATTCATTTAAGGACATTCTTAATGATATTATTGTTTTTCATCAAGTTTGATAGCACATCAGTATCTTTTAGGCTACGGGCACATCGGTACGTTCATGATTGGAATTAATTGGAAACACCACATGCGTTCATTTGGAACACTCTGTACTTTTGGACTTGTGATAGAACTTTATAACTCTCTGGGACTTAATTCACAATACTGTCTGTCCCTTTTAAATTTTCACCTTTAATTCTAGGGAAATATATTATTTATTGAATTATACCAAACTTGTCGGTTTTCGCTTATCTTTCTATTTCTTTGTTTTAAGACCATAGAGACGTGACAATACACAAAGTATGCCTTTAAAATGATATAAAAGTGTTGGTTGGCTTATTTTTTTATTCTGAAAATTGAATAAATTGATATTTATAGAATCATATAACGAATCATTGTATTTTGTTCTTAACATAAATCATTCTTTCTAGATTCGATCTAAACATGAGAAAAGAAAAACATATTGCAAGCCAGTTGTGCCGCCAGTATTCTGCAAGCAACTATTGCCCCCAAAATAAATTCTCAATCGTTTCGCTAAATATATTCCCTGACACACATTGAACACACTGACCCATCAATATCAAGAGAGTCAAGGCATCCATATCAGTTAGGTTGAAAATGAAAAAGATTTAATCACTTATTCCACATGGTTTCGCTGACGTTTACATAGGTTGATGATAAAAGGCTCGACTCCATATTAAAAGGGAGATGACCCATTGTGAGCAGATGACGTTGAAATAGATTTTGTATCAGAGACATGGGACGTTGGTTTTGTTATGCATACGTGGAAGTATTGTCACGTGATAGGACCAATAATCTTGTTGACACGTGCTCACTGCGTGTGGAATCTGACTTGTTCCAGGTTGATACGACATCGACAGGTTTCTGGTCGTCGTTTCTCAGATATTTTGAAACTAATATGCCTTTACATTCTTCGTACCATCATTACGAGACTTTAATATCTTCAAATATTTTGTACAACAACATCAGAAAGCTTTATTTAGTATTAGGTGATACAGTTGTACCCGTCTTGCAGTTTTCTCATTGTGGAAGCATTATTGCAATCGTCAATGTTACTTAGGTCTATTAAATAAGGGTTGTTTTCTGCCAATCTTCAGTTTTGTTCCTTTGATTTACATTACAAGTATGCGGCAGTGTAATTTAATTTTGACCAAGGTTTTGTGTTCATTTGCTGGTTGCCATGGAAAACTTGCGTTAAAGTAATATCAAAGAAGATTTGCAAATATTCCATATTTTCTATGCATTTCTTACTGATAATGTATGTCCGTAAACTATTCACAGAATTAAAAATAACATCATGTATTGTTTTATTTTTCTGGCATACGTTGCATAAAAGGTTTCATTTTATTAATACATGAGCATAAATGAGCCCTAGTAATCCATGATGAATAAATCCAACTTACAAGTAGACATGAAGCTTTTTTATTACTTTTCAAAATAAGACAGTTACTGATAAAATTAGGCATTTTATGCTTTTGAAACATTGCTTCATTTTGTTGGCTTCTATAATTGATGATCATGACCTTCTCCGAGCTTTAAGTTCTTTTCACCGAACGTAATGGCGTCTGTTCCCTTGTTCCTGGAAATGAAAGATGTCAAAACAGGATTAAGTGATCCAGACTTATTTCGTATTCCTTGTCCAAAAGTGTTGTACACCTGTCTCGTTTTAAAGTTGGTATCGTAAAGATAGCTATTTATTGATTTCATGAGCCGCGTTACCACGTTCAAGAGGCAATTTCATCTCGTACTGGAGATCCATGTGCACTCAGATCTTTCTTGCCCTTATCAGGTGATCTCACAAGAAGGTAAGTAAAAAGGTCCGACATTATGTCTGCTTAAGTATTCTTTGCCGATATAATGTTGGTCACAATTATTTATATTGTTATAAATTGTATGTCAAGAAACTTTATATAGATGAACAGTCGAACGGGTTTCATACATTAATCTATCAAACTAGAAGAGTAAATAACACACGCTATATGGCTTAATCTTGATTTACAGAATATGTTCGAAAGCAACTTTGATATAAATTATTTTTGTTTGTATTTTTACTCAAAACTGCAAATTTAGTGGAATTACATGAAATTATCAAACGCAGTTAAAGGTATTGTATCGGAATGAGATGACACTGCACAACAAAATGGAATTCAAGTTTATAGCCCTTTGAACTGGAGGGATTTTAAATTACTCTAAGATTTTATCATGCTCAAAGATAATTGCAAGTTTTGCATACTTAAATTCCTCGCCCCGTTTTAAGCAGAACTCAAGTTCAATCTCAAATTCAGGTAGCTTATAGGTTTTGTAACTATGATCAAAAACATGAAAGTAGTCTCATAGAACTTTCATGATCCTCTAAACGTCCGTTCCTCTATCAGCGAAATAAATTTTAAATTGCTTATAATATCTGAGTTTGGTGTTGTGAGCTCAACCTTAGATTTCTTGCCTAAAAGCTTACAAGTACAGGGTCTTGTTTTCTTTGCTGTTTTGAAATATCTTATCTGTAAAACAGTCCATTCTGAGTTAGATTTAATGTGGAACATTGCAAGGACTCTAAGTTGGATAAATAAAACGTAAATGAAATAAGTACTTGTATTGCTATTCATGTAGTTTATCAACACTGGATGCACGCACTTCCCATGTGATAAAGTAATGCGACAGTCCAAAATCTATAAATGGTACACTGTACGCAGAGGATCAACTTGTAATCTTTCCGCTGTACACGTATTTTATCTTCTAATATGAAAGCCCACTTGAGGTCTAATCATAACTAAACAGAATTAAACGTGCATTTTAAAGTGCAGGGTGCAAAACATTACTGCGTCATGGCGTTGACGTTAATAAAAGAATCTTAACAGTGTGTACAAAGCTTTAGAACTTGTCCTTTAGAACCTGTCCATTAAAACGGGTTTAGTCGTCATTTTTGACAGCATCATTACACATTGAAACTTAAAACCCATGCAAGATGCGGCTGTAAAAATAGAATAGATCATCTTTATTTTCGATTGAGAGAGAGAGAGAGAGAGAGAGAGAGAGAGAGAAAGTGAGAGAGAGAGAGAGAGAGAGCGAGTCAATCAGTCAATGAACATAAAGATAGGTGCTCATCTGGTTAGAAGAGAATGAAATTTACTTATGCTTATGTACTTGAACAAATACAGTTGTACAGTATGCGGATTAAATAGTATTGAATGTATGAATGTACATCCTAAAAGTTAAAATCCACAGCATATAATTAGAATGAACATTGTATAATAAAAAATGTACAGTACATAATAACAACAGTATGATACAATAAGAAATGCACATCAATAGTGAAGGGGGATACCCTAGCGACAATGGGAATTAGCATTACAGACCCCCCCCCCCCGGGACAATCTGGCGACAATGGAATATTAACATGGAGAAAAATCGTAGGACAATCTGGCGACAAGGGAAATTAACATGGAGAAAAATTGTGGGACTGTTGAGCGACAAGGGAAATTAACATGGAGAAAAATCGTGGGACTGTTTAGCGACAAGGGAAATTGAACAAGGGATTTTTTTTAAAAAAAAAAAAATAAAAAAAAATAGAAAATAAAAAAAATAAAAAAGGGTAGGCAATCGAAAGTCATTCTCTTTTCGAGAAATGTGGGTGGCCCTGAAAAGAGCCTTTGGGTTTCTTCTGCTTCTAATTTCTTCTTTTTCTCCACCAACTTCTTATTTTCTCTCCTGCACTCTTTCTCTTCTTTTCTTTCTTTCTTTTCTCCTCCTCTTCTTTCTTCCTCTTCTCATTTTCTTCTTCTTTTTCAATTTTTCATTCCATGCTCTTATCCTTATCCTTTCCTCTTCCTCCTCCTTCTCCTCCTTTATTTCTTTCATCACACCACTTATCATGTCCTTTACTTTTCTTAAGTTATTAATCTCCATCTTTACTCGATGGGGACTATAAGAATAGTGGTCTTCATTTAGTCTCACTAGCATTTGTTCCATCATGCCCAAATTGTCCAGGACGTCTTGTAATGTTTGCATTTTATCCAGGTGGTTTGAAGCCATCTTCTCTGTAGAATGGTTTGAACGACGAATAATGTGGGTTCTTATACGAAAAGCGCGGACGTGATGGAAAACATCCCCCTAAGACATAAAATTGATCTTACCTGGATCATGACCAAACAATGCGCGGACGTGAAGGAAAACATCCCCTACTTTTCTCATTTCATATGATCTACTATCCACATACGTGAACCATCAATAAAGAAACCCCATATCTACTATTTACACACGCAAATCCTTTAAACTAAATCCATAATCTACTATCCACACAATCGTACGTGAGCGCTTACAAACACAAACACACAAACACACACCCTCACACAAAAAAAGAGTCAGTGTTTATATTCACACTACTCTACCTACACACATTGGCAAATTGATTGTTATTTCTTTTCTAGAGTATTGGGTAGCCCTGAAAAGGGCTGTTTGTTTTTTTTTTTGAACTCCAGATGCACCTATCTAATGCTGGCACCTTCCTGGTCTGGCGCCACACACGCATCTTCTTCCCCAGTCTCCTTTCACCTTTTTTCTTGGGAGTGCAGAGGCGGGATATGTGGCTTCAGAATCCCAATTTTCTGTCTCTGGGATTCTGAAATTTCCTCTCTCCTTTTCCTCCTCTTCTTTTTTTCTTCTTTCCTCCTCCTCTTTCATCCTTGCTTCTTCGACAATGGCCTCTGCGGCCAGTTCATTTAGTATGCGCCTGGCATATTCCAGATGCATCTGGAGTTCTAGCAGTTTAACAATTCTGGTATTCATTGTTTTGTCAACGAATGAACAGGGTAGCTAGACTGCCCAGCGAGTTTCAATTTATAGTGAAAGCGCGGACGTGAAGGAAAACATCCCCTAAAAACATAAAATTAAACTTACCTAGATCATGACCAAACAACGCGCGGACCTAAAAGAAACACTCACTCACTTTTTTTATACTACCCATTCCTATTCTAAAAATTTTTTTCATTAATCACTTCAATATACTATTCACATACGCAAAGCAATCCAGTCAAACCCCAAATCTACTCTCCCCACACCTCAAACACAATAAAAAAATGATTTTAATCTACTATCCACACCAACGTCCGTGAGCACTTACAAACACACAATCGTATACACAAACACATACCCTCACACTATAAAAAAGAGTAAGTGTTTATATTCACACTACTCTACCTACACACACACATTGGCAAATCTATTGTTATTTCTTTTCTAGGGTATTGGTTAGCCCTGAAAAGGGCTGGGTTTTTTTTGTTTGCTATGGCAATCTTTTTAGTTTCTAAGAATGCGTCGTCCTCTGAGGATAGACTTTCTGACGATAGGTCTGCTTCTTCGGAAAGAGAAGAAGAACTCTTTGGTGTCGATACGACAATCGACAAAGCCTCTGTCAGGTTCAGGTTCCTGCTGCTGCTGCTGCTGTTGTTGTTGTTGTTGTTGCTGCTGTCTCTGAAGTCTGTACTTCTCTGTCCATTCTTCTTTCTCCCTGTTCACTTCTTCTCTGAAGAGTTCTTCTATCAGGTCTTCAGAGACTTTTAGCATTCTCACATTCTCTATCTCTTCAGCTTTCGGTATCAGACTGTGTCTGACCCTATGCAAATTTACGTAGGCTTCGTTTAGTTTAGCTAGTTTGGAGCACATCTTCGTAGGAGGATGAGTCGACAATGGATGGTCACTAAATGTTCTAAGGAATAGCCCAGGCTGCGATGATGCAGAAAATACACACAATATTGTCCACACACCAAGGAATCTGTGCCTTGTAATTTCACATTATTGAATCGGGTGGTTTGAGCATTTCTTCTCATAAAGTCAATGATATCGTCTTCCAAAGGGGGCAATCCATACGAATCGAAATATTCCACACATCCTTCTTGAGGAAGGTAAACGGCTACCCAGTGGGTTCCTGGGAGATGACTGTCGTCCGTTGATCACGTAAGCTTGATGGTCTTGAGGTTTGCGATGAGGGAGTTCATCTTTAGCACAGACGACAGGATTCCAAGAAGCCGTATACGAACTGTGGTTCAAAAGGTAATAAAGTTCCCAGGTATCCATTTGTGTGTGGTTTTTCTTCACAGGTAATAATAAGTCGTCAATTCGATCCTGACTTTTTGCTTGAAAATGTCTGACAAATAACCGTTTCTTCGTTTCGTCTCCTCACTCTGATTCAGGAGAGCTTCGATACGATGGATCTCTTGAGTGGTTAATGGTGGACAAGAATGTTCACGCAAGTCTTTATACCACTGGTGCCACACGTCTTCGTCCGAGATGAGACTCCAAGCTTCGTCCAGATACTCGTCCAATTTTTCTTCTTGACTCAACATCAGGCATTTATCATGTTGAATTTGACTGGGATGATCGTTTTGACATCCATAGCAATTTTTCTTGATCAATTCCGTCATTTTTTTGACCAAGTGTTTGGCAAAACAGCAGACTAAATGGGCTTCTTGTTCTGGCCATCTTGACTTCATCATGATATCTTCTTCGTCTTTGTCTTGGGATTCTTCTTCCACAGTTTCCTCACATTCCGTCTCCAAAGTTTCTCCACTAGGTAAAGAGGGATAACAATCTTCCATGGTTTCTAATAATCTAGAATGACTTCTCTCAAACTGTTGATTTCTATGGTATTATCGAATTCTGCATGTAGGATGACGTTCACCGTGTCTGGTAGAGCATTAGTAAACTGAAGTTCCACTCGAATCTGGCCGGATTTTATAGGGTGGAAATGTCCCTCGTCGCTGCCTTGGTCTGGAGTGAAATCGAAAGCCCACAAAGCATAGCCTCCTACATAATCCTCGTACGTAATACCGTGACTGGTGTTGGTTCCTAACTGACCAGTGGCTTCGTACAGGGACAAGTACGATCTCAAATAATTTCTGTCACCGAACTTAGGTTCGAAAGGTCGGGTACACAAGGTCTTGCCATCGCGACTGACTTCGATTTTGGACACATTGTAATGTTGAAACTCAAAAGGATTTTCCTGGTAGAGTCCGTTGAAGGCTGAATTCTTGACCATACCAACGAACAAACGTTTGGGTAACTGTCCTTGGAATAGATGATCTTCGATCATGGATCGCTGTCCAGCAGGAATGGTGAACGTTTTCACTTCCACTCTTCGTATCGGATACTTGGCAGTCGTTCTGCTCAACGTTTGACTGACGTCGTTTCCCACTTTAGGTAACACTTCCACACGACGCACGTAGAGTCTGGCTTCTTGGATGATGGCTTTGTAAGTGGAACCATCAGCAGCCATCAAATGGAAAGCGGCACTGCTGCGATTCAGTCTCAAGCGGATATCCACTCCGTTCAGCAAATACTTTTCTTGTAACCACATGTCTAGATGCAAGCGATCCATCAGTTCTAAACTACGACTTAGATGAATTTTCGCTCGTCGTTCTACAAATCCCGTTGTATTTTGAGCATCCACAGCAACTGTAAGGCTGTTGAACTTAGTCGCTTTGTCAGGTTTCCATACCACGCAGGCATCCAGATGAGTGTTCTTGGCTTCTTTTCCGTACGTCAAGAGATTTTCCAGGTAGGCACGGTAAGGGTAAGTATCCATGCTGCTGCTGACCAGTTTGTAATTCAAGTACAAGTCCACTTCGCTAAACAAGGAATGCATGAAATTATTGACGGGAGCTACTACATCATCAATGTCTATGTTAGCGTTGGGTGATTCGATCACTTTCACTTTCAAGTACAGGTAACTGCTATTCAGATCGATGTAATCTTCGGGTTGTCCTTTGATTTCAAACTCGATGGGAGCGGAATCCGTCAAAGAGGAGACGGGATGAAATTCCACCCATTGGGATTCTTGCATCGTCATCATGGTGGGTGGCATGGCAAACAGATCCAGTTCCGTCTTGGAACAAGCGCAAGACTCTCGGTGCATCATTTTTTCCGTGTCTCAATACTTTAATAATCGAAAACGTCAAAGTCTCGAAGGGTTTTTCCTTTCTTTGTCTTTCTAGCTTGAAGTCTGGTGAAAGGGTGTTTTCTTCGTCGTCTCTTTCTGCCTTGTCCTTGCTGAATGCCTGACTCGGTCGCGTGCCGGGCATTTATAGGTGTGTCTCGTCGGCCTAAAATGTCTTTACCCGTTTGCAGCAAGACTTTTTTGCCTGCCCTCATGAAGGCTTCTTTAGGGTTTTGTTTGTCGATGATGACATTTTGGAGAAATTCTTTGCCTTGTGTCAGTGCCGCATCTTTCAAGGCGTGCAATCCGCGTGTCACCATCGGTTTCAACACCGGGGCCACCGAACGAAAGGCCGATTTTAACATATCTCCTAAACCGTGTCCTCGCTGTCGAGCAACCCCTCGGTACACTGGATACATGACTTACGAATCGTGAGAAAACCGTTTTTGAAAATGGAGTTTCACCGTGACTTTTCCTTTGGTGAATGGAATATTTTGTCCCAAATCACCTTTTATAGTAATGTTGACCGTGTGCAAGTACGGCTTGCTGACAGGCAAATAGTGAGGATGTACAAATTCACGGTGGACGTGATAAGTGTTTCCACCTTCCTCGTCAGCGTTCGTGGCAGAAACCACTTTGAAAGGAATGACACGCAGTAACGGCACAGAGGTGTGTCCCACCACGTTGTACTCCACCACATCGGAATACACGAACATCAAATTCAGTCCTTGGTTCAGTTCTACCGGGGTACGAAATAACTTGATAAAAGACTCGTTGTCGTAAATGATTGGTAATTCCTTTTTCTTCATCATGACCGTTCTCATGTTCATGTCTCCGCCCAACATGTCATACAATTCATGACAAAATAAAATGGACAGGATTTTACTCCCGTCAAATCTCATCGAGAAGCGACGAGCTGCTTTGTGGTATTCCATGGTGACACTTTTTTTGACATGCTCCAAAGCTTTAAGAAACACGCCATTAAACCTGGTGGATATGGTGTTGACCAAATGTTGACCACTAAAATAATAGTCTGGGGGAATGAACAAGTGATAGGTGGTGTACTTTTGATTTTTTGTGCCAGGGGTTTTCTTGTCATATTTGACATTCTTATCCAAGTACTCTTGCACTTGCTCGTCATGAACTTCCACATCAAAAAAATTTTGATTGGGAAGGACATTGAGGACTTGGGTCGGGTGAATGATTTCCACTAAAGCCACTTCCTAATGGGCTTCGTGATCTAAGGGGATGGCCTGAGGTAATTTGGCCGTGTAACAGCACAACGTGTTGTGGGGAAACACCTCCATGGAACTGTCACTGAGTAAGGTTAAGTAAAATTGGTTTTCGTGACTCATAATTCCAGAGTTCTGTGGCTGTCCAAGGGGTTACTGGACGTCAGAGGCGTGTCTCCGCCCAAAATGGGGTTGTTGTTGTTGTTGTTGTTGTTCGACTGGTGACTGACACTGGCACTAGACACAAGGTTCCCGTGGTTCCCGTTCGAGGAGAATTTCAGGGATGGATTGGGAAGCAGGTAACCGATGCAACTGCTCAATAAAATGGTCCACAATTGTTTGCCTCCTTGTTGCAAACTCAAATTGGCGATGGCTGCTCCGATGACACAATACACCACGAAGATTTGGCAGAAAAATACGATTTGCGTTTTAGGCACACGTTCTCCACACCACACCCACAAGGGTTGTTTTTGTAAATCTTGCACAGAAGAACTAGGTGAAGGAGTGCTCGACGTAGCTGCGTCTGATGTGAAAGGGCATGATGGTCACTTCTTTTTATAGTCGATGACTTGCGAAGCGTCGATCCAACAATCAAAACTGGGTGGATATCCTTTCCAACGTACTTTGACTTCTTTGACACGTCGTTTGCCCACTTTACGGGTTCTGCGTTCGAGAATGCTTTCGATGTCGTACACGTCGTCTTCTTTTTTGGTGACACGTTGTAACTCGGGCAAATAAAACGTTCCTTTGAGCACTTCTCCGTTCATGTCTTCCAATTTATAGACGGCAGGATGACGACCATGCACTCGTCCAGTGACACGAAACAATTCGGTCGTCCAGTTAGGTAAGTAACCTTTGTCGAAAGTGCGTTTGGTTTTGCCAATGCGCACCCAATCTCCTACGGCCAACTCTCCACTTTTCTTGGGGACAGCCCTCGTCGGGGACGTACCAAACAGACGCTCAAACATCAGCACTTCGTTGTCGGGAGTCACTTCTTGCGGGGCACGTCCGATGCTTCGATGGTAAGATTGGTTGTACGCTTGCACCAGGTGCGGTAAGATGTCGATGTACTTCAGAGTGTGGTGATGCGTAAAATATTTCCACATACGTTCTTTCAAAGTGCGCTGAAAACGTTCCACGATGCTGGCTTTGGTTTCGGGATTCTCGGTGGTAAAAAAATGAATGTCACGTTTCTTTAATTCTTTTTGGAAAGCTTGGTTCAGAAATTCGGTGCCTTTGTCCGTTTGCCATCGAAGAGGGTGACGACCGCTTTGTTTCAACACCCGTTGCAGGGCTCGCACTAACTCGCTGCTCGATTTGGAAGTCAAGGGCACGACCCAGGCAAATTTGGAAAAGACGTCGATGACACAAAACAAATATTTGTAGCCACGATTGTAGCTGGCCAAATGAGAGACATCGGCTAAATCGGCTTGCCATTAATGATCGATGCCTTCCACTCGGGTGCGACTTCTGGCAAACTTGCGTCGAATGGGTTTGTGTAAAGTGTAGGTAGCTTGTTCTTGTAACCATCGTTGCACTTGAGGTAAACGGAGACTTTTCAGTCGAGTTTTGGCAGCACGATACAATTTTTGAACTCCTGCGTAACCTGCAGGATGCGAGGGATCGTATTAAATGCTGGCTAAGACTTTTTCCATTTTTTTGTGTTGGTTGGTGTGTTAATAAGGCACCCACTCTTGGAGGATGCTACTCTTTTTCTCTTGGGGTATTTTCTTGGATTCCAATGCTTTGCGTGTGCGACCGGCAATAGGTGTCGAGGAGGAGGATGTCTGAGCGGGGGATATCGGTTCTTGTTTCACTTCTGTCTTCACTTCTGTCTTCCCTTTCTTTTTCTCTTGTGATGAAGAAGGGGTGACCATCATCTTTTTAATCCATCCAATTCTGGAGGTAGGTGGTGTTGTTAACTTGCGTACTTTTTCTGGTGGAGTTTGAAACCCTTCTTCTTCTTCTTCTTCTCCTTTTTCTGTCTTGGTCACTGGTAGTGATGGTACTGGTACTGGTACTGGTACTGGTGATGGTGCTGGACTTTTCATCAAGGTCTTAAAATCTTTCAGAGTGGGTAGAGCTGTTTCGTCTAAAGCTTTCTGGTGAAAGAGTTGCAGTCGTTGCAAGAGTTGACCGTACTTTTGCGATTTTTCTGTTTCGGACAAATCTTGGCGATCCATCAAGGACTGCAATTCGTGTTGTAACTGGGACATCTCGCTCAAATTGGGATTGGGAGGTAAATGCGGGGTGCGTTGTTCTTGCCACCGATGGTATTCCATCCATCGTTTGTAAGGCACTAAAGCTAGTTTTCGTCCTTCCATGGGGTTGTCAGGGGTCGATTCTGAGATCTTGGGACTTCCGAAGGCCTTTTTATCTTGCTCCCACCAGTCCTCCCAACATGGTTCCCAAGACTCCTTTCAGTATGGGGCCTAACAAGAGAGGTAAAATGCCTCCACGTTGGACCAACATCTTCTTCTTTTGACGAATGGGAATTTTCTTTTGAACCATTTAGCGAAGAACGTGACGATGTTTGCCTAAGCATTGTTTCTGGTGTTTGGACAAAGGGATCGTGCCTTTCAAGACGTTCAAACAACATTCGCACACGGTATCGATGACCTCTTTGGAGGCCGATTGAATGAGTTTTTTTCGTAGGGATGGAGAAGCTTTGGACAGGACAGATAACATGTCCCCATGTTTGACTAAACGAGGAGGCAGTCCTTTCCTTTTCTTTCCTTGGGGTTTTCTGGAGGGTGACATCTTTGAGTCTTCAGGACCTAAAACACTGATACCCCGACTTGGTCACAGGCCTTTTTTATACTGGAACGCGTCGCCACTGATTGTCTTTACGTCGTATCAGTTTGAGGACAGGCATGACACGTCGTGCAGGGGTACGTAACGGACTAAATCGAGCCAGTTCTTGCTTGGACAAATCCAGTAAACTTTGTAACATGCCCGATCTTTCTTGGACTTTGATTTTGGGAGAAGGTACTTTGTGAGCAGCAGCCACTGCCACTAAATTGGAAGGTCCTGCCACTGGGGAAGTTCTTTTTGGGGTCATCAACGGAGAAGTTCTTGGTGTGATCAACGTCTCCAAGTACTCTTCAGTTCTTGGTGTCATCAACGGAGAAGTGGATGAACGTGAGGCTGCCGGAGACGCAGTCACCGCCGTGGCAGATCGTGGTTTGCGAGTGTAAGGTTGCGTCCTGGCCGAAGAAGTGCCTCTCTTGCGAGTAGTTTTCTTCTGTGGGCTTTTCTTTTTCTGGGGACTTTTTCTCTGTTTCTTTTTCTGGGGGCTTCTTTTCTTTTTCCGGGGTGGTGTCTGGTAAGAGGAGGGTCCCGCCACTGGAGAAGTTCTTCTTGGGGACCTGGTCTTTTTCTTCTTCTTCTTGGGGCTTCGTTGGACTTTTTTCTTGGGGAGAAGTTTGGGGGCATTAGGATCCCATCTTAAGAGAGAGCGAATGATGACCCCTCCTAGAGTACCGCTCCCTCCAGGTTTCAAAATGATTTGTTTTTTGGTTTGAATGTCGATGCGGGGATCGGCCATTTGGACCAAAGCGACTTTGTTTCGATCGAAAAAGCATTTGGTTTGATGAGGAATCTGAATGATTCCTTGGAGTATTTGACGTGCCGTCACCGTGAACCATCGTAAGACTTCTTTGAGACTAGCTTCTAAGACACAAGCTCGTATTTGTGGATTTTTTTCTCGACTGATGCCATACAAGGCACGAATCAATTTGACGGGAAGATGCGACTGAAGGGACGTCATGTTCAAAATGTGTGTGAGACAGACGAAAAGGGTCTGAGGTTTTTATAGATTTTGTTATGTGTAGTGAAGTTAAGTCGAGGACGGAGACGTGTACAGGACAGGCCCTCCGTCTTGGCACCAGTGGTGAAACAAGTTGGTACGAAATCGCAAATCCTCGGGGGTCGTAGGTTTCAAATCGACGAGTAAATACGCGTGTGGAGTTTGAGTGGCATCGTCGTACGCCTGAGTCAGCCAAGGCGTTCCTAACTGTTTGGCTAAGACTTGCACTTGCGATTTATCTCGAGGGCTTTTAAACAAGACCACGTAATGCACATTGAGACTGATGGTGCGATGGGCTTTACTTTGTTGAAACAAATTTTGGGTGATGTAAACGACACTGGCATTACGGTGATGCCCTTTGCGCGTGAACCACAGTTTAATTTCTTCTTCGTCTTCTCCTAACACGTCGTCGAAAATGACCAAATGGGTTTGACGGGAGTCAGAGACGATGCCGTCGTCTTCTTTAGGAATGCCTTCCACAAACACGATGGAGTCGCCTTGACTTTCTCGCAAGAGGCTGTACGCCGATTGCCACTCTTTGTAACACCACACGATCCGCTAAGGTGGTCGATCGATCAAATGATGTTTATGTTCGATCAAACGTTTGACGAATTCGGTTTTGCCTGAACCGCTAGGTCCGGCAATGAGCATGTTAAAGGGATGGCGAAGATACAAAGCCTCCCAACTGGCACGATCTAAGTGTTCGTCGATGACTTTGACAGTAGAGGAAGAGGGAGCAGAGACAGCAGAGGTAGCCATAGTGCGAGGAATGTCACTTGTGACACGAAAACAAACAAGACGAGAGTTTATATACTTTTTTTCAGAACACGTTTATTGAATGTTTTAAACATGAATACGAAAGACAAAAATACATAAAAGCCAAAGGCTTAAGTACAAGGATAAAAGGCACATGATAACCATCAACGTGGAATAAAAACAAGTGTCTGTACAACATGTTTTGGGTAAAGTTCTGACCAGTTCTGTAGTAGGGGGTAAGGTCACACAAGTGTCCTCCCGAAAGGGTCTTTCAGGCCTGTCCACGATAGTCCTGTCCTGGGTGACGGGTTCTTCTGGCACCGTCACTAACACGGGTTGAAAAGTAACTTTTTTCCTTGAACAACTCTCGTGCAATACTGGGCCACTTCTTGGGTCCAAACCTCAAAATCCCATTCTTTCCAGGCACGGACATCTGTCCAGTGGGGATGTAAGTCACAAGCTACACACACATCGTCATACACGTCTTGGGTAGCTAAAAGTTGACGAATCTTTTTTTCCCGTAGAGGTCGAGAAGTATCCAGATGAAACCGCAAGGCTTTGAGCAAAAGGAGTTTTTCGTGACCATTAAAGCCATTGGGGTGTGGTAAGTACTGATCGTAAAGAGTCCACAAAGAATCGGCTGGTAAACGAAATCCCAGAAAACAAGTCACTAAGACACACACCACTTGTCGACCCAAATTGAATGGATACAGTTCTTGTAATAATCGATGGTAATGATCCACGGTTTGAATATGGTCATTGAGTGCCTTCCACGGAATCTGTTCAATGATATGTGACACAATCCGTGGGACGGCAGCCTGATTTTATAGTCTCTTTGTTTCGGAAGCAATAAAGGTAATTTCTAACTAGACATGTTCGTTCTCCAGTAGGGAATTTAAATGTTACATACTGTAACCGAAACGTCAGAGTTTGTCTAGATGTTTCGTCTTTCGCTAAGCAGATTCCACATAACAAATGTTGGTAATCCTTTAACTCGTCTTCCTCAATGCGTTGCAGTAGGTGAATCTCGAAGTAACCAAAATTACGAACGTCTAGTTCATCATTCACAAACTGAAAGTGTTCAACAAGGTCTGACCACTGAAAAAATTTCTGACGAATCAGTCCTCTTATACCATTCAGGTACCAGTGGTTAAAGATCTGGTGACGTAACAGATACAACTGTTCTTTACGTTTGACTTGTATTTTGACCAGCTCTAGGTAAATCCTTTCTCTCAACTCCTCAGGCAAGCCCAAAATGTTCTCTTGTAAAGTATCCATAAGTATATACACTGTTTTTGGAATCGTTGGGTGGTGGCCAATAGCCTCGTTTACCTTTGTGTCTAATGTAATATCCACTCATAATCAGTCTTCTTATACTTTGGAACAGAGCATAATTTAAAAACGGTTCAATAACTTTGCGTTTGCGTTTCACTTGTATTTTGATCAGTTCTCGGTAAATGCGTTCTCTCAACTCCACAGGCAAAGCACGAATGTTCTCTAGCAAAGTATCCATGAATAGGTCATACTAAATCCTCTTTTGTCTGACACAAGAAATGTACTGTTTGCACAGACATAGTTTTAATTCATTGTCGAATCGAAATCGTTTAGTCACTAATTTACACATTACAATTCGTTCAGAAGTTTCCTCTTTCACTAAGTTGACATTGTGTAAAAGATGTCGGTAATTCGTTAACTCTTCCTCTGGAATTCGATGCAGTACGTTTACGTTGTAGAAGATAGAATCATACAGAGCAAACCAATCCTTTTTAAAACCAGGGGGTTGTTGATCAATGTCTGTCCAATGGAACACTTTCAACTGAATCAGTCCTTTTATAGCATTCAGGTACCAGTGGTTCAAACACCGGTGACGTAACGGATGCAATTGTTCTTTACGTTTCACTTGTATTTTGACCAGCTCTCGGTAAATGCGTTCTCTCAACTCCACAGGCAAAGCACGAATGTCCTCGTGTAAAGTATCCATGAACAGATTATGGTAAGTTACTTCAATGTCTCGATCCCACTAAGGGTAAGTAATGACAATTCGGTGACCATCGAGCATGTTCTACGTAGGCCGAATCTTGCGGTTCCCAGTGGTGAAGTGACACACCGCAACTGAAGCACTTGACTTTATCCCCTTCGCCCAAGTAGAAAAATCCGGCTCTGGCTAATTCTTCGGGGGTCGGTCCTCCCAGATACTTAGGCCATTTTCCTTTGAACAATTGAAGACGATTTTCAAAGTCGCAGTATTCCGACAAACGCACAGGAAACGAATATTCGTCTTTCACAGGTTCGTTTCGATGAGGGTTGGGTGACATGAACAGGAGTTTGCTCAGGGCTGGATGACATCCGTAGGGGGGTAGACGTGAAGGTGAACATTCCCCTTTAAAACGAAACCCAGTAAAATGTTCAAGAAGACGAGTGGCATCACTTTCGCATCCCTCAGGTTTGACACGCACAGCATCACTTTCCATGATAGGGGTAGTGAGAACAAAGTTCCCATGATGCTTTACGGCATCGCTAAGGTCACAACGTACAGCATCGTACCCATCGCAATGCTCACAATCGCATTCCACTTCAGAAGCCCCACACATGAATTGTGCCTTTCTAAACAACTTGTTTTGTGTTTCTCTGAAAGTATTCATCTTGTTTCCTCGGTCTTGGTAGTCACAATGAACTATCGATCTTGACCATAGCCCCCTTTTTATACTAGTCACAATGCAGTCTCCAGCTTGTACATCTTTCCTTTTTTATGTTTTTTATGTCTTGTTTTAGAAGGTACCGTCTCTAAGGTACCGTCAACATTGTACCGTAGTGTGATGGGTGGAAAGGCCATAGAAAGGTAAGGGCAGTGCGGACACCATCGAGTATGTTCCAGAATAGCTGAATCTTTATAGATACATAGATCCATTCGTAACTTCAGTCCGCAAGCGAAACACTGTACCTCGTATCCCAATCCTGACTCAGGTCCCAATTAGACAAATCCTGTTCTAGCTAAAACATGCGAAGAAGGTAATCCTTCCCTATCCGTAGGCCATTTCTGAAACGTGTCCAATCGACGGGCACAATCACAATAGTCAGGTAAGAAGACTGGAAAATGGTAGGGTCTGAACTTGGAGTTCTCATCGGGTTTCTCACTCGATTCTTGCTGTGGCGAAGTCATCCTTCTAGTGGGTGACTATCCTCTTACAACCAATGTTTTATACCAACGTGTCCATACGGCAAAGTAAAGTGGTTGGGTAGTCGCACTTGCTTCTGGTACACGATTTGATAGACTTTTTCCAAGGGTCGACTGACGATGTGGTGAGTGGGTAAACGTACAATCTTGTTCGGTTGATAGGTGGTCACTTTAAAGTGTTCATCCTCTCCGGATTGCAAGGTTTCTTTCAATACCCCAAAGTTAACCACACGACTGGTACGATAATTCAGAGTCAGTCCTTTCACTTTGCACGTCGTGTGCACTTCTCCTTGTTTGTCCCTGTATTCGTAGCCGTAATTTTTGGGACCGCCACTGACGAAACTTAGAATCTTGTAGTCGGGATGCTCGTCTGTCCAGGCTCCTAAACGGTCTCCTTCGATGTCAGGGTGCTGTTGACTCGGGTGATGGATGTAAATGCAACTGTCCCTGTCAAAGTACAGGACGCGTTCCCCTAACAGTTCTAAAGCTTCGTACAATTTTAAGCGAGCATGAGCTGTCACGTAAACCGCAATGATGACATTTCCAAAAGGGTCGTCTTGTACAAAGTCCAGATCTTCTTCGTAATTGACCAAGATCAAATCCTCGCGAACGACGTCCACGTGTTTCATGTATTTGGTTTTGTCGTGAATCATCTGGAAGTAGCGGGAAGGTTCTGTCAAATATTCCGTCTTGGGTAAACACGGTCGTTGTGCCATTTTACCCCACAAGCAATTTAACATCACTTTGGCAAACGATCGCCTGCCTTCCTTTTTCTCGATGTGGTCTAAAGAGATGCCTTCTTGTTCATAGTATTTCTCTTTGAATTGTATTTGGTCTTCGGGAGTGTGACACCAGGACGGATAGCCGCTGGCTTCTTGCTTCAGTTTCAAAAAGGCATCCACGTAGTCGGCGAAAATGCCTTTCTGACTGGGGTCACCCTTGTGGTATTGTTGTGTCTTGGGAAAGTGGCAAATTTCGTACACTTCTAACAGTTGGTATCCCATGTCCAGAGCTTTGAACAATTCTACGCTGACCCAGGTTCCCGTCAAAGCCCGTTCTTCCTGGGTGTGCTGACAAGGCTGATCTTGGTTGCACGTTTCGGCACAAGTACGGCACAATGGAAACATCAGTTTGCCTTGGCAATGGTGAGGTAACACGGGATGGTACAAGTCCGCGGGATGCAAAACTTTACACTTGATCAGACCTTCGTATTGTCGAATGTTTTTCAGGTCGATGTGTTCCGTGAACAATTGTGGGTGCCCTACAGGAAAGCGACAATATTTGCACACGTAGGGATACAGCGAACACACGTCCATGTATTTGATTTCTTCTCCTTTCCTTTCTTCGGTTTGGTACAGCAAACAGGTGGCATTGGTCCTTCCTCCGTACAATGTATCCCTCGGGTTCAGCGGGTCCATGAACTGGTAACTTTCCACGAGGTGTTTAAACTCGGGATCGGTTTTCATACGGTGATCGTATTCGTGTTCCCACATTTCCACCACTTGGTATCCTTCCTGTTCCAACTTTAGGCGTCGCTGACAAGTGTCCTGGTACAAGTCTTCCATGGTTCGTTGTAAAAACTGATTTTTAGTGCCGCGGTCAGGGTAACAGACGGGACATACGTGAAATAAGCAACCGTTAAACTCGTACACGATCTTGGGGTTTTCTAAGTCCCAACCATCGACCGAATACGTTCCGATGGTCTTTTCGCCCCTTCCGTTGCGGGCATGCTGAATCCATTTGTCTTCCTTGTCGCACAAGTAATGTAACCAGCATAGGGCTTTGACCGAGTATTGACGTTTGACATAGTGGGTCGTTTGAGGACTGATGACAACTACGGTGTTTTCAGGCATGAATCGTTGTCGATACACTAAGGAACACGCTTTGGCAATGGTGCAAGCTTCTTTCAAAGGATCGACCCCTCCGTGTTCCATGAACAGTTCTCAAAATTTTCCACAGCAACGTCGTAAAATGTCCACGTCGGAACGACAATACTTTAACATTTCTTCCTGAAAGTCGAAAGGGTCCGAGGCGTGAGCCTGGTACCAAGCGTAGAAAGCTTCTCGTTGTTCGGTACGCATGTTGTCGGGGTCGTAATAGTAAGCCTCAGGTAAATAGGGTAGAACGGCGTGTTGATTTGCTTCCGTATTGAAAAAGTGTGGAAAGTACCCTTTAGCCATTTCTGTCATACCAAACGTTTTAGGCATTCGACTCAAAGGCATGGCCAAATAGCTCATCGAATCTTTAAACTGTACTTGTCCCACTTGCATGAAAATGATTTTGGCTCCGTTCAAAGTGACTTTAGGACCCTCGGTGCCTTGTTCCGTATAGTATCTCAAAAGAAACTGTCCATCGTATCCGGAAAAATTGTGAGCCATCACCGTGGCATGACGATGACAATCTCCGTAACGTTCGATGTCCTCTTGGCTCCACGTCTTGTCGATGGGGTCTAAAACCCATTGGGCAAAATCGGCTAACGTGTTCGGTCCCCGAAAGATTTTTTCACGCCCTCCAGGAATCTTACTGCAGTGAGGGCAATGACTGAATATAGGTTCTTGAATGCACTTCTCGCACGCTCGATGAGCCACGCAGAAATTAGGAATGTGAATGCCGGTCTCTTGCATGCATTCGAAATCGAAAAAGATGAAATTGCCTTTCTTCTTGTGACCGTCCTCTTTCTCTAGTGGGGGTTGGTATTTTTGCACGTAGCATTGGTGTTCCAAGTCCACGATGTCATGACAAATGTGACATTTTTTCTTTCTTGAACATACGTGTGCCTTGGTATTATTGGTACGTATGCCTTGTCCACACGTAGGGCACAATCTCAGCAGTTGACAAGCACATTTCTGCAGTGAACCTTGCGTCTTCAAATGTTGTTGGTAACAGGTAGGGCTGACAAATGTGCGCAGACAAGTTGAACAAGGCACTGGTCCTTCGCTCAGACAGGGTGGAGAGGCCAAACATCCTGAGCATTTCAATCCGCAATGTTTGTGTTGCTCTCGATTATTATAACCATGGTCACATTTCTCACAGTAATAACCGTATCCCAGGAATGCAGTGATACTGGTAATGGTATCGAAATGGTCATCGTGATAATAGACATGAATGTATTTTCCGTCCTTAAAGTCTTTCCCTCGAAACAACAGAGGCCCACGCATTTCTTGAGGGTACACTTTTAAGGTGTATCGTGGAGCTAGGGCATCTTGCAATTTTTGCATCTCAGGAATGCCACAGGGTGTGTCTTTGGACAGTCCAGCTTGTTGTAACAGGAGTTCTGCTTCATTTCGTTGTTTGGCTCGGTCGCATCGTTGAATAGTTTTCCAGGTTCTTTTCCATTCTACCGTGTCGTTCTTGTTGGCATAGGTTCGTCCCACCACGATGGCACGGGCTAAACAGATCTGGTCTTGAGGGTTGTTAATTCGGACGAGACTTGTTTTGGTGTTGCGAAGGTCGTCCACCAATAACATCCTTTTGCGTCCAGTCCTTTGAGGAGGAGAGACGTGGGTCATGTCCAGTGTGGCTTTTCCATCGGTGATGTCAAACTGGTCATTAGATTGTTGCACGTGTTGAATCTTGTCCATGACTTTGGAAGTGGTCAATTCTGCAGGGGTACTAAACTCGATCCAAACAGG
Organism: Sinohyriopsis cumingii; assembly: GCA_028554795.2. NCBI lineage: Eukaryota > Metazoa > Mollusca > Bivalvia > Unionida > Unionidae > Sinohyriopsis > Sinohyriopsis cumingii. Next base: position 86,885,766 of record CM068829.1, on the reverse strand, counting down.
GGATTTCAAACCGTCGTGTTGTATGGAAAGTCTCAAGCGATCGTCTTCTTTGGGTTGACATTGTCGCTTGAGTGTGGTGAGCAAAGAATCCCACACTCCGGTGATGAACCCTTCTGCTTTCTCTAACGGTACTTCGGACTTGAAATCTTTAAACTTCACTGTATATTTGTAAGCCGTGGTTCTAAATTTTCTGGAGGAGCGCTTTTCCGTCTCTCGAATGGAATAGTATTTTTCAGGGTTGACTAAGGGTGGCGAACTTGGTTTAGAGGGTTCGGATTCTGGTTCACTCATGTCCTCTTCAAAATCACTGGCATGAATTTGTGCCAAGACTTCAGCCCTGGTACGAGGCGATAGATCACGTTTCTGCCTCTTACTTTCTTCTTCTTTCTTCTCAAATGAATAGGATCGTTTCATCTTGAGTAAAAAAACGTCAAATGACTCAAGTTTAAACACCATAGATTAATTTATAGTCATGGCAGACCAATGTATATAAAAGGGTGTGTGTCTTGTCCTTTCACTATTCATTTCACTCTCTAACCGAGCACAACGATGGAAGAGACTAGCCAAATCGAACGTTTCATCAGAGCTTTGCGAGGGGTCATTAGAAAATTCTCTTCAGACCACCCCACGGACTACTCTCGTTCCTTTCGAGATAAAAGTCAAGATACTTGCTATATCTGTCAAAAGAAAGGGCTTTGGTCTTCAGAGTGTCCAGACCGTCAAAAAAGAAAAAAAGGGGCTAAAAAAGACAAAAGTCAAGATACCTGTTATTATTGTAAAGAAAAAGGACATTGGTCTCCAGATTGCCCAAAAAAAGAAACAAAAGGAGTCAGAAGAAGAGAGGGATTCTTCAGAGGAAGAAGAGGAAGAAAGAAGACAATTCTATTTACAAGAAGCAAAGAAAAAGGAGAAGAAAAGAAGAAGGGAAGAAAGTGAGGAGGAAGAAGAGGAAAAGACGGTGAAGAAATTGAAAGAACAGAGAGAGTAAACAAGGAGACAGAAGAAGTCAATGAACTTTTTAAAGTGTTCTGCTGTGAATTGTGAATTGGATTGTAACAATGGATAAAAGAATAAATTAATTATATAAGGTAAGTGTCTTTGAGTTTTGATTTTAAAATAAGAACGTACACTCACCCCCTCATACACAGACACGTACTATAGGGGTAAAATGGTTTGTTTTTTTTGAGTTATTGGCAATTGAAATTGTATCTCTTTTCGAGAAAATGTGGGTGGCCCGGAAAAGGGCCTTTTTTGGTGTAGGGGTGAGTTTAAGCAATCAACTTTAACTGCCTTAAGCCTTTGCCACGGCCAAGGCCTACTTCTGGACTGCGTAATGTTGATGATGATGATGATTGGGTTGAAATCACTAAGGGTGGTACGGTAGGCTTAGTCACAGGGTTGACGTGTTTAGCTCGGGAAGGTCGTATTCTCTTCGGTCGTAATAAAGAAGTCTGAACCATTTGTTTCAGACTTCTTAACTCCGCTAAAATGTCCAACAGTACCGTGACCGTTTGATTTTCACCCTCATGTTTCTTTGCTGCTACTTCTTCTTGTTGTTGTTTTTTTTTTCTTACCTCTTCTTCTTGCTGCTGTTGCTGTAGGAGAAAAGCTTGTTCCGCTTCCTTTTGTCGTTGTATAAATTTCTCCAATTCTTCTTTCTGTCTCTGTCTAAAATTCTCCACTTGCGGTAATGAAGAAGGTAACGAAGGTTCCGGAACAAATTCTTGCGAGGTAAGAAAATCCACAAAATCCCAGTTTACCTCTTCTGAAAGTAAGTCCGGGTTCCCTTGGGCGGTCTCCCCTGCTGGTGCACCCCAATGGATCGTTTTCTGAGTTTCCGTCATGTTGAATCACTGTCGCATAGATTGACTGCACACAGGCGCTAGCGAATCTATATAGACCACCTGACGTCACAGACTGCTCTCTTCGGATTGGATGCGGGCTGACTGAATTTTGTAACGCGTGTTCGGATTGGTGAATGAACTCAATCCGTTTCAATCCTTCCTCTACCTATAAATAAGCGCAGTTCACTGCATTGATTCACCTGTTCTCGTCGCCTCAAAATGTGGACCACAGTTGAATCATCCACCCTTGTGTCTTCAATGATGTTTAGGACGGACATGCTCATGTATGTCCGGTCCAAGTGGACTGTTGTTGATAGGACAGATACTAGTCTATGGATGAGAAGAGTTTACATAGAAAGACAAGGATGTCTCAAGAGGGTACTTGTGTATGGACCTGCAGTTAGAAGGAGTTTAAGAAGAAAAAGATGTGACAGATGCCATCTATGTCAATATTAATATTAACATAAACCCAAAGGCCCTTTTCAGGGCCACCCACATTTCTCGAAAAGAGAATGACTTTCGATTGCCTACCCTTTTTTTATTTTTTTTATTTTTTATTTTTTATTTTTTATTTTTTTTTTTTTAAAAAAATCTCATGTTCAATTTCCCTTGTCGCTAAACAGTCCCACAATTTTTCTCCATGTTAATTTCCGTTGTCGCCAGATTGTCCCACGATTTTTCTCCATGTTAATTTTCCATTGTCGCCGGATTGTCCCGGGGGGGTCTGTAATGCTAATTCCCATTGTCGCTAGGGTATCCCCCTTCACTACTCACATCCTATAGTAACAACACATATATTTAAAACTACCAATCATGTAATAAAGCATACACATCATTTAATAATAAACGCACACCATTTTATATGTAATGCACGACAAATATTAATAATAATACAACATATAACAACGAATGCACATCGTATAATGTACATTCATCCGCATGTGCTCAGAAAGGATCACTTATGAAAGCTTTGGCTGCCATACCTGTTATGTACACTTACACTAATATTTTTATTTAGGTCTGATATGTTTTTCATCATGCTGCTACGGAAGTATATCACTTTATATAGCTTCACTGAAAACTGAGGTAAATCATACATATTTATGTCTCGTAGACATAGTCGAGGCGGTCTCAATAATTTCAATCCACTAGGCTTACGAAGCTTTTCTGGTGATAGACATCCCGTTTGGTCGTCGTTTTTCATTTGTAATTTCATTTTCGTGGCTAGCCAAAAGAAGATATCAGAAATCTGTTGTCTTGTTTTTTTTCCTTTTATTTTTGTCTCGTCTCAAAGTGATGGAAATATAAAACGGTATTTGATAATTTATTACCTTATCTATATAATGAACCGATCATTTAATGTTGGGAGCAGAGGGAGGTGTTACGATTCTTTTATTTTCCAAAAGGAATTGTTCTTTTTATCTCAAAATAATTCTGTTCCAAAGAATAGGATGCGTATAGTTAGTTCTGCAAGTTTAATTTTCATGCTTTTTTTAATTGGATTTAAAAAACGAAACCAAATCCTGCTTCCCCACCTCACTCCCACTTCATTCGCAACTTTGAAAATTAAAACTTTGATCCCTAAATGCATTCAGCAGTATAGAGATCGGAACTAACTCTGATAGGATAAAATACCGAATATTTAGTTTATTCAGGATAGGGCAGGAGTGGGGTGACAATGTACAGTTCATCTGGCGATTGCTGAGAGTCTATATTCATTTTTTCAGTAAAAGGTCGAGATATCGTTTGTTTTGTAATGTATTTCCTATGAACACTCAAAATACTATTAGTGGATTGAGAGCGCATTGAGTTTGTATTTCCCTTAATACCCGCTGTAAAACCACAATCTACAACAATCTACCAAAATCGACTATGAAAATGCTACCATCCACGATAATCTACCATATTCAAATTCGCAAACAAGTTATCTTCGCGAAAATATAAAACTGATAAAAATGTCAGGTCTTGAAATTTAATAGGACTTCATTTTAACTTTGTGAGTGATTAGGTAAAAATTTACACAAACACCCAACCATGAACATTTAATCCTTATAGTTCCAATTTACTCCCTTTCTGTCCTCCTTACGATCTTTCAAAAGCAGACTCCTGTCCGTTTTAGTGAAACCCCTTGCTCGTCACATGACCCTGACCTTGACCTTTAATAACAGTTGCTGAATGATGTTATCGAAACAAAATGCAATAATTTCTGAAAAATGGCTTATAAAGCCTATCATGAACTTTCTTTAGGAAAAGGGGTCAGTGATGGAAAATGCAGAATGACCGTAAAATCGCCTTTTTTTTAAAAAACTTCAAATGGATGATTTTAATCAGGGTGTTGCCCATTTTGGTCGAAAATCACAAAGGTGGGTTGGTGGGGCTTATTGTAGTTATTATTATGGTGTTAGACGTTGTTATAGATAAAGCTTCACATACAATTACCTGGAATGTGAGAACAAAAGTAACCCGCAGAATTTACCGATGTATAAACAAATTCTTGATCAGTATCACGTGACTGTTTATATCCAATCAGACTACGGAAAGTTCGGTCCATTCATAATAATTGGAATTATATTCAAATAAACATATCTATAAAACTCAGACAATAAAATTTTAAAGGGAAAGACCATTTTCCTGAACTCAAATCCAAGTAAACATAAGTATTTTTTTTTAAAATTAATTTGGTCAGATAAGCCTAAACTGTTACCCTCAATTACGGACAAATTACAAAACAAATTAAATATGCACAATAGTAAATTTTAGTATTTTGAAGGTCAGTTGTGGTAGATTCTGGCATTTCCGTTGCTGATTTCAGTTGGAGATTGATTGATTTCAGTGAATTGCGTTTCGGTTTTTTATTATTATCCACACGCATACACATACCTTACAATTCATCTCCCGATTTTTTATTCCTATCCTACCCAACCCCCAAACGTTTCACCCCATTCTGAATACGATCCAGTCACATATCCCTACAATCCAACGAAAATGGTAAGAGCATTTATACGCACATTCACATAAGCATACTATCACACATATCACACTAAATCAGTATCACTAGACCGTTTATATTTTTATAAAGATGTTTATTTGAATATAATTCCACTTGTTATCAATGGACCGAATTTTCTGCAGTCTGATTTGATATAAACGGTCACATTCAGCATCGTTTTAGCCTGTATCTAATCACAAAATTCATGCATAATGGCATGTGTGTACATGACGTTAAGCTGTTTCCATACAGATAACACGTTTAGGATGGCCTACCTATCATATCAGTTAACCACCTATACAAGACGTGAGATCATAACCCAAAGTATGGTACAGTTCTGCGTCCTTGTGCCCGGACATATGCCCTAACATGATTTATAAGCAGAGAGAAATAATTTTAGTTAACCTTTCAGATAAATGTAAAATCGCAGATTTAAGTCTATATGCTGCGAGATTTTGTCATCAGTCATTCGTCTCGCACGTATTTGAAGCAAAATACATAAGCATATATCGCAAGTAACAAAGCGCTGAATTTCCATCCATTGTTAATGGTTTGTTTTTTAAGATAAGATTTAATTGTTGTCAATAACATTTTTTCAATATGCACACTCATTTTCATCAGACATTTCTTAAATTATATGTTGTGGACATACTATACCATACATCTTAGACCACTCCGGTGACCTATTGGTTAGAGCGTCCTCCACGGATGCGGGAAATCGCTGGTTCGAACCGTGGCCGAGTCATTCCAAAGACTTATAAAAATGTTACTAACTGTGTAAGGGTAATATGACTAGGTGGGACATCGTGCTACATGTCTGCGGCATGATGCCCCAGTGCTTGACATCACTATCAGCTGATACACTGCAGACCTCGTTTATCAATAGAACACCACTTGAATAGACAGTACGATACACTTTAACATGGTGGCGAGTATGTATGTATGTATGTATATGTGTGTGTGTGTGTGTGTGTGTGTGTGTGCGCGCGGGCGTGCGTGCGTGTGTGTGTGTATGTATGTATGTAAGCAATTAGGAGTCATTGTTTTTATATTTCTAAGTATGATTTAAAATCGTGGTATCAGATATCAGTTTTTCATCTAGGTGTAGAGTTGGATAATTACTTTTTAGCTGTGTTTGTCCCTCGTCTTCTCCCTCACTCCCTTGTACAGTAAGAGAGTGTTGTGTAGGATATGGGGTACCATTTAATTATTAATGCATCTTCCTGTAGTGTTAGAGGATCTGTTACGGATCACTGCTATCTCACCTCTGTCTGTGTGGGTTCGAGTCTCGGATTCGGCCAATGTGGGTATGTGAGATATATGTGTTTTAGCCATCACCTATCCTAATTCCCTTGCACAATTAGAAAAATGTGTGTGGGGTATGTGGTA